>JAEIGR010000123.1:0-320991 GCA_018904305.1 Scaptomyza montana
AATAAAGTAAATAAAAAACTTCATGTCCCTCCTACTAAAATTATCGAGAACTTAGATGATATGCCAATAACTCCCATGGATATTGTGTTATCTGATCCCGATCCTTCGGTTCCTTTGGTGGTTAGTAGTGTTGATGTTAATCAACAAAAAAACTCTATCATACTTAAAGAGCCAAATACTCAATTATCCGAGACTGAGTCTTCCAAACCAGCCTCAGTGGAGGATATAATTAAAAAATTTATTGCTGTTCCACCTAAAAAACAAATATTTGTTTCAAGGCTTCCCCCTGATTTAACATCAGATGATGTCAAGGTCTATATCAAGGCCAAATCGAATGCCAATTTCACGGTGGAGAAATTCAAATTTGCTTATGATCGGAACATTTCGTCGTTTAAAATCAGTGTTTCGAATCAAGATTTTTGCACTATATGCTGCAAAGAATTTTGCCCAGAACACATAATTGTGAAAGAGTATACTGCAAGGAAGAAAAAAAATCGGCCCCCGATTGTATCTACCCTTCCGGTGGTTGGTTCTAAGATAACTCTGCCAATTACTGATAGTTCAAAAACTAACATCCTCCTTCTTACTTGGCTATCAGAATGTAAGAGGTCTTTGTAGTAAACTCACTAGTTTATACCTTAATAGTCTTTCTTTCGCTTTCCATGTCATTGCCTTTACTGAAACGTGGTTAAGGCAAGACATTCTCAATTCCGAAATTCTATGTAGTACATATTCTATTTACAGAAAAGACCGTACTCTTCGGCGTGGTGGTGGAGTGCTTATTGCTGTGAATGTAGACTTTCCTTCTGAAACACTCGTATTAGATAGTTCTTTTGATATAGAGTTTATTGCTGTAAAGCTAAATATTTACGGTATTAACATTTTTATCACTTGTTCGTATATACCTCCTTCCTCTGATCTCTCTATCTATGTGACACATCTATCTGCTATCCATTCTGTCTCTGCCTTGCTTTCTGATCGCGATTTTCTTGTAGTTCTTGGTGATTTCAACATTGCTGAAGCTACTTGGATTTCTTCTCCTGACTCTGGTGCCCTGACTCCCGCGGCCCCGAATGAATTTTTAATCGACTTACTTGGGATGTCATTGAGTCAAATTAATGCTATCCCAAATTCTCTTAATAAAATGCTTGATCTGATTTTTGTTTTGGATTCATCATCTTCATCCGTTTCCAGTTCCCAGCCTATATCTTATCCCGAAGACTTATACCATCCTACGTTGGAGCTATTGATTAATTTACCTTCCCGGACGCGTTGCAATATCAAGATGCCTTTGAGTCGAGTTCGTCAATTTCGGAAAACTGATTTTGAGGGACTCGCTCTGCTTTTATCCCAAACTGACTGGTCTCCCCTCTACGAGTCTGACGACTTGGACGTGGCAATCAGTATTTTTTATAATACCTTACATTCTTTATTTGATTTATGTGTCCCGGTTGGTAAGCTAAACAGGTCTAACAAACCTGTGTGGTTTACCCGAGAGTTGACAATTCTCAAAATCGTAAATCTAAACTCTACAAGAGATTTAGAAAAAACGGCTCATCGGTAGCCTATTCTGCATACTTGATTGCTCGTGCCAGTTTTGATATCTTAAATAACCAATGTTATAAGAATTACCTGACTCTGTGTAGATTACAGTTTCAGCAGGATCCAAAGCGGTTTTTTGATTTTGTTAATGCGAAGCGTAGGTCATCGACACTCCCAGCGGAAGTATTCTTTGAGGAAACGAAGGCCAATTCTGATCAGGAGATTGCAAATATATTTGCCCAATTTTTTCAAACGACTTATAGCTCATTTGCCTTACCCTTATCGGGTTAATGGCTCGAATCGCATCTTTGGACTGAAAATCACTGAAAACTCACTTTTAAATAATCTTTATGGTTTGAAACCTATATTTTCCCCAGGACCTGACGGAGTGCCAAGCTGTATGCTTAGACACTGTGCTCATGGTCTTTTAAAGCCGTTGCTTAAAATGTTTAACTTGTCCCTGGAGTTAGGCTCCTTTCCAAAAATTTGGAAAGAGTCATTTATTATTCCTCTCCATAAAAAAGGAAACAAATCTAATGTTCAAAATTATAGGGGTATCTCCAAGTTGTCTGCTATTCCTAAGATTTTTGAAAAATTAATAACCTCCCATCTTCAACACCTTTGCAAATCTATTATTTCACCGTGCCAGCACGGATTTATGAAACAAAGATCTACTACCACTAACTTGTTAGAATTTACTTCATTTATTATCAAGGGTTTTCAGGACAAATTGCAGACTGATGTTATTTATACTGATTTTAGTAAGGCTTTCGACTCTGTAGATCATCGTCTTCTTATACATAAACTAGAACTCTTGGGCTTTTCAAATATTCTAGTTCTTTGGATTAAAGACTACCTAACTCTTAGAACTCAGAGGGTTTTATTTAAAGGGTCCGTTTCCAAGACGGTTCAGGTCACTTCAGGCTTTCCACAGGGTAGTCATCTTGGTCCTTTGTTATTTATTTTGTTTATAAACGATCTTCCATCAGTTATAAAGTTCTCTCGGGTTTTGATGTACGCTGATGATGTAAAATTATGCACGTCGGCTGCAACTCCCCTTGCTGCTCAACAGCTTCAAAGAGATTTAGACAACTTTCAAATATGGGGTAAAGTAAATTTTTTAAATCTTAATTGCAGTAAATGTAAAGTAATGTCATTTTTTAGATATTTGCCCTTTTTTAATATATATTTTCTTGACAACAAACCACTAGATAGAATTGAATGGGTTGACGATTTGGGCATCGTTATGGACCCAAAGCTTAAGTTTGACAAGCATATTTCTTCAATTTCCAATCGAGCATCTGGTGTCTTGGGGTTCATTAAGCGCTGGTCGAAGGAGTTTAACGATCCCTACTTAACAAAAACTCTGTATACTTCTCTTGTTCGACCGATTCTGGAATATGGATCTTGTATATGGTTTCCGAAATACGAAATTCATCAGAATAAAATAGAATCGGTACAAAAACAATTTCTGCTCTTCGCACTTAGAGGTCTTAACTGGGACACTAACAATAATTTGCCGTCTTATCGTAGTAGACTTTTACTAATAGATCTTCCTTCTCTGAGTGATCGTAGAATAATGCTATCATTTTCCTTTTTTCACAAATTAATTAATGGTGAAATTGATTCTTCTGAATTAATTAACCAAATTAACTTTGCTGTTCCTATTAGAAATACTAGAAATTTTGTACCTATATCTCTTCAAACTTGTAATTCTAATTATGCTCTTCATAACCCTTTTCGTATTCTGTGTTCTATTTATAACGATCTTTCCCACTTAATACACAGTGCCACTCCTACTTGCTCTATTAAAAAGTTAGTTTTGTCTACATGTTCGCGATCATCGTAACCGCACGATAAGCGGAGCGCCCCTCGGTCGGATGGGCGGGAGGTGAGTCGCTTTGCGCGTGGGTCCGCGCGTTAACAAGCCGGTGCTTGGTATCGTTGGGCCACTTGACTGTACTGTACTACCATAGACCCCAAAAGGTCGAAAAGTAAAGGTAACGCAACTCCGGAGGGCCACGGTACCTCAAGCGGTTCGAAGCGACCGAAGGCGGCCACGTATGCCAGAGTAGCTAAGGGCACTAACCTTGCTATACTGGCTCGTGAATTCCCGAGGAAGCGGCTGACCAAGGAGGAGTTGTCGGTGGTGTAGTCAGCCCTGGTTGAGGAGATGAGAAAGGGCTGGACCGCCAGTCTCAACTTTAATGGCATCCTATTCCGGGATGGTCTGGTCCTAGTGGACTGTCTGGACGAGGATGCCAGAAAGTGGCTGGAGCTGAAAGTGCCTAGCATCAGTGCCGCAGTGGGTGTGGAACTCCGCACATGCCCGCAAGGTGAGATACCGGAGTCAAACATCGTCACGGTGTACCTGCCACGCACGGCTAGGGAGACGGTGGAAAAATCACTTGGACTGCTCATTGAGCAGAACAAGGGTCTTCTCACCGAGACGTGGCGGATTCTCAGGCGCCTTGAAACCAAGGGCGGAAAGGTGCTGACCTTTGGTTTGGAGGATGAAGCTCTGTCACTCCTCAGTAATAGGGGAATGATGGTGAGCTTCAGATTTGGTCAGCTGAGGTGCCGCCTGCACAAAAAGCAAGCTGTGACAACGATGGCTGTGAAGGTGCAAGCAGACGAAGTGCCTGGCACCTCTTCTGCTGCAGCACCCACCGATGAGGCAGCCGAAGCCGAAGCAATTGCAGCCTGGGAAGCCGACACGTGCGCAGCGAAGTAGGCTCTGGGAGCGAAGAGAAGCCGTCCGATGATGAGCAGACACCCACCGGGACGTTGTCAGAGGCATATCTGACGCTCTCGGAAGGGGAACCTGAGCTCTAAGGATGCTGGCCACCAGCGTGGCACAGATCAACCTGCATCACGCGAGGGCAGCTTCGGCTGTCATCAGCAGGTTGATCTCCAGGTCTGACCTGGGGCTGGTGCTCATCCAGGAGCCATGGGTCGTCAGAGATAGGATCTGCGGCCTTGACCAAGTAAGTTCGCAACTAGTTGTAGATATGAGGGAGACATCGCCAAGAGCATGCATCTTGGTCCAAAAGAACACTAACTTTCTTTGTCTCTCCAAATTTCTCAGCAGGGATCTCGTAGCAGTGCTAATCACTGGCGTGTTCGGGAGTATGGTGGTGGCGTCAGCCTACTTCCCGGGTGATACTGCGGAAGCCCCCCCAACAGAGGTTCAGGATCTGGTGGCATACTGCAGCAGCAATAGACTCCCATTGCTGCTGGGATGTGACGCAAACGCGCATAGCGTTTATAAACGATCTTCCATCAGTTATAAAGTTCTCTCAGGTTTTGATGTACGCTGATGATGTAAAATTATGCACGTCGGCTGCAACTCCCCTTGCTGCTCAACAGCTTCAAAGAGATTTAGACAACTTTCAAATATGGGGTAAAGTAAATTTTTTAAATCTTAATTGCAGTAAATGTAAAGTAATGTCATTTTTTAGATACTTGCCCTTTTTTAATATATATTTTCTTGACAACAAACCACTAGATAGAATTGAATGGGTTGACGATTTGGGCATCGTTATGGACCCAAAGCTTAAGTTTGACAAGCATATTTCTTCAATTTCCAATCGAGCATCTGGTGTCTTGGGGTTCATTAAGCGCTAGTCGAAGGAGTTTAACGATCCCTACTTAACAAAAACTCTGTATACTTCTCTTGTTCGACCGATTCTGGAATATGGATCTTGTATATGGTTTCCGAAATACGAAATTCATCAGAATAAAATAGAATCGGTACAAAAACAATTTCTGCTCTTCGCACTTAGAGGTCTTAACTGGGACACTAACAATAATTTGCCGTCTTATCGTAGTAGACTTTTACTAATAGATCTTCCTTCTCTGAGTGATCGTAGAATAATGCTATCATTTTCCTTTTTTCACAAATTAATTAATGGTGAAATTGATTCTTCTGAATTAATTAACCAAATTAACTTTGCTGTTCCTATTAGAAATACTAGAAATTTTGTACCTATATCTCTTCAAACTTGTAATTCTAATTATGCTCTTCATAACCCTTTTCGTATTCTGTGTTCTATTTATAACGATCTTTCCCACTTAATACACAGTGCCACTCCTACTTGCTCTATTAAAAAGTTAGTTTTGTCTACATGTTCGCGATCATCGTAACCGCACGATAAGCGGAGCGCCCCTCGGTCGGATGGGCGGGAGGTGGGTCGCTTTGTGCGTGGGTCCGCGCGTTAACAAGCCGGTGCTTGGTATCGTTGGGCCACTTGACTGTACTGTACTACCATAGACCCCAAAAGGCCGAAAAGTAAAGGTAACGCAACTCCGGAGGGCCACGGTACCTCAAGCGGTTCGAAGCGACCGAAGGCGGCCACGTATGCCAGAGTAGCTAAGGGCACTAACCTTGCTATACTGGCTCGTGAATTCCCGAGGAAGCGGCTGACCAAGGAGGAGTTGTCGGTGGTGTAGTCAGCCCTGGTTGAGGAGATGAGAAAGGGCTGGACCGCCAGTCTCAACTTTAATGGCATCCTATTCCGGGATGGTCTGGTCCTAGTGGACTGTCTGGACGAGGATGCCAGAAAGTGGCTGGAGCTGAAAGTGCCTAGCATCAGTGCCGCAGTGGGTGTGGAACTCCGCACATGCCCGCAAGGTGAGATACCGGAGTCAAACATCGTCACGGTGTACCTGCCACGCACGGCTGGGGAGACGGTGGAAAAATCACTTGGACTGCTCATTGAGCAGAACAAGGGTCTTCTCACCGAGACGTGGCGGATTCTCAGGCGCCTTGAAACCAAGGGCGGAAAGGTGCTGACCTTTGGTTTGGAGGATGAAGCTCTGTCACTCCTCAGTAATAGGGGAATGATGGTGAGCTTCAGATTTGGTCAGCTGAGGTGCCGCCTGCACAAAAAGCAAGCTGTGACAACGATGGCTGTGAAGGTGCAAGCAGACGAAGTGCCTGGCACCTCTTCTGCTGCAGCACCCACCGATGAGGCAGCCGAAGCCGAAGCAATTGCAGCCTGGGAAGCCGACACGTGCGCAGCGAAGTAGGCTCTGGGAGCGAAGAGAAGCCGTCCGATGATGAGCAGACACCCACCGGGACGTTGTCAGAGGCATATCTGACGCTCTCGGAAGGGGAACCTGAGCTCTAAGGATGCTGGCCACCAGCGTGGCACAGATCAACCTGCATCACGCGAGGGCAGCTTCGGCTGTCATCAGCAGGTTGATCTCCAGGTCTGACCTGGGGCTGGTGCTCATCCAGGAGCCATGGGTCGTCAGAGATAGGATCTGCGGCCTTGACCAAGTAAGTTCGCAACTAGTTGTAGATATGAGGGAGACATCGCCAAGAGCATGCATCTTGGTCCAAAAGAACACTAACTTTCTTTGTCTCTCCAAATTTCTCAGCAGGGATCTCGTAGCAGTGCTAATCACTGGCGTGTTCGGGAGTATGGTGGTGGCGTCAGCCTACTTCCCGGGTGATACTGCGGAAGCCCCCCCAACAGAGGTTCAGGATCTGGTGGCATACTGCAGCAGCAATAGACTCCCATTGCTTCTGGGATGTGACGCAAACGCGCATAGCGTAGCGTGGGGCAGCACGGACAACAACAGTAGAGGTGAGTGCTTGCTTGACTATCTTGTAGCTAATGACCTTATGGTGTTCAATATGGGGGCTGAACCCACTTTTATCACCAAAAATAGAGCCGAAGTACTTGATATCACTTTCGGCAATGGGAGAGCCTCTGGGCTGGTTTAAAACTGGAGGGTCTCAACAGAACCGTCAATGTCGGATCACAGGATCATCCTCTTCGACATTAGTAGTAATTTCAGAATTAGTAAAGTCATCAGGAATCCCCGGCGGACTGACTGGCCGCTCTACTAGTCACACCTGGGGTTAAATCTGAGCAGACTAAACCATAGTAGGAGGGTCTCTTCTCATGAAGAGCTAGAGCAACTCTCGACAGAAGTTGGCGAGACGATTATGCATGCCTATCATGCAAGTTGTCCAACCAACTCCATAGAGTCCAACAGGGACAACCCTTGGTGGAATAAAAAGCTTGGGATGCTTCGAGCAGAGGTCAGGAGGCTGTTTAATACAGCCAAAAAGAATAGTGACAGATGGGACTTGTACACCAAGAAACTAACAGAATATAATAAAGAAATCAGGTACAGCAAACGTGCTAATTTTCGGAGATTTTGCTCCAACCTAGAGCAGGCCACACCTGCTGTGAGAGTCTTTAAGTCGATCTCGAAAGGCAAAGTGTTGTCCGAACTGTGCTTTAAGAGACCAGATGGTTCCTTCACGGAAAATGAGGTGGAAAAGGCAGAACTTCTCCTGCAAACTCACTTTCCACTTTGTAAAACCATCACCAACACTGACAGCTGTTACGAAATGGTTCCCATCAGGAGACCGGACTGGAGCCTGGCTGCAGCCATAGTAACAGAGCAAAGAATAAGATGGGCCATTGGTACGCTTAGTCCCTACAAGGCCCCAGGTACGGACGGTATCCTCCCCGTCCATCTACAGAAGGGGATGGAACAGCTTATGGTGTTCCTCATTCGTATTTTCCGGGTTAGCCTAGCTATGGGCTACATACCTAGGGCATGCAGGACGGCCAGAGTGATCTTTATCCCGAAAGTGGGGAAAAAGGACCCTTTTCACCCCAAATCTTTCAGGCCGATCAGCCTGACATCCTTCTTGCTAAAAACCCTTGAAAAGATAGTTGATAATCACATCAGGATCTCGTACCTAGTGTCCAGTCCCCTGCATGATTACCAACATGCCTATAGAGAAGGAAAGTCGACAGAATCGGCTCTCCTAGACCTAGTAAACAGTCTTCAATGCTCAGTGAAGGCCAAAGGCGTTGCTCTTTGTGCCTTCATGGACATAGAGGGTGCTTTTGATAACACAGCACTTGATGTTGTGGTTAGGGTGCTTCAGGGAAAAGGGGTTGAGCCAGGACTTACTCTCTGGCTAGGCAAGCTCCTTGACACTAGAATTGCGGAAGTCACTGTCAACAATTTGACGTGGTGGAACTTACAGATAATGGATTTGAATGCCAAGGCTACGCTGATGACATTACCATTGTCTGTAAAGGCAACTTCGAGAACACGCTATGTGATAGAATAACTCTGGGTCTTAAACTTTGCTTGGACTGGTGCAAAGACGTGGGGCTGAATATCAATCCAGCAAAAACCACAATTGTCGCCTTCACCAATCGTTACAAGTTAAAGTCCATAAGACCCATATCTATTGGGGGTACGGTAATCCCACTCTCTACGGAGATAAAGTATCTGGGGGTTATCTTGGACAAGAGACTACTGTGGAGACAGCATATTCAGCACGCGGTACGCAAGGCTACAATAGCCCTAATGTGCTGTAGATCTCTCGCAGGGAAAAATTGGGGTGTGTCCCCAAAAATCCTTCTGTGGATGTACACAGCAATGGTGAGGCCCATAGTCAGCTACGGCGCTGTGGTATGGGCGGGACGTGTTGACCTGGATGTCACCAAACGGCAACTGGGCAAACTCTAGATACTTGCCTGCACGTGCAATGCGCAATGCGTACGTGCCCATCCTCTGCACTGGACGTACTGCTAGGACTTCCGCCTTTGTATGTCTACATCAAACACAGTGCGAACAGGTCTATTATGAGAGTGGCAGGAGCGAACGCAATCACCTCTGTCACTAGCGCAACTGGCACACTGTTGGCCTTTCCGCAAGATGCGCAGATGGCCCTTTTTAGTTTCGAGAAGCTCTTTAAAACGGAGTTTAGCAATAAAGCAGAATGGACTAGTCTGTCTACCACCTATAATGTGAAACCACATGCTATTAGATGGTACACGGACGGATCATTAACAGATGTGGGTGCTGGAGCTGGAGTCTGCGGACCCCGACTCAAGTATCATGAGCCCCTGGGCAAATTCGCCAGCATTTTCCAAGCGGAAGTGCACGCGATTGAAAGATGTGCAACCTTCAACTTCGAGAGGGGATACGTTCATAGAGACATAGCCATTTTCTCCGACAGCCAGGCAGCGATCAAAGCACTTAGTGCTTATAAAATCGTCTCCAAACTGGTTTGGCAATGTATTGAAGCACTCAACAGGTTGGGAAGTAATAACAAAGTCACCATCTATTGGGTACCGGGACATGCGAGTGTTCCCGGAAATGAGGTCGCCGATATTTTGGCCAGGAGAGGAGCTAGCACTCCTTTCCAGGGCCCTGAACCTTTCTGTGGGCTAGGACCAGGGTTTATCAGTCAGAGCAGTCGCATCGATCTGCTTAACGCATGTGAGGACGCTTGGCGGTTTTCACATGGGGCAAGACAGAGCAAGCGACTGCTAGGTAGTTACAACAAGAAGATAACTGAGGACTGTCTGAAGCTGAGCAAAGGATCTCTTCGGATAGTCACGGGCTTTTTGACCGGGCACTGCAGACTGCGCAAGCATCTGCATAATCTCAGGTTAGGGGACGACAGTCTTTGCAGACTGTGTCTGGAGGGGGATGAGACTCCAGAGCACCTGCTTGAGGAGTGTCCCGCCATCAGCCGACTGAGGCTCTCTCTTCTGGGGAGCCTCTTTCTGTCTACAGAGGAGATGAGGGCTCTCCGACCATGCCACATCGTCGCGTTCCTGCGATCGATCGGGCTGTTCGGGGAGTTGTAACTCACAACAGTTAGAGGGCACAATAGATCCTAGTGGTCGCAGTGCATGATCCTCGTTCCAAATAATAATAATAATTTGTGAAAAAAGGAAAATGCTACGTTATTCTACGATCATTCAGAGAAGGAAGATCTATTAGTAGTAAAAGTCTACTACGATAAGACGGCAAATTATTGTTAGTGTCCCAGTTAAGACCTCTAAGTGCGAAGAGCAGAAATTGTTTTTGTACCGATTCTATTTTATTCTGATGAATTTCTGATTTGGGAAACCATATACAAGATCCATATTCCAGAATCGGTCGTACAAGAGAAGTATACAGAGTTTTTGTTAAGTAGGGATCGTTAAACTCCTTCGACCAGCGCTTAATGAACCCCAAGACACCAGATGCTCGATTGGAAATTGAAGAAATATGCTTGTCATAACGATGCCCAAATCGTCAACCCATTCAATTCTATCTAGTGGTTTGTTGTCAAGAAAATATATATTAAAAAAGGGCAAATATCTAAAAAATGACATTACTTTACATTTACTGCAATTAAGATTTAAAAAATTTACTTTACCCCATATTTGAAAGTTGTCTAAATCTCTTTGAAGCTGTTGAGCAGCAAGGGGAGTTGCAGCCGACGTGCATAATTTTACATCATCAGCGTACATCAAAACCCGAGAGAACTTTATAACTGATGGAAGATCGTTTATAAACAAAATAAATAATAAAGGACCAAGATGACTACCCTGTGGAACGCCTGAAGTGACCTGAACCGTCTTGGAAACGGACCCTTTAAATAAAACCCTCTGAGTTCTAAGAGTTAGGTAGTCTTTAATCCAAAGAACTAGAATATTTGAAAAGCCCAAGAGTTCTAGTTTATGTATTAGGAGACGATGATCTACAGAGTCGAAAGCCTTACTAAAATCAGTATAAATAACATCAGTCTGCAATTTGTCCTGAAAACCCTTGATAACAAATGAAGTTAATTCTAACAAGTTAGTGGTAGTAGATCTTTGTTTCATAAATCCGTGCTGGCACGGTGAAATAATAGATTTGCAAAGGTGTTGAAGATGGGAGGTTATTAATTTTTCAAAAATCTTAGGAATAGCAGACAACTTGGAGATACCCCTATAATTTTGAACATTAGATTTGTTTCCTTTTTTATGGAGAGGAATAATAAATGACTCTTTCCAAATTTTTGGAAAGGAGCCTAACTCCAGGGACAAGTTAAACATTTTAAGCAACGGCTTTAAAAGACCATGAGCGCAGTGTCTAAGCATACAGCTTGGCACTCCGTCGAGTCCTGGGGAAAATATAGGTTTCAAAACATGTAGATTATTTAAAAAGTGAGTTTTCAGTGATTTTCAGTCCAAAGATGCGATTCGAGCCATTAACCCGATAAGGGTAAGGCAAACCGACTTGAGATTGAAATGAGCTATAAGTCGTTTGAAAAAATAGGTCAAATATATTTGCAATCTCCTGATCAGAATTGGCCTTCGTTTCCTCAAAGAATACTTCCGTTGGCAGTGTCGATGACCTACGCTTCGCATTAACAAAATCAAAAAACCGCTTTGGATCCTGCTGAAACTGTAATCTACACCGAGTTAGGTAATTCTTATAACATTGGTTATTTAAGATATCAAAACTGGCACGAGCAATCAAGTATGCAGAATAGGCTACCGATGAGCCGTTTTTTCTAAATCTCTTGTAGAGTTTAGATTTACGATTTTTGAGAATTGTCAACTCTCGGGTAAACCACACAGGTTTGTTAGACCTGTTTAGCTTACCAACCGGGACACATAAATCAAATAAAGAATGTAAGGTATTATAAAAAATACTGATTGCCACGTCCAAGTCGTCGGACTCGTCGAGGGGAACCCAGTCAGTTTGGGATAAAAGCAGAGCGAGTCCCTCAAAATCAGTTTTCCGAAATTGACGAACTCGACTCAAAGGCATCTTGATATTGCAACGCGTCCGGGAAGGTAAATTAATCAACAGCTCCAACGTAGGATGGTATAAGTCTTCGGGATAAGATATAGGCTGGGAACGGGAAACGGATGAAGATGATTAATCCAAAACAAAAATCAGATCAAGCATTTTATTAAGAGAATTTGGGATAGCATTAATTTGACTCAATGAAATCCCAAATAAGTCGAATAAAAATTCATTCGGGGCCGTGGGAGTCAGGGCACCAGAGTCAGGACATGAAATCCAAGTAGCTTCAGAAATGATGAAATCACCAAAAACTACAAGAAAATCGCGATCAGAAAGCAAGGCAGAGACAGAATGAATAGCAGATAGATGTGTCTCATAGATAGAGAGATCAGAGGAAGGAGGTATATACGAACAAGTGATAAAAATGTTAATACCGTAAATATTTAGCTTTACAGCAATAAACTCTATATCAAAAGAACTATCTAATACGAGTGTTTCAGAAGGAAAGTCTACATTCACAGCAATAAGCACTGTTAGTATTTTGAACTATCAGTAATTGGGAGAGTTACCTTAGAACCAACCACCGGAAGGGTAGATACAATCGGGGGCCGATTTTTTTTCTTCCTTGCAGTATACTCTTTCACAATTATGTGTTCTGGGCAAAATTCTTTGCAGCATATAGTGCAAAAATCTTGATTCGAAACACTGATTTTAAAAGACGAAATGTTCCGATCATAAGCAAATTTTCGATTTGGCCTTGATATAGACCTTGACATCATCTGATGTTAAATCAGGGGGAAGCCTTGAAACAAATATTTGTTTTTTAGGTGGAACAGCAACAAATTTTTAATTATATAATCCACTGAGGCTGGTTTGGAAGACTCAGTCTCGGATAATTGAATATTTGGCTCTTTAGGTTTGATAGAGTTATTTTGTTGATTAACATCAACACTACTAACCACCAAAGGAACCGAAGGATCGGGATCAGATAACACAATATCCATGGGAGTTATTGATATATCATCTAAGTTCTCGATAACTTTAGTTAGCGTTTGGAGTATTTTCCGACATCACAGAGCCCAATAACTGCCCAACAGTGGCCTTTTTACGCTTTGGAAAATCTTGTACGATCTTTTTCTCGTTAAGTTTTCTCTGAACCGATGAGAATTTTTCACACAGTTTATTCAACTGGCAGAAAACGCCCTCTAAGCCCAGTTGAGTTTCTATAAAGCTTGCAATGTCTTTTTTTTTCTCCAAACATGACCAACACGGCCACTCTAAATTAGTAACCTTCAAGAGGTCTGAGACACGGCCATTAATGCCAGCACATTGCTCATGAGCAACATTTGTGCACATCCAGCTGCAGACAAAACCCATTTTTGAGTTTGCGCGGACTTGACAATTCGCATAGCAGCAGACGGACATTTTTATTGAGTTTATTAAAAGAAAATAAAAATACAAATAAAAAATAAAACAAGTGCGGCATAGTTAATTTTGGCTATGCCAAGACTATGATACCCTCCACACATGGATTAATTTTTTTTTTTGCGTTATACCACTTTTGAAGCAAATGAGCTATATGTAGGTACTTGAAAGTGCACGACAGCAACAACAATTGATAGTACGATATGGTCAATTTGTATGGTGGCTATGTCGAAGAATGGTCCGAGCGGGATGAAATTTCATAGGGAACAAGCCCGACATGATCTAAGCAATCTGTAAAAGTTTCATCCAGATCGGTTCAGCAGTTTTGCCGGAAATCGTGTTGAAACAGACAGACGGACAGACGGACGGACGGACGGACGGACGGAAATCAATTCCTGAGCTCGTCCTGATCATTTTGATATATGGTTTATGGGGTCTCCCATCATTCCTTTAAGGCGTTACAGATTCATGACAAAGTCAATATACCCTGTTTCACATGTGTGAAGGGTATAAAAATATCGCTGCAGAAAATTGTTATGATTTAAATACAGTTTCACCCTAATGTGCAAATAGTAAAGCTACAAACAAAACTTACTTCACAGCTTCACAAACAAAAACGGCGCGAGCGCGACCACCGAAAGCAACAAGCAACGGAGAAAAGTTCGACCGCGACCAACACCAACACAAAAGAGCGCGTATGAGTAAACAATCAAGAAACGGTTTAATGCACTGGGAGCGAAGCGCTTGAAAAAATAGAGAGAGAGAGAGAGAGTGAGCGTAAAAACACAAAAACAAAACCAACGCAGGCGGCAGCAGGTTGAGCAAATTTTTCAGTATGCTGGACTGCAGTTTGTTGTTGTGTTTGGAATCTCTTTAAAACAAATGCAAGTTAAATTGTTAATTTACTGTCCACTTTGGGTTTAGGCAAACCGACAAAACACAAAGTCACAAAACTATTAGTTTACACAAAGACGCGAAATTAATAGCAGAAATAAAACGCACAATAGTTAAAAAAGCGAAGCGTATAAAAAAAACACGTCCGTTGCGATGCAAAGCAATGAACACACAATAAATAAATGAAATAGAATAAAAAATATTTATATATTAATGACTCGAGGAAAAGAACTTAGCCAGTTCAGCAGGCTAAGCCCCGTTTCATAGCTGAGAGCGGTCATTAACCTCCCGAAGATATACTGAAAGCAATAATTTAATTAAGGAGATAGAGGTCTCATTAGAGAACATGTGGTATAGGATATTAAATTAGACGCCATTAAATAAATTATTTAACTTGTCTGTTGATTCAACTGTGTTCCCTGATATATGGAAGGAATCTTTTATAATTCCACTCCATAAAAATTCTTCAAAATCAAACGTTAAAAAATATAGGGGCATATCCAAGTTGTCTGCCATACCAAAAGTCTTTGAAAAAATTATATGTTCTCAACTGCAACATACATGTAGTTCAATTATATCGCCTTATCAACACGGTTTTGTTAGGCGTAGATCTACTACCACTAACCTTCTTGAATTCACTTCGCTTGTTATCAAAGGGTTTCAGGAAAAAATGCAAACTGACGTTGTTTACACCGATTTTAGTAAGGCATTTGACTCTGTAAGTCATTCTCTGTTGCTTCATAAATTAAATATTATTGGATTTCCATCAAAACTATTATTGTGGCTTTCGGAGTACTTGTGTGGCCGAACACAAAAGTTGTTTTTAAATCGTCTGTATCTAAACCTATTTTTGTTACCTCTGGCGTTCCCCAGGGTAGTCATCTTGGTCCTTTGCTATTTAATTTGTTTATTAACGATCTCCCAGCTGTTATTACTAACTCTTTTGTGTATATGTTTGCTGATGATGTAAAGCTATGTTTCACCTATGATGACGCTTCCCTGTGTAATTTACTACAGTCGGATTTGGGTGCTTTGTCAGCCTGGTGCCGTACTAACTTACTAAATTTAAATTGTTCAAAATGTAAAGTCATGTCTTTTTGTAGAAGTACCCCTCATACTGCTCACTACTTGCTTGATGCTTCACCACTTGACCGCGTGTTTGAAATTAAAGATTTAGGCATTATTCTTGATCCTAAATTAAAGTTTGACGCTCATATTTCGTATATGGTCAATAAGGCCATTAATGTCCTTGGCTTCATCAAGCGGTGGTCGAAAGAGTTTAATGATCCGTACACCACTAAAACGCTTTATACATCCTTAGTTCGTCCCATTCTGGAGTATGGATCTTGTGTGTGGTCCCCACAATACTCGATTCACCAGGACAGAATTGAATCTGTGCAGAAGAAATTTCTTCTATTTGCCCTTAGAAGTTTTAACTGGGTTGCTGGAGTTGACTTACCCCCGTATTCTTGTAGACTCCTTTTAATAAATCTTCCCTCACTGTTAAACCGTAGAACTATGCATGGAGTATTATTTATTACTAACCTTCTTAATGGTGAAATCGACTCATCAGTTCTTTTGAGTCGAATTAAATTTAATGTCCCAATTAGATCTTCACGTAACTTTTTACCCCTTAGCCTTGATCGTTGCTTCAGCAACTATTTAATTCATGAACCATTTCGTGTTATATGTTCTGACTATAACAAACTTTATTCGCTTGTCTCCTTGGAGGTCTCAACTCCTGTACTAAAAAGATCGATCCTTTTTGCTTTATATAATCGTAACCACTAATTACTAATCTATCGCTGGTCTGATTGGGTTTTTCTGGGTTTTTCCCAATCCTCGCAACAAATGTTGGACTGCTCAATTTTTTATTGAATTTCCCAGAGCTTTAACGTTAACTTTTAAATATATTTTCAGATTTATATATTATTCTATTTTTTACTTAATTTAATTATTTTAACTATTTTTAATTTAAATTAAATTTTGATTCATTTTAATGTCAGCTGCTCTTAGCTGACTATAAATAAATAAATAAATAAATAAATAAAAAAACACGAAATGGACTGTGCATAGCGTAATCTGTTGTGCACGTTTTCAAAAATAACGGGCGAAAATTTCTAGTAGGTCTGGAAGGAATAGAGAAATGGAGATGACCTAACAGAAAAGAAGAATCTATATCACCAGTAATCAACTTGTGCAGGAAGGCAACACCAAGGACTATCCTACGATTGTTCAACGAGGGGAAGTTAAGGAGAAGAAGCCTACTGGAATATGAAGGCAAGCGAAGGTTACTATCCCAATTTAAGCCTCGTAAGGCAGAAAGCAGAAACTGCTTCTGAACAGATTTCTATACTGTGGGCTCCATACACAAGAGCAGTACCCTAGGATAGAGCGGACAAGGGAAGTGTACAGAGTTTTCGTAACGTAAGGATCGTTAAACTCTTTAGACCAACGTTTAATGAAACCAAGAACACCTTTGGCCTCATTAACAACAGTAGAAATATGAAGGCCGAATGAGAGTTTGGAGTCAAAAAGAACACCAAGGTCCTTGACTGTAAAAATACGTTGCAACGGGGTACTGTCAATTGAGAAGCTGGTAATGAAAGGGTTATTTCGGCTGAAAGTCATAAACATACATTTAGAACAATTGAGAAGCAACTGATTAGTCTTACACCAAAGTTGCATTGAATTTAAATCATCTTGTAAGCAAGTATGATTCGGAGAACTACAGTAGGAGAAAATAAGCTTCACATCGTCTGCGTACATGAGAATGCGAGAATGTGATAAAACAGAGGGAAGATCATTTATAAAAAGAGTGATGAGTAAAGGACCAAGGTGGCTACCCTGAGGTACTCCAGAAGTAACCTGAACTTGTTTCGAGGTAGCCAATCTTAGGAGTACTCTTTGTGTCCTACCCTTTAAATAAGAAGAAATCCAAGATATAAGTGAGGGAGGGAAACCAATACGGACAAGCTTGAGAAGTAATAGGTCATGGTGTACAGTGTCAAAAGCTTTAACTCCATAATTAGTAATAAATATATTAAAAAGTAAAATATACGTAATAAAGTTGTTTATTATAATTAATAATGTTTATTAAAATTGTCTTAATCATATGCATATATATATGTTGTTATTGTTGGTTCGCTCATTTGTTTTGCTGGTGTAGCGATGTTACACACACATTGCAGTATTTACATGTATGCGTGCAGTGCGTGGACGTATACTTATGTATGTCTCTTTTGCACTTGTTAATTTGGCTATGCAGAGCGTTTTCTTGTGTTGCTTCTGCTTTAGCAATGCAAAACTGACAATTGCCTATTTTGCTAGACGCTTGTTTTTTGTGCTGTGTGCCTGGTCAGCAAATGCTCGATGGGCACCAAAACTGCCTTTGAAGTATTGTTTGTCTGGATTTTCTTAGGCTTTTATAGGCAAATAATACAAATTTAATATAAAATTGGCTGTTTAGCGTTTGCCGAAATTCATATTTGTTGAGAAAGGTCAATGAATTGCCTGGCAAATGGTACACATACATTAAAATATGGACATGCATAGAGACAGGGACACACACACATGCTTATGGTAGCTTGCCGAAACAAAAATCAAAAATCAATTCAATGCCTGGCTACCACAAAAACTGCATATATATATATATATATGTAAGTTGCCATTAATTCGCTCATTTGCTTTGCTGCTAGGTCGAGGCCATAGGATAGATAAGCAATAAAATACGCGCATATAAAGAATACAAGGAAAAAAACGGGGGCACAGCAATCGAACAAGTCGCTGCTCGATACAAAATGGCAGGCTAGCGGCGCATACACACAGTATGGCTGGCTGGTTGTGCTATCAACAAAAATGTTGTAGCAAAGTCAGCAAGAGAAGTGGCTGGCGAATCACTCACGAAACACGAGAAACGCACGACATGCGCTCTCAGAGCGCGTGGTAGTTTCGCCAGCCAGTTCCAACTAGTGGTTGGACTATCGGTCGTTGGCGACTCTATTTAGTAAATTCTTGTTGGCTGGGGTGTTTCAACGTTTCAAGAAATTTTCTATGTGTGTTGTTGTTGCGAGACGTTTCAACTTTGAAACGTGAAACGAGCTGTTGAACACCCCAAATGTTTTCAAAAGCTTTTTGACAATCAGTTGACCAAATAAACTTTACATTTTTCTTGAGCAAACCATATAAAGGATTAATCTTTTCTGCGAAATTTGATATAAATTTCGAATAGTGATTTGCCATACCGATGAATGCTCTTACTTCAGTGATGTTTGTAGGTATCGGACAGTTGATGACGCTTTTACATCTTTTCATATCTTTTTGTAAACCGTTTTTATTGATTGTGAAGCCTAAGTATGAAACTTCACTTTGCAGAAACTTACATTTGTTTGCATTAAGTCTTAGGCCTGCGGACTGCATTTTGTTAAAAACAATTCTTAAAGTTTTAACATGTTCCTTTAAGTTTCTACCCGTCACTGTTATATCATCTTGATATACAACTACATTGGAGATGCCATTTAGAATTGACTCAATGGTCTTTTGAAAAATCGATGCAGCAGGTTTAACACCAAAGGGTAATCTTTTTATTTTTAGTGTGCCAATGTGAGTGCTCCAGGTGCAAAGACTTTGTGATTTTTTGTCTAATACAAGCTGGTTGTATGCACTTGACATGTCTAACTTGGTAAATAATTCACCACCGCTTAAGGCTGCGAATATCTCATCGATACGTGGTAACGGGTTATTAAAGTCAACTAACCACTTATTAATCGTTACTTTATAATCCCCGCATATACGTAAGTTTCCATCTGCCTTCAAAATCGGTACCAAAGGTGTACCTTAATCAGAATGGTCTACTGGCTCTAAGACATCTCTACGAATTAGGTCCCTCAGTTCTTCTTCGACTTTTACTTTCTATGCTAAAGGAATGGTGCGAGGTTTGAAGAATATAGGCTTGGCCTCATCCGAAATTGGCAATGATACAGTGCAATGTTTGCATGTACCTAGATCTTCACTGAAAAGTTCTTTATATTCACTCTTGATATTGTCTATCATATTATGATGACTATCAACATGTATGCTATTCACTTGCTTCATTTCGAAATTAAACTGTCTCAGAAAATCCCTTCCTAGTAAAGGTTGTCTGTTTGCACTCGTTACTACAACATTAAAGGGTCTCATTGTCCCATTGTATGTTATATTTGCATGAATCTCACCAATAATTTTGATTTTATCACCAGTATAGCTCATGTATACTCTTTCACAATTTTTTATCGCCTTGCGTTGTTTAGAATTTAAAAGATGTTCTGGCATCAAGGTACATGGAGATCCAGTGTCACAATCAATGTCAAAGAATGTGCCATCAATGTTGACCTTGAGTGTATAAGCTTTCGTAAACAGAGTTATTAGAATTTGTATATACATTCTCACTATATTTACTCGTAACATAACTTATATTTAGGGTATTCAGTAGCTATGATATGTGCGTAAAGTGTTATATATAATACAGTGTAGCTAGTGAGTGCACTTTTTACGTTTCTTTTGTCGTATTTGTGCTAAGTCAGCTATTTGCCAGTTCGATGACAATACAATCGAAAGTTAAATTGAATTGAGC
Source organism: Scaptomyza montana (assembly GCA_018904305.1). Lineage (NCBI taxonomy): Eukaryota > Metazoa > Arthropoda > Insecta > Diptera > Drosophilidae > Scaptomyza > Scaptomyza montana. Next base: position 20,033 of record JAEIGR010000123.1, read on the forward strand.
AATTGATAAGCTGAAAAAGTTGTTGTTTTCATAAATAATAATTGAAAAACTTTCTTTATTATTCAGAAAATAAATGTTTTTTTTATTTATATCAACACTTAAGCATTCTTATATATTACTTCTAGCTCTAATTTTTGGATTCTATCCTCTTTTCCCAGCTGCAAATTTTTGAATTGAAAATCATTTCGTATTTTTTCTTCCTTTCCACTGTTAAAAACATCAGTTTAGTCTTTTAAATTAATAAATCATAAAATTTACTTACATTTTCAACCAAAACTCGCCTAGTGTGACCTAATTTCACTAATTCAATAATCTCGAAAGCAGCTGTTTTTATAAATACTCTGGCAACCACTCAATAACACATACAGTACAATAGTAGCAAACATACCCTGGGGCATGTTTGCTGTGTTAAAAATGCTTCTGTGTGTTTGTTGTAAAGCTTTCATATAACACTTTAGCACTTTACGCACATAGCATAGCTACTGAATACCCTAAATTTTTTTTTTCATTTTTCCATATGCTCGCTAGATGTCCAATTTTTCCACATGTATGGCATTTACAGTTTTTGTACTTGCATGACCAAGAAGAGTGGTTACGCCAGTCTGCTTTGCCATCATTTCTTCTCTTTGCTGCTCTCTCACTTCCAACACTGTTGTTGTTGCGATAAGATGCTCGGTTGGTGTTGTTGCTGTTGTGCTGTGTGCTCTTTGAAGCCCCGTTAGCTTTGGTGTACAGTTTGCGCCGTTCATTGATCACGTGTACATTTTCTGATTCTTCATTCGCCCTTGCAATGCATTTTGACTCAAATATTATTGACTTACGCAATGCACATTCCAGTGTTAACTTTTCGTCTTCTTCACATATTTTCTCGAAAATTCTCTCCGGTAGTCCCATTACAAACCGATCTAGTATAAATGCTTCCAAGTTTGTACCAAACTTGCAGGTGATTGCTAACTTTTTGACTTTAGCATACCACTGTGTTACACTTTCTGTGTCTTGCATTTCGGCAGTATAAAACTTTTTTCTTTCATTAAACACAATTGTTGGAGGCGTGTAATGACTCTGTAACATTGAACATAGTTCTTTGTAGGTTTTGGAAACTGGGGACGCTGGACTGCACAGGTTATGTAAAAGACTGTACGGATCAGAACTAATTGATTTTAATAAAATCGCTTTTTTTAAGTCTTCACTAGTGCATTGTAATTCACAAAAATGGATTTCCAATTTTTCTCTCCATATGCACCACGGTTCCACGTTGTGCGCAAATTCCGGCAATACCGCTGTTTGTACCAACGTAGTTGGTTGTTCATTCGCCATTATATATTATATAATTGATTCTTATTTTTTTTTCGTCGCCAAATTGTAGTGTCCGTCGCACGCGTTTATTAGGAACTGATCAGAGTATCAGAGTGTGTCGATGTTATATCGATGTTGTTGTATCGATATTAAGTGGATGTGCACGATTAAACATTGGATGTTCATCATTCTAATCATACATATCAAATAATAAGAATGGTATTAGGATTAGTAGCGCACCGCCTGTTGTCTCCACCACGGTGGAAAAAAACTAAAAAAAAAACTACATAGTTTTGGCCTATCAAAATGTTAGAGGCCTTAACACTAAACTTTCTAAATTATATGTTAACAGCTTATCATCTCATTCACTTATAGTTGCACTCACTGAAACCTGGTTAAAACCCGATATTTCTGATTACTCCGTTTTTCCTTCTAAGTATAACTTGAACAGATGCGATCGCACCTCCCACAAAGGGGTTGGTGTTCTCATTGCTGTTGACTCTTGTATTTCCTCTGAACAGATTCGATTAAATTATTGCTTAGTGGCCGTTCACTCTATATTACTTCTTCCTATATTCCTCCCCATTCTGATAATAACATCTACTCAACCCATCTTAGTGCCCTACAACTTTCTTCGTCATTGTTGACGGATATAGATCAGCTTATAGTGGTTGGTGATTTTAATCTGCCACATGTTGTATGGATTAAACTTTTCACGTGATCCTAAATAGTTTTATTAATTTGTTAACTCAAAACGTAAATCCTCAGGCTTACCTTCCTCAGTTTACCTCGATAATACGAAAGCAAATTCTGATCAGGCTGAGTATTTTCAATCAGTATACTCAACGAGTTTATTCAACTGCAGCTATTCAGTTCAAACGTCAAATTGCATAAATGTCCCTGTCAAAACTGAGTGTACGCTCCTAAGTGACCTTAAAGGAAGGTTTACAATGTCAGCTTAGCTTGGATTGAAGCTTTTAAAAATCTGAAATGTACGCTGATAGTTTACAATGTCAGCGTGAACAATGCAATCAGCTGATTCGAACTCAGCTAACACATTTGTAATGGCGCAAAAATTAACGATTTTTTTTTTCATTTAACAATGATTTTATTGTTATATATTCGTTAATATGTACCAAATAAATATAAAAAAGTGAATTCTATTATCATTTACCTCCGTTTTGAGCAAAATAGAAAGCTTTTAAAACAAAATTTTTGAATAGCTTTTTCCACTCCAAGCTGAGATGCAAGCGAAAGCGGTTACAGATTGAGAGTGAGTGAGACGAACTTATGTGAAAAATATGTGTGGCAGACAGAAGCAAAACATTTTCCAATCTCACGCTGACATTGTAAACCTTGCTTAACTCTATCATACCAGGCTACCTGCCTGGTCCTGATGGAGTGCCAGGTTGTATACTAAGATACTGTGCGGATTCACTTTGTAAACCCTTACATATATAATTTAACTTGTCGGTTGAATCAACTGTGTTTCCTGCTATATAGAAGGAATCTTTTTTCATTCCACTCCATAAAAATTCTTCAAAGTAAAACGTTAAAAATTAGAGGGGTATATCAAAGTTGTCCGCCATTCCAAAAGTCTTTAAAAAGTTATATGTTCTCAAACCTATTTTGTTACCTCTGGTGTTCCCCAGAGGAGTCATCTTGGACCTTTGCTATTTAATCTGTTAATTAACGACCTTCCATCTATTATTACTATCTCCAATGTATATATGTTTGCTGATGATGTGAAGCTATATATCACCTATAATGATACTTCTCTCTGTAACTTGCTACAGTCGGATTTGGGTGCATTCTTCTAAGTCTAACGTTAAAAATACGAATACGCTGGAGGCGGGTGAGGTGGAGAAAGACCTGGCGGAGGTCACACTCACAACCAAGAGCCTGGAAATAGAAGATGACGAGGATGCGGACAGTACCGTGGTGGAAGTCCCATCCGTGGAAGATGCCACAGCCAATTATGGAGCTGAGGGTCATCCAAATCAACTTACATAAGAGCAAGTTGGCATCGGCGGAGCTTCTGTTAACCCTGGAGACAGGGCTCGCCGATGTAGCCTTGGTCCAGGAGCCCTGGATAGCCTCAGGCAACAAGGTTTCTGGACTAAAGACTCCCAACTACAACATATTCCACCCAACAACAGTGAGTAGAGCAAGGACCGCAATCCTAGTAAGGAAAGGTATCTATGCTTACTTATTGTCTAATTACAGCACTGACGACCTCACTGTGGTCGCACTAGAAGGTGGCAGAGATGAGCCAATCCTAATGGCATCCTGCTACATGGCGCACGACACCGAAGCGCCCCCTCAAGAGCTCACTCGACTGGTGACAGAGGCCGACTCTAAGAAGCAGGCCCTCACCATCGGAGCTGACGCCAACGCTCATCACACGGTATGGGGAAGCAGAGATATTAACGAAAGAGGTGAGTCACTGCTTGATTTCATATTACAGACTAATCTTAAGATAGTAAACGAGGGAGATGAACCAACATTTGTTGGCCCTACCTCATCTAACGTCTTAGATATAACTCTTGCGTCGGTAACGAATACCGTGGCTCAGGATTGGAGAGTCCTTAGTAGACATTCCTTCTCGGACCACAGGTACATTCAATTCCGGGTAAACTTTGAACGAATAGTGAAGAAAAATGTGTTTAGAAACCCGCGAAATACGGACTGGGAGCAGTTCGTTAAAGAGGTTGAAGGAAATCTTCCACGACCACCCAATATAGTCTCCACAAAAAATTTAGAGAAGTCCCTAGAGACACTCAATAAAAATCTAGTGGCAGCCTACAATAAAACGTGCAGACCATCCCAAGAGAAGAAGAGACACACGCCCCCGTGGTGGACTCCAGAACTCAAAGGAATAAGGAAAGACGTACTAGAACTCTTCAAACTCGCAAAACAAGCGGAAGAAGAGCTAGTATGGATCGAATACAAAATACGGCTCCGTGACTTTAAGAAAAAAGTACGAGTAGCCAAAAGACACGCATGGCAAAACTTCTGCTCAGGCATTGAGAAGACAGCCGACACCGCAAGGTTAAGGAAACTGCTAGCTCGCCAACAGACGGTACAAAGCCAACTAAAAACCGAAGACGGCAGATGGACGGAAAGTAGTGAAGATGCGGCAAATGTGCTCCTGGAGGCGCATTTCCCTAACTGCACTGAATTCAACGCAAACACGCAATCGATACACCCAACCACAACAGTGGAAATTCCGGAAGGTATCACGACAACGCGACGGATAATGTGGGCGATAGACTCCTTTGAGAGCTACAAATCACCAGGTCCAGACGGAATATTCCCGGCCATGATGCAGAAGGTCAAACATGGGATCACTCCATGGCTGAGGGAAATTTTCAGAGGTTGTCTTAGGTATGGCTATGTGCCGGAGGCCTGGAGGACAGCACGGGTAATTTTCCTGCCAAAAGCTGGAAAATGTAGCCACGTGCTGCCGAAGGACTTCAGACCCATTAGCCTGACTTCGTTCCTCCTGAAAACGCTAGAAAAGCTGATAGATCTCCACATCAGAGAGAATACAGAAATGACTCTAGAGCAGAACCAACACGCATACACAAAGGGCAAGTCGGTGGAAACAGCGCTACACTCCCTTGTAGCTACCATAGAGAAAGCACTACACCACAAAGAATACGCCCTAGGCGCATTTCTCGACATCTCAGGCGCATTCAACAATGTGTCGACGGAAGCAATAATGCACAGCCTAAGAGCTGTGACCCCAGCAGTAGCAGTATACTCTTGGGTTCAGAGCTTACTGAGCAGCAGGAGAATACTAGCGGAATGGGGAACCACTACCGCAATCAGGGAAGCCAAGTGTGGCACTCCCCAAGGAGGAGTGCTCTCACCCCTACTGTGGAACTTGGTGGTAAACGGACTTCTTAAAAAATTCAAACGGAAAGCCCCGAAGATAACTGCCTATGCAAACGACATAAGCATAATTATCACAGGCAAGTGTCCATCGACAATCAGCTCTGTCATGGATCACACACTTAAAGAGATACTAGAATGGGCCATGGAAGCCGGTCTAAGTATCAACGCGGACAAGACGGACCTCATTCTCTTCACAAAGAGATACAAGGTACCTCGCTGGACTCCACCAAAAATAAACGATAAGGCACTGATACCGAAAGAGAGTATCAAATACCTAGGGATAGTATTGGATTGCAAGTTGAGTTGGAAGCTCAATGTGGAGGAAAGGGTGAAGAAAGCCACCAATGCACTTTATACATCGCAAAAGATGTTGGGTAGCACTTGGGGACTCTCACCACGACTGACACACTGGATTCTCATCTCGATTGTGCGCCCCATACTACTCTACGGAATACTGGTATGGTGGGAAGCCACAGAGAAATCCACATACCTAAAACGAATGGAAAAAACTCAGCGACATGCACTTATATGCATCACAGGGGCGCTGAGGACAACACCAACCAAAGCACTACAGACAATACTTAATGTCAACCCCGTGGACATACAGGCACGCCTAACAGCAAAAAAGACTGCTCAACGTCTTTGCACGATAGGCAACATGAAGACACTCAATTACTGGCATAGTATAATTGGAAGAGGGATCCAAGTCGAAACAGACTATATGATCCAAAGAAACAATTTTAACTATACGCCCACGCTCCTAGGAAAAGATGATTGGCGCTCAGGAGCTGAGCAGACGGCCATCAACGTATATACAGACGGCTCAAAAATGATGGAGGGAGTCGGCGCAGCAGTATACTGCGCCGAACCACCCATGAGCCTGTCTTACAAACTCCCGGACCACTGCAGCATATTCCAAGCGGAGATATTCGCAATCAGGAAAGCAGCAGAAGTAGTCTTAAAAACGAATACAACGCAGGACATGGTGAACATATTCGTAGATAGCCAGGCGGCAATCAAAGCCCTACAGGCTCACCACATAAGCTCTCGGAATGTCCTGGCGTGCAGGGAAACGCTAGATGCACTCGGCACCGTTAAAAAAGTGCGCATCTACTGGATTCCAAGCCACCAGGGCTTCGAGGGCAACGAAACAGCGGACACTCTGGCTAAGCAAGGTGCAACGGGACTCAACAGTGACATTGTTGATGTCCCGATCTCCCTGCGAACGTTACACTCCTATATGGAGACACAGGCACGGGACACAGCAGTACGAAGGTGGACATACACCTCCGACTGCAGAATCTCAAGAATAATGTGCAAAACCTACGACGAGAAACTAACGAAATATGCACTAATGCTAAAAAGGCATGACTGCCGAAGGCTGGTAGGTCTCTTCACAGGCCACTGCCTAACCGCAGTACACGCGAAAAGGCTAGGCATAACTGACAACGACGAATGCCGGAAATGCAACGTTTCTGGTGTCAAAGAAACGCTTGAGCATCTCCTGTGCAGCTGCCCCGCACTGGCAGCACAAAGACTACGCTATCTACATGCTCCCCTTCTAGCTTCACTCGATGAAGCCAGTAAGCGGGAACCCAACAAGCTTCTGGCATTTGCCCGAAGTACGCTTACCCAGCTGGACACCACTTAGACACCATTGGGATAGCCCTCAACACCTCTAAACACCGGCCTCACTAAGGACCCTTCAGCGGTCTATGTGTGGCGCTCCCCCTGGGAGTGCCAGCTGGCATAACCTAACCTAACCTAACGTTAAAAATTATAGGGGTATATCCAAGTTGTCTGCCATTCCTAAAGTCTTTGAAAAAATTATATGTTCTCAACTGCAACACACATGTAGTTCAATTATATCGCCTCATCAACACGGTTTTGTTAGGCGTAGATCTACTACCACTAATCTTCTTGAATTCACTTCGCTTGTTATCAAAGGGTTTCAGGAAAAAATGCAAACTGACGTTGTTTGCACCGATTTCAGTAAGGCATTTGATTCTGTTAGTCATTCTCTGTTGCTTCATAAATTGAATATTATTGAGTTTCCAACAAAACTTTTATTGTGGCTTTCGGAGTACTTGTGTGGCCGAACACAAAAAGTTGTTTTTAAGTCGTCTGTATCTAAACCTATTTTAGTTACCTCTGGTGTTCCCCAAGGTAGTCACCTTGGACCTTTGCTATTTAATTTGTTTATTAACGATCTTCCAGCTGTTATTACTAACTCTTATGTTTATATGTTTGCTGATGATGTAAAACTATGTTTCACCTACAATGATGCTTCTCTGTGCAACTTACTACAGTCGGATTTGTGTGCGCTGTCGGCCTGGTGTCGTTTTAACTTACTCAATTTAAACTGTTCAAAATGTAAAGTCATGTCTTTTTGTAGAAGTACCCTTCAAACTGCTCACTACTCACTACTTGACCGCGTATTTGAAATTAAAGATTTAGGTATTATTATTGATCCTAAATTAAAATTTGACTCTCATATTTCGTCGATGGTCAATAAGGCCATTAATGTCTTTGGCTTCATCAAGCGGTGGTCGAAAGAGTTTAAATAATCCCTAAACCACTAAAACGCTTTATACAACCCTAGTACGTCCCATCCTGGAGTATGGAGTATGGAGTACTCGATTCACCAGGATAGAATTGAATCTGTGCAGAAGCAATTTCTTCTATTTGCCCTTAGAAGTTTTAACTGGGTTCCAGGAGTTGACTTACCTCCGTATTCAAGTAGACTACAATTAATTAATCTTCCCTCCCTGTTAAACCGTAGAACCATGCATCGAGTATTATTTATTACTAACCTACTTAATGGTGAAATCAACTCATCAGTTCTTTTGAGTCGAATTAAATTAAATGTCCCAATTAGATCTTCACGTAAATTTTTACCCCTTAGCCTTGATCGTTGCTCGAGCAACTATTTAATACATGAACCATTCCGTGTTTTATATATTCTGACTGTAACAAGCTTTATTCTCTTATCTGCGTGCAGACCTCAATTCCTGTACTAAAACGATTGATCTTTATTTCTTTATCTAATCGTAACCACTAACCTATAACTACTAATCTAACGCTAGTCTGATTGGGTTTTTCTGAGTTTTTCCCAATCCACGCAACAAATGTTGGACCACTAATTTTATTGTTGAATTTCCCAGAGCTTTAACGTTAACTTTATAAATTTTTTACCAAAATTTACTTTCAATAGAGATTAAAATATATTTTTATTTTACTCAATTTTAATTTCAATGTTTAATTGTGTTTTAATTTTAATTAATTTGGATTATATGCTAGCTGATCTTAGTTGACAATAAACAAATTAACAAGAGAAATGAAGTTCGGCAACATCTAATTATGCCTCGCGCCTCGCACACTTTGTGGTCACAATAAAACGCTTATTAATGATTGCCGACTTCGCACCAGCTGGCATTGTAGCGAGTGTAGTAGCAAAACAAGTGATGAAAAATACTGGATTTTTCTTTTTTCCCCACGTACATGCCCATCGGTTGCGTTTATGTTAACTAACATGACATTCCAGCTCTGAAATCCTGTCTTGTTACATTATTTGTCTATGAGCGCTACTTTCAATAATAACAAGTTGTCTTTCGTTGGTGACGGTCGTGTTTTTACGTGCTCTTAATTATTTATTGTTCTCTTGTGTTTGTGAACGGTGTTTTACTCTGTTTAATCTGGTAAATAATTTTAGCAGTGATATTTACGTTTGCAAAAAAGGGTTTGACGAGTTTATATTCACTTTGATTTGCAGTTGAACTGACACTGCTCTGCTTTAACATAAAGAAAACATACGTACATACATACATATATATATTTGCATTTGCATATTTTGTGTGTTTACTAACAACAAACAGCTTGTGAAAATTTTTTTTTCTTGCTCTCGCTTTACAGCATCAGTGCTCTCCCGCTCTTATCCGCTATTATCCGTCGCACTTGCGGTTCTATCTGCCTACGTGCTCACGCTCTCTCATTTAAGCGCTCATTTGATATTTACTGTTTTATATTGCTCTTGCAGTGATACGTTTTACTTATACTTACCTGCGCCTTACTTTGTTTTGTGCTAGCATATCAGTTGCCAGTTAAAACCTTAAAATAATTTGGAAATGTTTGCATGCTGTAGCACCAATTGCAAAGTGGTTGGAACCACCAACCAAGATTTTATTTTGTGCGGATTGTGTGACAACACGATCCACATGAAATGTGCTGGCTTTACTGCAAAAATCAAGGACTGCTTAATTGCAGATACAGGCCTTAAATGGTATTGCGAGCCCTGCAATTTGGCTGTGAAAGAATCGACCAAATTCATGAGGCAGACTCATGCTGGCTTTAAAGCTATGCATGTAGCCTTTAATAATCTGCAAACGTCATTCAACGAGCTTGAGCTTAATTTCAAAAATGGCAAGGGAATTACCGAATCTCCGAAGCGCAAAAAGACTTCGGGTCCTAATCCACTTATTGTCCCACCTGTTCTGCCAACCAAACCCCTTTTGGTGCCTTACATTAATCCTAACATTAATCCTTCAATTGGTTCCAATGCTAACCCACTTATGTTATTTAACTCCCCTGCAAGGAATCCCATCAATAACGTAGCCACTTTAACTTCTGATCCTATGCATGAGCCCTCCGGTTCAGCAGCTCGTGTGCCTATTAATCCAAATACAGGTACAACTGGGGCTCACAAGCCTCTTGTCGTTGTCCCACTTAATAAGTTTATTTTCGTGTCTAGGCTAGCATCCGACACTTCATCTGATGATGTTTGTGCCTACGTTAAAAGTAAAATCGATTCACCACATATTATGGTTGAAAAATTTAAATTTAAACATGCCCGAAGCATATCTTCTTTCAAGTTGAGTGTTCCGCCCGAACTTTTCTCGACAATTTGTTCAGAAAAGTTTTGGCCGCCACAGCTCGTTGTGAAGGAGTATGTGAATAGGCGAAATAGTAATAGTAATAGTAGTAATAATATTAACGGTATTAGGATTAGTAGCGCACCACCTGTTGGCCACCATGTAGCTTTGCCTATCAAAACGTTAGAGGCCTTAACACTAAACTTGCTAAATTTTATGTTAATAGCCTATCATTTGAATCACAAATAGTTGCACTTACAGAAACCTGGCTAAAACCCGATATTTCTGATTATTCCATTTTTCCTTCCATATATAATTTATATAGATGCGATCGCACTTCCCGGAAGGGGGGTGGTGTTCTCATTGCTGTTGACTCTTGCATTTCCTCTGAACAGATTCATTCTATTGATCTTCCGCAAATAAAGTTTTTATGTGTTAAAATATTAGTAAACGGCCGTTCACTTTATGTTACTTGTTCTTATATTCCTCCTCATTCTGATATTAACATTTACTCATCTCATCTGAGTGCCTTGCAACTTGTTTCGTCATTGTTGACAGATATGGATAATCTGATAGTGGTTGGTGATTTTAATCTGCCACATGTTGTATGGTCTGCAAATGACACATCTTCGGCGGTATTACCAGTCACTTCTGATGATTTTATCGATGGCCTACTGGAGTTAGGCCTATCGCAAGTTAACAGGGTGCACAACTGTAGTGGTAGAATGTTGGACTTGATATTCATTTCGGACTCAGATTGCTGTAATACTAGTAGAATACCTCCTCTAGTGCTTCCGGAAGATACCTACCATCCAACCTTAGAACTATCCATCGATTTTCTTAACCCTAGTTCAGTATCTAATAACACTTTAAAAACCCGTTGCTTTCGTAAAACTAACTTTAATAAATTTAATTATCTTCTTCAACATACTAATTGGTCTCGCCTTTATTCTTGTAGTGATATAGAAACTGCCATTGCCATATTTTATAGGACCTTGAATTCGCTTTTGGATATTTGTGTTCCCCTCACTTGTTCTTCAAGTGATAATAAACCACCATGGTTTACGAGGGAACTATCGAAATTGAAAAACGTGAAGACAAGATCATATAAAAAATTTAAAAAATCGGGAACTACTTTAGATTTATCTTCGTATTTAGTAGCAAAATTTAGTTTTCTTTCTGTTAACACATCTTGTTATAATAATTATCTTAATCGTTGTAGACTAAACTTTTAACGTGACCCTAAACAGTTTTATAAATTTGTTAACTCTAAACGTAAGTCTTCTTGCTTGCCTTCCTCAGTATACCTTGATAATACAAAAGCAAGTTCTGATCAGGCAGTAGCCGATCTATTTGCTGAGTATTTTCAATCAGTATACTCATTGAGTTTATATAGTAGTAGTAATTCCTATCCTTTTCAAGTTCAAGCGTCAAATTGCATATATGTACCAGTAATTACTGAGTCTACGCTCCAGAGTGAATTTAACTCTGTCAAACCTGGCTACTTGCCTGGCCCTGATGGAGTGCCAGGTTGTATTCTTAGATACTGCGCGGATTCACTTTGTAAGCCCTTAAATAAAGTATTTAACTTGTCTGTTGACTCAACTGTGTTTCCTGATGTATGGAAGAATCCTTCATAATTCCACTCCATAAAAATTCTTCAAAGTCAAACGTCAAAAATTATAGGAGTATATCCAAGTTGTCTGCCATTCCAAAAGTCTTTGGAAAAAGTATTTGTTCTCAACTGCAACACACATGTAGTTCAATTTTATCGCCTTATCAACACGGTTTTGTTAGGCGTAGATCTACTACCACTAACCTTCTTGAATTCACTTCGCTTGTTATTAAAAAATTTCAGGAAAAAATGCAAACTGACGTTGTTTACACCGATTTTAGTAAGGCATTTGACTCTGTTAGTCATTCTCTGTTGCTTCATAAATTGAATATTATCGGATTTCCATCAAAACTTTTATTGTGGCTTTCGGAGTACTTGTGTGGCCGAACACAAAAAGTTGTTTTTAAGTCGTCTGTATCTAAACCTATTTTAGTTACCTCTGGTGTTCCCCAAGGTAGTCACCTTGGACCTTTGCTATTTAATTTGTTTATTAACGATCTTCCAGCTGTTATTACTAACTCTTATGTTTATATGTTTGCTGATGATGTAAAACTATGTTTCACCTACAATGATGCTTCTCTGTGCAACTTACTACAGTCGGATTTGTGTGCGCTGTCGGCCTGGTGTCGTTTTAACTTACTCAATTTAAACTGTTCAAAATGTAAAGTCATGTCTTTTTGTAGAAGTACCCCTCATACTGCTCACTACTTGCTTGATGCTTCACCACTTGACCGCGTGTTTGAAATTAAAGATTTAGGCATTATTCTTGATCCTAAGCTAAAGTTTGACTCTCATATTTCGTCGATGGTTAATAAGGCCATTAATGTCTTTGGCTTCATCAAGCGGTGGTCGAAAGAGTTTAACGATCTCTACACCACTAAAACGCTTTATACAACCCTAGTACGTCCCATCCTGGAGTATGGATCTTGTGTATGGTCCCCACAATACTCGATTCACCAGAATAGAAATGAATCTGTGCAGAAGAAATTTGTGCTATTTGCCCTTATAAGTTTTAACTGGGTTCCTGGAGTTGACTTACCCCCGTATTCAAGTAGACTCCTTTTAATAAATCTTCCGTCCCTGTTTAAGGCCTGTACGCATGAGCCCCGTACAGCTCCCGTACAGTATACATGAGTTTTACGGCTGTAACGACAAGTGTTGAAAAATTCACATATTGTGGCGGTAGGCTAATTGTTTTTTGTAAATAAATCGGAAATGCAACTGTGTTTTGTACACTTGATTTCAAAATAATGATTGAGTGATGATTGAATTTGAGTACAGCTAACGCCCTGCTTCTAATAATCTATACCCTGCCATAGATCAGTGGCAGTACAATCCAGTTTATATGTTATTTAAATTGTATCTTATTAAATAATAAATATATTTTTACTCATTACTTCTTGTGCAGCATTGACTGCCAAAACAATAAGTATGGCTCTATTGAAGCCTGAATTAGGTCAACTTTGTTAATATTATCCGAAAAATGTATAAGCCGGCTCTTGCCCGACATGTTGTTGCATTTTTTACAACCGTAAATAGCTGCTGAAAGCTATTTACTGCCCGTAGCATTTTAACATAACATTTTAACATTTTCATTGTTCAACACTACCGTACCAGCAGTAGCTAACAGAACTGCAGACCTTAAATGTACGTACTGTACTGAAGCTGTACGGGACCATTTTTTTTATATGAAGTTTTTGCTGTACGGGAGCTGTACAGGCGTCTGCGTACAGGCCTTTAACCGTAGAACGATGCATGGAGTATTATTTATTACTAACTTACTTAATGGTGAAATCGACTCATCAGTTCTTTTGAGTCAAATTAAATTTAATGTCCCAATTAGATCTTCACGTAACTTTTTACCGCTTAGCCTTGATCGTTGCTTGAGCAACTAATTAATTCATGAACCATTTCGGGTTATATGTTCTGACTTTAACAAACTTTATTCTCATGTCTCCTTGGAGGCCTCAACTCCAGTACTAAAAAGATCGATCCTTTTTGCTTTATCTAATCGTAACCACTAATTACTAATCTAACGCTGGTCTGATTGGGTTTTTCTGGGTTTTTCCCAATCCACGCAACAAATGTTGGACCACTAATTTTATTGTTGAACTTCCCAGAGCTTTAACGTAAACTTTATAAATTTTTTACCTAAACTTACTTTCAGATTTATATATAATTTTATTTTACTTAATTTTAATTTCAAATTTAAATATTTTTATTTTAATTTTAATTAATTTGGCTTTTATGTCTGCTGATTATAGTTGACAATAAACAAATAAACAAAAAAAAAAAATACAGATCAATGTTAAGGCCAACAAACATGTAGGTAATGACAAATTGATTGTTCGAATTGTTAAATTTCACAAAAGTATAGATATCGGTTTCATAATAAATTATAAGAAATATTCGATAAGTCTTAAACCACTTCTTGGCTGAACAATTGACTTCATTTCTGTCAGTACGATTTGCGACCCTGCTTACCTCATCTCTTGACGACGACTTACTCAAATGTGTGTATCTGCATAACACTATGATATTGTAAGAAAGAGAATATACGATAGGATGTTGTTGCGTACAGCAAAGTGTACGCAACAGGAGACATGTTCTCCCAATCCTACATGCATTAAAGAAGGTCGTGGCGCTGCTGAATAGCCGCTCATTTTTATACTCGTTACCGAAGGTAAAGAGTATACTGGGTTTGTGCAATGTCCGTCATGGTGTCTGTCCGTCTGTATGAACGCAACTTTTTTCCACACCCTTCAAGCTAGAGACTTGAAACTTTCCAAATCTCTTTGTCTATGGCATAGTAAATTAAAGTGTCACGAATGGGGTTCTACGATAATTTGGGGGCTGGCAAATTGATAAATTCGATAACTCACAACCGATAAATCTACATATTTCGCACATCATTACAGTTAGAACTACCAAATTTGGTAAGAAAATAGCTACTAGCAACCGCCAAAAAACTGCATCAAAAATTTTGGATGGCAAGCCCACCAATACTGCCCCAGCCGTCCCCATCCGCCCTAACGCTTCGTCAAAAACGAGAATATGCTTATCTTTCAGAGTTGTGGAGCTAGAGTCACCACGCCCACCTACTCAGCCCTCTTGCCCCACTTTTAACAAACTTTGAGCTGGAGTTACCAAATTAGAAAGAAAGATAGCAATTGACATCCCACAAAGATCTTCAGCAAAAATTTGGATGCCACACCCAGCCATACCGCGACCAGCCCCCATCTTTAACAAACTTTGAGCTAGTCACCAAATTTGGTATGAAGATAGCAATTGACATACCACAAAGATCTGCATCAAAAACTTGGATGCCACACCCACCCATACCGCCCGAAGCCGCCCAACCCACACCTTTTACAAACTTTGAGCTAGTGTCAACAAATTTTGTATGAAGATAGCTATGACGTCCCACAAAGATCTGCATCAAACATTTGGATGCCACGCCCACCCTTACCGCCCCCAGCCCCTCTTTCCACAACTTTTACAAACTTCGAGCAAGAGTCACCAATTTTGGAAGGAAGACAATTGGTGGCATCCCCATCTGCAGCAGAGAATCTTTAAGGCAGCGTACACCCCTGCCGCATCCGTACCCCTTTGCAATCAGGCCTCTTTTTACCGGTTTTAAAACTGGTAACGAGTTAACCGCAGTCGCTTGCGTCCGACTGCAACGTTTCGACTTGTTGATGTTGATTTTTTGATTTAGTACGACTCGGGTGCAACACGAGACGGCAGATGGCGTCCTGGTTAGTAAAGTAAAATACCAAACATAACAAACAAACCAATAATACATAAAAACCAAAATACCAAAATATTCCAAAACATACCAAAAATATCTAGAATCCCAAAAATACCAGAAACTCAAAAAATTCCAAAATAAAACAAATGTATCAATGCTGCCAAAAATACTAAAATTCTGAGGGTGTGAGTTATTTGAGCAAATTTAAATTATAACGAAGATTGTTGCATTTAAATTAGCAACCGTCGTAACAGTTTTTTTTTTGGCAGTGCTAAACAGCTGCTGGTCATGGTGCCAAATGGCAGGGCCGCTACTGTTAGCAGTCTGGCAACCCTAAAAAGATCCAGCTGACCTTAAAGGGAATTGGCAAGGCTGACCCTGTTAACACTCTGTTAATATTATGCAAATTCGACTCTGCGTTACAATTCGAGCCGGTAGCGTCGCGTTTTGAGTTGGCAGCCAACTTTACTTTTTCCTGGAGTCTGACAAGAAGAGCAGCGATTAAGAAAAGAATTTTTACAAAGCATCGCTTTTCCCCTCGTGGAGCGAAAAGCTTACACATATTTCTCAAATCCGGAGGCATCTAGCACTGCCCGGCTGAATTTGTTATACAAATTGCGACTGGTCGTACCGGCGGCGTAAGCTGCGCTTGCTGCAGCATTTATTTTGTTCGCCGTGGGATAATCGACTTGGATGTAGGTGCGGAGGCCCAATACGCACATGTTTGGATGGTTCTGGTTGGCACCGACCAATGTCGAAATCCGTTCCGCCGTATAAAAACAAGTAAGAAGAGTGCCTCCCACCACAAGTATGCCATGCTGGATATTTGATGCCTAATCAGCAGTGCGAGGATCACCGCTAATAACTCAATTATGGCTTGAACCGTCCTCTGCCGCACATACCCAGCAATTAAATCCTACATCCCGACTGCTGTGAATGGGCCGATAATCTACGCAGTGCTTTCTGGAATGACACTGACGCAGTTTTGTTTTAATTCGTCACGATGCAGCATTGTGCTGACAAAACTTTAAGAAATTCCTTCACCTTGCACCCTTGTGCTAAGTTTTCTTGCGTATCAATAAGGAAAAAGTTTTGAGTCTAATTTTCTTTTAATTCTATATATATATACTGATAAATTTTTTCGACTTTTTTTTTTAAGCCATGCGCGTTACACACACATTTCAACACATAAACATACATAAACTCTACAGACACCTCTTCGTCATCAGGCCTGCTGACATCGATGGAACCTGGAGTGAGCACGGCCTGGCCGAAATTAAAGTGTGGATACAAATGGTCCATTATCAAGTGAGTAGGTAATTTAGGTAATTTCTCCGCTCACCCATGACGGTTTTGCCTCTGCGTTGCAGGCGTTGTATGAGCGCTTCCAAAATAAGCGGCTTAAAATCCTGTTCAATTTGACTACGGTTAATGTAGAAACCGTTTCCGCCCTGAAAGAGATTCAGACTACTATCCAGAGTTGTCTCACAGCTCTGTAGCATTCCGAGGTATCGACTGAAAATTGGGACTGCCTCCTTGTGTTCTTGTGCTCCTCCAAACTACCAAAGGGCACACTGTCTCTGTGGGAACAGTTCCTATCAGATAAAGCGGCAATTCCGAAATGGAAGGACTTAAATAGTTTCCTGGGTGAACGCTATAGGACGCTGGACGCTATCGAGGATGTCAAGCCTAGTTCCCGCGTTCAATCCAGTTCAAGGCCGTCCAAGCCTCAAGCGTCTTCGAGGAACCTCCAAACCTTTGAAGCAAAGGTACATTCCAAGATAAAATCTTGCAAAATATGTTCCAAAGAAAACCACCCAATCCGCTTATGTCCGAAGTTTCAAATGTCAGTTACCGAGAGAGCAAACCTCGTGAAACAGCGGAGTCTATGTTAAAATTGTTTTGCAAAGAACCACCAACTTAAAGACTGCACGAGTGCTCACAATTGCTTCACGTGCAAAACCCGCTAATTCAGTTCCTCAAATGCTAAATAACAATCCAGTTCAAATACAGTCCACTTCTAATTCTAAGAGATTGTTTGACAAAATCAAATTGCCTTTCCAAAGGGTTGAAGTCAACGTCTCAGGGCTCAATCAAGCGGTTGCAGCCCAACCCCGGAAGCTATGCCATTTCCATGTTGGGTCTCCTATAAGGCCCAGACTTCAAGTTGAAGTTTCGGCATATATGCTCCCAGAACTGTCGGGAAATCTCCCGTCATATCCAATTCCTCCAACCTTACTAAAGGTTCTACCAGACTTGCAACTGGCAGATCCATTATTCTTCCAAAGTGCACAAATTGATGTGCTTTTAGGGGCGGATATCCTTCCGTCCATTCTCCTGAGTGCTTCTCGTCCTAATGTGTGTGGCAGTCTGTTGGGGCAAGAGACGGTCTTTGGCTGGATACTTACCGGCCCGATCTCAAAGACCACACCCAATTCCATCTCGTCCTTCTCCACACGCGTTTCTGTTAATGCCGAGTCATGACTAGAGCAGCTTCTCACAAAATTTTGGGAGGTGGAGGATCTACCAGTGAGACCAGTTAAAGAGTCTGATTCCATTTGAGAGAAAAACTTTGTCAAAACGATCACAAGAGACGCAAGGGCGCACTGGCTCAATTTCTGAAGAATGAGAGCCGTCTAAAAAGAGACCTTTCCCTCAAGGAGCAATATGACACCGTTATTCAAGAATATTTAGATTTAGGCCACACGCGGCAAGTCAGCCCAAATGATGCAGTGACCAACTTCTATTTGCCCCATCATGCAGTTTTCAAACCCGACAGCACAACGACAAAGGTCCGCGTCGTGTTCAACGCTTCCAACCCCTCATCGAACGGTCGCAGTTTGAGTGATATCCTTCATCCGGGGCCCATTCTGCAGTCTGACTTGACCGTACAAATTCTAAAGTGGCGCTTCTTTCGATATTTCTTCAATGCTGACATAACAAAAATGTATCGGCAGATACTGGTCCATTCAGATCACACACCGTTCCTAAGAATTCTCTTCCGGGATAACCACGAGAATATCTGTGATTATGAATTAAATACAGTCACTTTCGGTGTCAATTGTGCTCCATTCCTTGCCATTCGGGTCTTACAGCAGCTCGCTGAAGATGTGAAGACCAAATATCCGCTGGCAAGTGAAATAATCACAAGTTTCATGTATGTCGATGATGTTCTGGCTGGAGCGCACTCCAAGCAACGAGCCGTTCTCGAAAGCGCTGGCTTTCGTATCCGTAAATGGACATCAAATTCGAAAGAAGTATTGAGGGACATCGCAAAGGCACACATATTGTGCGAAAAATTCCTGGAAATCGAAGACGCAAGCACTGCGAAAACTCTAGGCATCCGCTGGGAGGCCACCACAGATGAGTTCTTCTTTACTCCAGCTCCGATGCTTTCAAAAGAGATGCTTTCACTAAGCGGGAAGTCCTTTCTAAAACAGGAAGACTATTTGATCCCGCGGGGTGGCTTGCACCTTTCATTATTCGGGCGAAAATCTTTATTGAAGAGAAATCTCCAAAATCTCGGTTGGGATGAATCGTTGCCTACAGATCTTCTCCGCAAATGGCACGATTTTCTCCTGACGTATCCCGATGTCAGCAAAATTCGAATTCCAACTTGTATCACCTTTCGTGCCCAATCAGCACTTCAATTCCATTGGTTTTGCGACGCATCGCAGCGCGCCTATGGCGCTGCCTTGTACGCTCGTGTCGAAAACCCCAATGGCGTGTCAGTGTTCCTTGTCACTGCCAAAACTAGAGTGGCTCCAGTCAAAACCATCTCCGTTCCACGATTAGAGCTGTGTGGAGCAGTCTAGTTGTCAGAATTGGCGTCAGTACTTCTTTCACAATTACCTGTCAATAAGTATGATACATAGTATTGGACAGACTCAACTATTGTGCTGGCATGGTTGAGCAAACCTCATTGTAACTGGACCACGTTTGTGGCAAACAGAGTGGCAAAAATTTCACCCAACGAGCTGGTCAACAGCTTGTGGTGGAATGGCCCCGAGTGGCTGTCTCAGCCCAGAGATCAGTGGCCAACTCCAGTTGAGATCGCTTATGATACCACGGTCGACCAACGTGCGATCAAATGCAACATGACACAGAAGCCTTCAGATTTCGAGTTCCTTGATCGTTTTTCGAGTTTCCATAGAGCGCTTCAAGTCTTGGCCTACATCCTAAGGTTCACTCAGCGCTGCAGGGGGAAAGCGCTTTACTTGCCGAGTGAGCTTAGCAGCAAGGAATTGTTCGAATCCCAAGAAAGGTTGATAATCCTCACGCAGCAATCAGGTTACTCCTAAGAGCACTGATGTCTTCTCCAAAAGAAGCAGATACCAAGGTCAAGCAGCAT
Source organism: Scaptomyza montana (assembly GCA_018904305.1). Taxonomy (NCBI): domain Eukaryota; kingdom Metazoa; phylum Arthropoda; class Insecta; order Diptera; family Drosophilidae; genus Scaptomyza; species Scaptomyza montana. Next base: position 39,814 of record JAEIGR010000123.1, read on the forward strand.
CTACAACCTGAATCCGTATCTCGACCAAAAGGGAATCATGAGAGCATGTGGAAGACTAGGTCGTTCTGAAGCTTTGACATACGACGAGCGCCATACGATTCTCCTCCCATATAAAGTTCGATTTTCGCGTCTTTTGGTGCAACTTACTCACCGCATATTGCTTAATGGCGGGAACCAATTAACGATGAGCCTCGTCCGGTCCAAATACTGGATTTTTAAGCTCAAGAATCTAATCAAATCCGTGATTAGCTCCTGTAAGGTTTGTGTGATTTACCGTAAGAAACTCCAAACGCAACTTATGGGAGACCTACCCATTGATAGAGCCACTTTCTCCAGGCCATTCACTCACACGGGTGTGGATTTCGCGGGCGCCTTTGAAATAAAGAATTATACAGGCAGAGCCTGCTTAATTACTAAGGGGTATGCATGCGTTTTTGTATTTTTCAGTACAAAAGCGATTCATCTTGAAGCTACCAGTGATTTAACGTCCGAAAAGTTTCTTGCGGCCTTCTCGAGATTCGCAGCCCGACGCGGCTGTCCCCGTCACGTTTACTCCGATTATGGAAAAACCTTCATGGGAGCCTCAAAGATACTGTTACGAGAATTTGTAGAAGTCTCTAAAGCCGCCATCCTGGCAAAATACAGTCTGTCCGGCCTATCCTGGCACTTCAATCCGCCAAGTGCACCGCACATGGGGGGGCTCTGGGAAGCAGGGGTTAAAAGCTTCAAGGCTCTGTTCTACAAATCCACCTCGGCCACAAAATATACGTTTGAAGAAGTTTCAACGCTCCTATCCAAGGTCGAAGCGTGTCTTAACTCCAGGCCCATCTCACCCATGTCAGAGGATCCTAGCGTTCTCCTAGCGCTTACCCCTGGTCATTTCCTCACGGGGGCCCTCTTCATTCCATATCCGAGCCAGAAATAAATGAGACGGCTTCGTCTATTATTAACAGATGGCAACGTTTGAAGGCTATAAATCAGCAATTTTGCAAACGCTGGAAAGAAGAGTACCTAAAAGAGCTCCACAAGCGCAACAAGACACGATATCTTCAGATTGACGATATGGTTATCGTGAAGGAAGATAATCTCCCAGCCAAAGAGTGGCATCTTGGCCGTGACAGGATCACCTATCCTGGTTCGGATAATAAGGTCAGAGTGGTAGATGTCCTCACCAGCCAAGGAGTGTTAAAGCGACCCGCTGCCAAATTACTCCTACTTCCCATGAACACTTACGTTCCTAAATCCAAATGTTTTTCTATGTACTCCCGACCTGTGTGCATCGTCCAGGGGGTAACATAAGAGTACATTTATGTTTCTTTACTCTTTCTTTTGTTCTTGTTTACACAGAATGGCACCCAAGAAGGCACAGGCGCTGGATTTACGTCGGGCACGTGGTGAACAATCATTCCGATGCCGTATCTGCAGTGGGATCCACCCCCTGCGCAAATGCAAGAGGTTTCTGCGTTTGCAAGGTGATAAGCGGCTGCGTGCGGTGCTGATCAATAAGTACTGCCCGAATTGCTTAGCACACCAACATTCGGGGGATACTTGCCGCACCAGAGACAAATGCCAAAAGTGTAAAGAGGACCAGCACACGCTGCTCCACCTGTCCGAGGCAGTCCAACCAGCAGCCTCTACTTCCAAAACCCCTTCCGCAGTTCAGCGTCGCTTGGAGCCAGCCAGGGAGCGGACTACGTCACCAGCCAAAGGTGCCCAGCCGGCGATATCAACCTCGTTGGTGTCGCTGCTGGAATTTAAAAGTATTACGCTGCTTCCCACCTTCTCCCTCTTTCTAAACAACGGCGTCACGTCGTACCAGCTGTCCGCACTCGAGGACCCGCATCAGCACTTCCTTGGCAAAGGCCTTCGGGCTATCCGTCACCAGTGTCGGTGCGGATGAGGCCTGTACGGTGTTCCTCCACGACCGTGCAGCGACTTTCATGAGAGAGGCGGTGCTTAAGGTGGAGGAGAGCGTGGATGTGAAGACGCCCGCCAGAACGATCCCGGAGAGCGTCCAGGCACATTTCGCCAACATTGTGCCATCGGACGCAGCCTGGTTTCGTCCAAAGCGGATTACCCTGGTGCTAGAAGCTGATCTGTTTCAGGAGCTTTTGGTGCCAGGACTCGTTCCCCGCCAGAACGGCCTTCCGGTGGCACAAAATACCATTTTCGGTTGGATGCTTTCGGGATCGTGTACAGCGTAATTTTTCCAAAGGGGGTCGGCATCATTTCCGCTCCCCCCTTTCGACCTAATCTTGCAATCCTTGCAAAGGGGGGGAGTATGTTTATGCCAAACAGTGGAAAATGCGCCAACCGCGCAGCACTGCTGCCTTCGCTAGAATCTCACCACAAGCCGAGCCTTCTAGCCGACGGCAGCCTTTAACAGAGGCTTCAGCTTCTTGAAGCGGAGGCTGTAGCAGTTCGGTTTTCTATTACAAGTGTCAAATAAAGGTCACGCGTAAATAAAGTTCGCAATATAATTATTATTTATTTTCTAATCTGACGCATCACCCTACATCCTACGTGCCAAGCCCCCCGACATTTACACTTCTTAATTGATTTGAGATTGCTCATGTTGGACATTGCAACGAACCTACGGTTGTCACGCGGTTTTAGCTGGGCTAACTCTCGCGGTGCTGAGGGTACGTGCCAACAAATTTATATTTGTGGCGGCAACGGCAATAATAACACAATTAGGTTTAGCTTTTTATACATATATTTTAAAACTGTACTCTCTGCTAGTTTTCACGTTGCGTTTTACAATTGATCTGTACACTTAAGTGATATTTCTTATTAGAGTTTCTGTAATCGTACGGATCTTGTGTCGTGGTTTTATTTGCAATGCTGGCGCTCTCGTTGCACCAAATATTCAGAGCCAATGTTACGCCTACTAAACGAGGTTTTAGCTAGCAACGCCTGAAATTCGCCAGGCTCTACTATGGCCTCCTTGTTACCACAAGGATTTCGCCAATAGTCTCTCCTACTCTCAGGTTCTGGCTTTAGCTTCACCTGTCCTTCGCCAGGCTCACTAGTCTGATACTTGGTTTTAACTTGAGGTTGCTTTGCAAATGCAACACACCACAAGGCTTGATAAATTCCGCGTATCGATTTCTTAGTAAAAGGTTTGTTAATCGCTAAGGACACGATCTACTTTGTCCTTATTGCGATATGAGTCCTTTTAATTATCCTTTTATATTATCCTTTCTTGTGGGATTTTCTTGCACTCTGAATCCTTTGTTCACTTTATCTTTCGCACTGACTTTTCACTTCGCACTCACTTCGTACTGCCTTCGTACTCCGTACTAACTCTGTACTAAACTTTTTACTAACTTTGTACTAACTTGCCGCTCTGTCAAAGGCGGCTCCTTTTATACCCTTCTGCTGTCTCGCTGGACCGGGGCCTGTCAGCGCTGCCAATGTCGCACCAAGGGCAAAGGTGGCGTGATCGTTCCAGTGAGTTTGCCTAGCAACAACGGTTCCTCGTTGCTGATCACGCCTGTCGTTGGTGTGACGGTGATCACTACATCTCTTGGATGCACCGCTCACACACCAACGGCACTTTGCCACGACTTTTACGGTACGTGTTTTGAGGCTCCCATGTGCCAAACACGTACCTTAGCGCTGACATCCTGTGTCAGAGCGAGACAGCATGCGAATTCGCCGTAACTCAGGTCCGGCTGCGGCTATAAATGCAACCACCTTCTGTGAGGCGCTATACGTGAATATGGCTCCTCACACTCCCCTCTTTCTCCGGAAGTGGAAACCTTCCACTTAATTTTGCGTTTTTCAAATCGCGCGCCTCCGTTTTGAACCTTGGCGTCCGTTAGCAATGTCGCTGTAGCGATCAGCTGGTGGTCGCGTAACGCCATCTAGTGGTGCGTTGCGCCATAGCAGCCAGCTTTGCATCGCCCGGTGTTACTCGATACGGCCTGATCGATATTTGCGATGTGGCCAGATCGATATGGCAACACGCAACTATCCAACACTATTCGGCCATGACATACAATTTGCACTTTGCAATTGTTTTGTTGTTGCTGAAAAGAAACTAAAAAGCAAGGTAAGTAACATATTTTCGCGACCTGTGCCATCTCCACCATATCCTAAGTCACGTTCTCTTTTCCAGGCCATGCCGTTTGCCGCTCGCGCTGGATCACACACACATTTTATGTGAGTTAGAGCTGGGATAAAATCGATTCTCAGTGCATCGATTTTTTCGATCTTTTAAAAACAAAAATCGATTGAATCGATTAAATCGGAATTTTTTTTTTTTTATATTTATAAAGATCAATTCATGGAGATCATATAACACACTTATACATGTAAAAAGTAAACAAAATACACATTTCGATTATATAAATAAGGAAAAGTTAAAGGTTTTAAAAACATATTAACGAAAGAGATCAATTCATGGAGATCATATACTTATAAGTTAAAGAACATAAATAACAGAAGAATTTGTTTTCATAACATAAATTACGTTTCCAGAACATAAAGAAAAAGAAGAAATTATTACATATCCAAAAGCCATTCGTTCTTGCTTGCAAACAGAAGCTTGTTTAAATTTTTTGGTTTTAGAGCGGCGCGTCTATCTGTAACAATGCATCCAGCCCTACTAAACACTCATTCTGATTCGGTGGAGCATGCTGGAATGCACAGATAGCGTAGGGCACACTCCTTTAAGTTTTGCATCTCCGAAGCGTGAATCTAATAAAAAGGAAATATTATTAAGATTTTTTCAGATTAACAAAATGTACAGACCTTCCAATAGTTCAGTGGACTTATATCTGGAGTTGTGTGGGGCCTCTCCACATATTGCCGAAGTGTTATTATGGCATCCGATTTCGACGTCTTCACTTTTTTTTTCCAATTTCGCCTTCATAAATGAAAACAAAGCGGTATCTTCTTGGGATTCGTGTGTTGGTGGATCGTTATTAGAATCGGAGCACGGATTCAAATTCGTTGAGAGGGCGGATATCTCGTTCTGCAGCATTTCTACTGCAGAATCAGCAGAGACAGTGCTTTGAAAGCCCTCCTTTTTAAATCGTGGGTCCAAAATTGTGGCGATTTTTGGGGCAGTCCTCTGCTCATATGGAAACAGCCGGGTATTAATTTGCTGCAAAATATATTTGCATGTCTCGACACCATCAATAGTCTTAAACAATTTTAGCATGTTGCTAAGACGATGGTGGAGATCAGATGACAATGGAATGATCAAAGATATTGTTGCATAACTGCTTCCTGATGCTCTGTTGGTAGCAGCATGGAACGGCTCAAACAGTAGCTCAAGGTCAGAAAGGACTGAAACCTCATCTGCTGTAAGCGGTGTCTAAGAGGACACGAGAGACAGCGTCTTTTATCTTTAGGATTCTGCTCACCATTTTGTAGCAGCTATTCCACCTGGTTGGCACTTCTTGAATAAGCCCGTAAGATGTGTCCTTTTCTTGGGCAGATTTAAGTGTCGAGTACGCGATCGAGCTACTTTTGAAGAAGGTCACAATTCGCTTACATTTGGCGATGATCGGCTTTATATTTTCCAGCTGAAGGGTGACCTGCATGATCAGATTGAGAGTATGCCCAAAACAAGGCATGTGTCTTTTTTGCAGAATAACGCAGGCCTTGATCATTGACGCTGCATTATCTGTCACAATGGCAGATACTTTGCTCTCCACGCCCCACTCAAACAAAATTTTGTGAAGGGAGCTGGCAATGTTTTCACTGGTCTGATCCTGATCATTTTGCAATTTGTCTGTAGACAACACAGCGCTTTTCATTTGAAAGTCATCCGTCAGAAAATGACATGTGACGGTTAGGTAATGGTCATTGGCCCTTGATGTCCATCCATCGGTGGTCACAGCGCAATGCCGTATTTTGCTGAGAATATCCTTAAGCTTATTCTCCATATCCTCGTGCATATTTGTTAATAGGACATCATTCAGTGTCCTTCTGCACGGCAAGGCGTATTGCGGGTCCAAATTTGCGAAACCCTTGGTCTTCCACAATTCTGAAAGGCTGTAAGTCTGTAGCGATCATGCTGATAAGTGCCTTGTCAAGTAAAGTCTTTCTGGTTGAGTTACTTTCATACTTTTTATTTAATTTTTATTTTATTTTTATTATTATCGAAAAACTCTCCGAGTGTTCTTACTGCTTTTGAGATGCCACAGTCGGATGAGCTCTCTTTAAGTGGTTAAACAAATTCGTTGTGTTTCCACCCGTTTTATAAACGTGCTTACACGTAAGGCATACGGCTGATCCACTGTCTAAAAGTTTAAAATGATTCCACACATTGGACTTCGCACATTTTCGTTTCGGATCATTTTGTTCAGCTGAACTATCCTTGATATCCGATCCCTTGTGGTTTCCTAAAAAATGAAAATAAAATGCATATTACTTAACAATTGTAAGGAAACCGCTATAAAGCAGGGGTATGCATAACATACATTGACGAACTTGCTTTGCATTTGCATGAGTAAGAAATAAAGAGTGTCACCACGCAAATATATATAGTAGAAATAACGAATAACTTATATGAGCTTCGGTATAGGGAAACTTGACTGCATAATGGATGCACATATGAAATGCCCAACTCTAGCTTTGCGAAACATGTGCTTAAAACCGAATTTACGAATATTTACCTGAGACTCCCAAAAATTTGTCCATTTTGCTTCCGATTCCTTGATCCACCAACACACAACGATCCTTAGGAATTATAAAAACAATTATATAGATATATTTAATCAGTTAAAAGCACAATTTTTTATTAAATTACCTTATTCGCACGTTTTGTTCTTTTCCTTATTCACAGTGATGGAATTTAGCTGATGAATGCTTCACGATACATCGATTCTACCAAAACAGAATCGATGTTTGAACGAAAAAAAGGGAATCGATTGAATCGATTCTAGAATCGATTTAATCCCAGCTCTAATGTGAGTATGCTTCCAGCAAATTTCACCCCCCCTCTTGCAGTTTAATCCACCTGCTTTTCTTTATTTCTTTTTTTTCAGGTTGAAATAAATATGCATATATATATATTTTTTTATATTTTTTTTATTGTGCGTGTTAGTTCACTTGCGTGCTCTCTTCACTCCGGCACAAAGGCCCGCGTGCCTCTGGCCGATATCCGCACTCGGTACCTTTGGCCATGCGCCCAAACTATTCGCGATGTGCGCCTGTCGTTGCCTCCCGCTGCGGCAGCTATCACCTCCGGTGGCCAGTCTTCTCGTGCCACCTCTCTCCACCCCGAAGCCACCAGCGGTGCGGACGATTGCCGCTGTAGTACGGGGCGAGCCGGCCGTTCCCCCTATGGGCACGAAGCCTGCCGGCCGAACGCTGGGCGTACCGCATTGGGCGCCCATGTTGGTGGCGGAGGCGGTGTTCCGGGGCGAGGCGGCGTGCCCACCTGCAGCGGTGTCGGCCACTCCCACGGTGATGTCTGGTTTGTCGGGCTGGTGGCCGTGTTGTATGGTGCCTGGGGTGGTGCCTGCAGTATTCGGGGGGGGTGACGGCGTTCGGGGTCGTGGTGGCGTCGCTTTTCGTGGTCGTGGCGGCATTACTTCTCGGGGTCGTGGTGGCGTCATCTCCCTTAAAAAGTCCTCGCGGGGCGGTGCCACCTCCTCTGTCCACTCCAGGACAACCGTCGCGGTGTGGTGCCACCGCCCATCCACGAAACGCTTCTCCCGGTTGACGGTCGCCGTCGGCGGTGGTGGCTCGTCCGATTCACCTTGCGGCACCCGCTTCTCGGCCTGCGGTGCTGGCTCCTCCTCGTCAGACGATATGCAGATGATCTCGTCCTCCTCATCCTACGAGGCGTCCACCCCACGTGGGAATGGCGACGGTGGCCTAGCGGGGCGCCAGTCTGGCGGTGGAGTCTCCGGCAGCGGCGGTGTGGCGAACTGCTCTGGGCTGGCTGGGCCCACATGCTCGTCCTCCGGTGTTGGTGGTGCCTCGGGGTGGCACATACGTACCCACTCTGGGTTGATCTCAAAAAAATCCCTTGGCGGCGACTCCTCACGCATCTCACCCGCTGGAACGGCGCTGCAGTCCCCCTCCCAGTCGCTGCTGTCGAAATCTTCGCCGTACGTCCGGCGCACCCATTCGCGTTCCTCTGCCAGCTCCTGGAGGCACCTCGTCTAGCCACGTTTCTACGCCCTCTGGCGCTGGCACCCATGGCCGCCGCGTCGACCACGCACACATCCCCCGCTGGTGTGCGAGAGTGCGCACGTGGGTCACGGCCCGACGCATGGGCTGCCCTCCTTCCCTCGTTGTTCTGTGTAGATATTCTAAATATGTTCGTTCTTTTGGTTTAATTATAAGTGAGGGCAACCTGCCCTCATCCAACAGTGTTCTTAATGTATTGTATGCACCACTTAGTTAAACGATCACAACAAGCACGTCAGTGCTGTTCAGTTAAGGTTTTGTGAATGTCTTTATTGGAATTGAAATATATTCTTAGCTTATGGTTAACATTTATAAACTTATGCTGTTATCAGTTAACAGCTACAAAGAGAGGGAGAGCGATTGTACTCATACGTTTGGCTAAAGTGCAAGCGCGGCGTTTCCCGTAGGGCAACGGTCTCACGCTTGCGTGGCCTTCTAAAGAGGCTTCATATTACTTACACGCGCAGACCATATGTATGTATGTGCTTTGGTATGCGCATACATATATATGTTTATGCTGAGCGTGTTTAGGTTAATTTATACTTGCAACAAAGTGTTACAAGTTACGTTTTATATATATTTGAAATAACATATATGAATACACTACATCTGGCTGTCGTTCATTTTATGGTGAGTGCTTGATTCAAATTTTCGCAAAGTGACCGACTGCATGGTAGTCGGCACCTTTTATACCCCTACTCCGTACGCATGTGCAACAGTGTAGGTGCGCATGTGACGGTATCCTTCCCGCATGCGACCGCCATGTTTTGTCAGCGCTCTCTTAGCGATATCGCTAACCTTTTTCATTAACCGTTTTCTGGCAGCGTTTGTTTCGCACACATTTTCGCCCCGTTCAGGTTCGGTTTTTGTAATGCCCTTGGTTGGGACGTGGCTCTTTTATTTTTTTTCTGACATCTATTCTTCTCGCCCCACACATTCATTGTTGCCTGTTATTTTTAATAAATATGTAATACCTTACATATTTATTTTTATTATTTATATATATGTAATACCTTACATATTTATTTTTATTACTTATATATATATGTAATACCTTACATATTAATTTTTGTTATTGTTTTAATAAATATGTAATACCTTACATATTTATTTATTTTTAATATTTATATATATGTAATTCCTTACATATTTATTTTTGTTATTGTTTAATAAATATGTAATACCTTACATATTTATTTTTATTATTTATATATATGTAATATCTTACATATTTATTTTTGTTATTGTTTAATAAATATGTAATACCTTACATATTTATTTTTAATATTTATATATACACTAAATGTGTTGAACAGGGAGAATATTCAATATGTATTAATACATATTCACCTCTTTTTTTCCAAAAAAAACAAATCAACTAATTGATTTTTTTCCGTTTTTTTTTTTTTGTTAATTTATAGGAGGCAATGGAGATTCAGGTGAGTAAATGAGATACGTCATTAACAAGGCCAATTATAAACCGCTCTTTTCTTTTCCAGATTTTCACCACAAAAAAAAAATGACTTTTTGTTCCAGTCTTAAACTAATTTGTGCCCCCCAGAATTTTTTTTTTTTTTTTTATCTCACCCGTTGTCCGTTCCACCTCCGTGGGGTTTGATGTCGCCTATGTGCGCGGTCCGTTCTTTTTCCCCAGTTTTCCCTTGTAATTTACAGATTACAGGTGACACAAAGTTTATTATAGTATATGGTCCGGCAAATTTAGGAGCAAGCTTCGCAGCGAAGCCTTCCGCTGCATTTGACAGGTGGTGTTGTTTCACCCACACCTTGTCTCCTACGGATGGTTTCCACTGCCGTCTCCGTAGGTTGTAATGCCTTGCTTGGTCCTTCTCTAAGTTTTTTCGCATTGTCGCTGGGTGTTTGTGTTGGTTTCCCTGTGCCGAGTGTAACGTTGTCGTACAGCGCATTTGGAAGCCTTGGTTCACGCCCTTGCGTGATAAACGCTGCACTGTAGCCCGTAGACGCCGATACGCTGGTGTTAACGGCCAGTGACAATTCTGGCAAAAATTCATCCCAGCACCGCTGGTTATTCCTTGTGAGCGCAGTTCATCGTTTTTATCGTGCGGTTCGCACGTTCTGTGGGATTCTCTTGCGGTGTGTATGGTGCCGTAAATTGGTGTCGCACTCCCAATTCTTCGAGAAAGCGTTTGAAGGCTTTACTCGTAAATTGTGTTCCATTGTCCGTTATGAGAACTTTTGGCACCCCAAATCGTGCCAAGATTCTGTCTCTGAAACCCTTTTGTAAAGTGGCTGTGGTTGCGCTCCTCAGCGGAACTACCTCTGTCCACTTAGAGAAACGGTCGAACATCACCAATAGCATTGTGTTGCCGTGTTTTGACCTTGGCAGTGGGCCAACAAAATCAGCACACACGGTACTCCATGGCTCTTCAGGGATTTGTGTCAACATCTTTCCTGCCGCTGCCATTTGACTTGGCTTGTATTGTTGACACGTTTCGCAGTCGTGCACATATGTACGTACGTCCCTGTATAAGCCTGGCCAGTAGTAGCGTGTCGTTACTCTTGCTATCGTTTTTCGGCTTCCCAAATGACCGGCTGTGGCTGCGTCGTGATTTTCCCGTAATACGTCCATCCTCTTACCTTTGGGTACACAAAGCTTCCAAGCTTCCACATCTCCGCCTCCAGCGCGATGTGGGATGTGCCTGTACAGGTTGCCTTTTTCCTCCATGTAATCCGGATATTTCCTGGGATTTTGCGCGATTTCCTTTTTTAATTTTTGAATCCATTTGCAATTTGGGTTGTCTGCCTCAATCCCTTCTGTTGCAATTTTTACTAGGCAGCATGTCTCCGGAAGTGGCTGTCTCGAAAGCGCATCAGCTACGACATTGAGGTTGCCTTTACGGTATTTCACCTCAAAATCGTATTGTTGCAGTTCAAGCGCCCAACGCGCTATTCTGCCTGATGGACTTTCAATTGAGTTTAGCCACTTCAGCGCCATGTGGTCCGTTATAACCACAAAATGGTAGCCTTCCAGGTATGGCCGCAGTTTTCTGATTCCCCAAACTATGGCTAGACACTCCTTTTCAGTTGCCGAATAGTTCCGTTCGGCTCCGTTTAGTGTCCTACTCGCGTACGATATTACCTTTTCACCTTGCTCCGAAGGTTGGGTCAATATCGCACCCAGGCCATAATTACTTGCATCCGTCTGCAAGCAAAATGTTTTAGAGAAATCCGGGCATGCCAATACTGGGGACTGAGTCAGCTTCTCTTTGACTATGTCAAAAGCTACTTGCCGTTCCTCAGTCCACTCCCATTTTGCGCCTTTTTTCATTAATGCGTTCAGAGGTGCTACTTTGGTCGCAAAATCTGGTACGAAGCGCCTGTACCATGATGCCACGCCCAGGTACTGACGTAACTCCTTTACGTTGCTTGGCGGCTTCAATTCTGCGATTACAGCAACTTTCTCTGAATCTGTGCGAATTCCTTCCTCAATGACTCTGTGGGCCAAATATTTCAACTCTTTTTTAAAGAAGTCACATTTGTCCACGTTGATGCGCAGATTTGCTGCCCGAAGCCGCCGAAATACCTCTTTGAGATTTTCCATATGCTCTTCGCGCGTTCTTCCGATGACTATAATGTCATCTAAATATGCAAACGCGTGTGGCATCATCTCTGGTTCAATAACGCGATCCAAAGCCCTCTGAAAAGTTGCCGGTGCCGAGTTTAACCCAAATGCCATTACTTTCCACTGATACAACCCTTTGCCTGGGATTGTAAATGCTGTCAGTGGTCGGCTCGCTTTCTCCATCGGGATCTACTAGTACCCATCTTTCAGATCCAAGCTAGTGATGAAGTGGGCTTCACGTAGCTGGTCTAAAATGTGGTGCACTCTTGGCAATGGGTACGCGTCCTTAACGGATCGGCTGTTGAGTTGCCTAAAATCCACACATAACTGCCATTTGCCATTCTTCTTTTTAACCATCACGATTGGTGCGCTGTGTGGGCTATTGGATGGCTCTATGCAACCTTTCGCAAGGAGTTCCTCTACTTGCTGGCTAATTTCTGCTTGCATTTTTGGATTCTTTGGAAAATAACGCTGCTTTATAGGCCTGTCGTCGTTCATCACAATTTTGTGTTCTGTAATTTGTGATGTGCCCTTTAGGTGTTCGAAGGCTGCGACTTCCCGCAGTAGAAATTCGTTAATTTCTTGGTCTTCGTGTAGATTTTGGCTTTCAATAGGTGGGTTTCTGAAGTCACGTGTTGCTATGTCTTGTTCGGTTGTATTCTGGACAACTGCCACCGACAGTCTCTCTTCCAGCTTTCCAACCTTGTGCCGTCGTGCTGGGATGGTGACCACCAGTCCCGCACACTGCAACACTGTGCCCATGCCAGTCAAATCCCAGCCCAGCACCAAATCGTCTATCACGCCAGGCATAATTAGCAACGCTATTTCCAAACTGCGATGCCCGAGTCTTATTTCGACCGTTATTTGTTCTGTTGTCCTGCTGCTATGTCCGTCTGCTAATTTCACCTGTCTGCTTGCGACGCTTCTCCGGCCTACAGTGTTCAGTCTACAAGCTAGCTCTTCGCTAACAAAGCTGCTTGTAGCCCCTGTATCGACTGTAGCCTTATGCTGCCAATCACCGATCCATACGGTGGCAGTCAATTGCGTCCCTTCGTCCTTCAGGTGACCGACTAGCGTCTCGGGGCGGACCTTGGCGGCTCCCGCTCGCCCCTCGATGGCGGACGCCGCTGGCCGTTTCCCGATTGGCAACATAGTGCTGTCCGCTGCCCGATTCTGCCACAAACGCAGCAGAACTCCAGCATTGGGTTTCGGCACTCTATCGCCCAGTGTCCCTCCTGTCCACACACGCGACATGCCCTTCCTGGGTTGTTTATGTGTGTTCTGGCAGGATTTTGCTGGGTCCTAGGTGTCGGGGTTGGCCGTTCGTCTATTCCTCCAGTGTGCTGGTTCTGCTCCTCCATGGCCATAAATCGCGTACGATTTGCACGACTCTGATTGTGGTCGCGTCCATTTTGCTGCGTGTCTCGGTGTTGTTGAGGCTGTTGTTGATGTTGGATGTATTGTTGTTGTGGAGTTTGTTGGTTTGTAGCGCTTTGTAGTCTCAGTTTCAGCCTATCCTTTTCTAGTTCTTCGAACTCTTCTGCCAGTTGCATCAGCTGGGTCAAATTCGAGAACTGGTTTGGCCGTGCGTATCCGGCATAAGCTGGGCTTGCTGCAGCATTTATTTTGTTAGCCGAGGGACAAAACATCGACTTGGATGTAGGTGCGGAGGCCCGATACGGACATGTCTGGATGGTTCTGGTTGGCACCGACCAATGTCGAAATCTGATCCGCCGGAGTACGGCCTGGCCGAAATTAAAGTGTGGATACAAATGGTCCATTATGAAGTGTGTAGGTAATTTATAAAAACAAAAAAAAGTAGTAACAACCAAGTGCGCATCGCTCAACTAAGTCTAGATTCATATTCATTTACCGGATAGTCGTTAACTCATTTATGAAATAAATGTAATGTTATGTTAAAATCACCTTTACCAATAATCAATGGAGTCGCCATGAAAGCGTATTTAAATATGTTTGAATTAAAATTGTTAACAATGCGAATGAGATAGAGTATTTTTTTTATAGGCACCTGATCGCTGGTCACTTAAAAAAAAAACATTAATGGGGTAGAATCCAACAGATTTAGTAGACTCTACAGGTAGGGAGGGTAAAGACAGAAAAACATCAACGCCTCAGATCTTCTTATACTACAATTCTCTTGAGTGAAGGTCGATTGACTTTGGATTCCCGTTTGATACCGTATCTGTCTACGAATTTTATTTTATTATTTATTTATTTATTTATTTATTTATTGTCAGCTAAGAGCAGCTGACATTAAAATAAAATCAAAATTAATTTAAATTAAAAAATAGTTAAAATAATTAAAATAAAAATATAGATTAATATATAAATCTGAAAATATAATCAAAAGTTAACGTTAAAGCTCTGGGAAATTCAATAAAAATTGAGTAGTCCAACATTTGTTGCGACCAGCATTAGATTAGTAGTTAGTGGTTACGATTAGATAAAGCAAAAAGGATCGATCATTTTGGTACTGGAGTTGAGGCCTCCAAGGAGACAAGAGAATAAAGTTTGTTATAGTCAGAACATATAACACGAAATGGTTCATGAATTAAATAGTTGCTGAAGCAACGATCAAGGCTAAGGGGTAAAAAGTTACGTGAAGATCTAATTGGGACATTAAATTTAATTCGACTCAAAAGAACTGATGAGTCGATTTCACCATTAAGTAGGTTAGTAATAAATAATAATCCATGCATAGTTCTACGGTTTAACAGGGAGGGAAGATTAATCAAAAGGAGTCTACTTGAATACGGGGGTAAGTCTACTCCAGGAACCCAGTTATAGTGACGCTTATATCAAGGCGTTTCCAAGACCCCCACCCCAATTGCCCAGAGCACGGCCGGAACCGTAAAGTAGACAGGGAATTGCCGAGACATTTTTGTGCACGTTACAAAATATGCCCAAAACACACAAAAAAAAAAATACCGAAATTAAAAAATACCAGGATTCTCAATAATACAAAATATCACCAAAATGATCAATGATTCCAAAAATACAAAACATAAATACCGAAACACAAAAAATTCCAATAAATACACCAAAAAGTACAGGGAAATACAGAAAAAAAAAAATAAATAAATAAATGAACAGAAATATACAGAAAAGTTAAGGGATACACAGAAAAATTAAGTGAAATGCAGAAAAATACAGAGAAATAGAGAAAACTATAGAAAAGTACAGAGAAATACAGAAGAAGAAAAGAAATATATACTTATTCAGAAAAATTAAATTCAATTGTCGATTTGCTTTCACTCCTTTGTATCCATACAACATAGTCATAATTCAATAAAATAATTTAAGTTTATTTATAAAAGTATGCAATCATTTCATCAATGCTTTGTTATGACGTTGTCACGTAATACCCCGATTCCTCTACAAGCAGGATGCAAGAATGTAATTGGAACTCGAAGATACTGCTTCTTTTTGTATTAGATTCGCATATGCATAATGGGGATCTTGTTAAAATATTCCCCGTTGGTTAGCTGCATTCCTAGTTCGTTGAAAACCGACCAACTTGGAATGTTTAAAGTAAACATTACAGAGCACTGATATTTGTAACTTATTTTTTTAAATTATGGTTTAAACAGTGCCAATTTGAGTAAAACAGCTTGTCATCAAGTGCAATAAAAACACACATACAAACATAATTCAAACGCTGGAACATCGTGCTCCCAAAACATACCATTTCGTTCCTATATTATGTTATTCTTATTAAAAATTTTGTTCATATGTATTTATTTAATCTATTACTCACGAATTTCCACTTTATAGGCGAAGCGCCTTTAATTGATTGATTTCTTGGTGGCATTGAAATATCATCAAATTCGCCAACTTAATGCTTAAGCTTATTATCAGCTGAAAACATGTCTGCAAAACCTGGGACATTTGTAAAATACTTAGGGTATTCAGTAGCTATGCTATGTGCGTAAAGTGTTATATATAATACAGTGTAGCTAGTGAGTGCACTTTTTACGTTTCTTTTGTCGTATTTGTGCTAAGTCAGCTGTTTGCCAGTTCGATGACAATACAATCGAAAGTTAAATTGAATTGAGCAATTGATAAGCTGAAAAAAGTTGTTGTTTTCATAAATAATAATTGAAAAACTTTCTTTATTATTCAGAAAATAAATGTTTTTTTATTTATATCAACACTTAAGCATTCTTATATTTTACTTCTAGCTCTAATTTTTGGATTCTATCCTCTTTTCCCAGCTGCAAATTTTTGAATTGAAAATCATTTCGTATTTTTTCTTGCTTTCCACTGTTAAAAACATCAGTTTAGTCTTTTAAATTAATAAAGCATAAAATTTACTTACATTTACAACCAAAACAAAAGTGTGACCTAATTTCACTAATTCAATAATCTCGAAAGCAGCTGTTTTTATAAATAGTCTGGCAACCACTCAATAACACATATATTACAATAGTAGCAAACATACCCAGGGGCATGTTTGCTGTGTTAAAAATGCTTCTGTGTGTTTGTTGTAAAGCTTTCATATAACACTTTAGCACTTTACGCACATAGCATAGCTACTGAATACCCTAATTGTTTCCATTTTGTGCCCAAATTAAAGCAATAATTTTTGCTATTTTGGCTTCACTTATTTTGTTTGCGTTCGAGCTCATCATTTTTTTCCAATTCAATACATATGTACGTACATGTAATAACCAAACAGCGGTCAGCTGTCTTTTAGCACAGCCTGTTACATCAAGATGCAACTATGCAATTGGATATATAGTGGAATCACCTACATCTTCGACTCGCTGTTAATGAAAGATGCAGCCTAGTGGAATCGGGATATAAAACTATCGTCCGTAAACCAACTTTAAGGCCTGTACGCAGAAGCCTGTATAGCTCCCGTACTGTAAGAACTTCATATAAAAAAAATGGTCTCGTACAGCTTCAGTACCGTACTTACATTTTGGGTCAGCAGTTCTGTTGGCTACTGGTGGTACGGTAGTGTTGAACAATGAAAATGTTAAAATGTTATGTTAAAATGATACGAGCAGTAAATAGCTTTCAGCAGCTATTTACGATTGTAAAAAAAGCAACAACATGTCGGGCAAGAGCCTGCTTATACATTTTTCGGATAATATTATAACAAAGTTGACCTAAATCAGGTTCCAATAGAGCCATACTTATTGTTTTGGCAGTCAATGCTGCGCAAGAAGTATGGAATAAAAATATATTAATTAATTAATAAGATACAATTTAAATAACATATAAACTGGATTGTACTGCCACTGATCTATTGCAGGGTATAGATCAGTAAGGTGAATTTGCTTTGAGTCTTTTGAGTGGTTTCAGTTATATTTAGCATAATCTTTGGTAATCTCAGCTCTGCCCATCAAATATGGGTTAACTAAAATGCAACCGCCAGCAGCAGAGCGTTAGATGTACATAAACACAAAAGTAGCGCGCGTTGGTCGTGAATCATTATTTTGAAATAAAGTGTACAAAACACAGTTGAATTTCTGATTTATTTACAAAAAACAATTAGCCTACCGCCACAATGTGTGAATTTTTCAACACTTGTCGTTACAATCGTAAAACTCATGTGTACGGTACGGGAGCTGTACGGGGCTCATGCGTACAGGCCTTTACAGGCAACAATTTTTTTTTAGAGTAACATGCTCACCCCTTCTCAGGTGAAGTTAATAAAAATCTATTAATAAAAATTACACAAAAAATTAATATGTACATATATACATAACTCAAAATTTTTTAATTAATATTTTGATAAAAATAAAATCATATATCATGACAATTCTTGTTTTTTAATGTATGTGTGTCTTTTATTTTTTATTGTTTGCATGTCTGCTTGTTCGGATGTGTTAACAAAAATGGGCCCAAAACTGCAATACAAAATACTAATGCTGGTACATATGCCTGGTAATATAATACAATGTAATATAAATTAATATTTGTATACACTTACCGCATACTTTGATTTTAAGCACAAAATTCTCTTAATTCACTAAAACGATTGAATTATTTGCTGGAGAGATGCGCGCAGCACATCAGAAAAATTGAACTAACGATGCGTGCTAAAAGCAAAGTCGAACAATACAATGCGCCAGACGCTTTTTTCACAATAAAACTAGAATTTTTATACTCGATACCGAAGGTAAAGAGTATATTGAGTTTGTGCAATGTCCGTCATGGTGTCCGTCCGTATGTTCGCAACTTTTTTCCACACCCTTCAAGCTAGAGATTTGAAACTTTCCAATTCTCTTTATCTATGGGATAGTAAATTAAAGTGTCAAGATGGGGGTTGTACGATAACTGGGGGGCTGGCAAATCGATAAATTCGATAACTCAAAACCGATAAATCCACATATTTCGCACATCCTTACAGCTAGAACTACCAAATTTGGTAAGAAGATAGCTACTAGCAACCCCCAAAAAACTGAATCAAAAATTTTAGAGCCTCGCCCACCCATACCGCCCCCAGCGCCCCCTATCCCACTTTTACAAACTTTGAGCTAGAGTCACCAAATTTGGTAAGAAGATAGCAATCAACATTCCACAAAGATCTGCATCACAAATTTGGATGCCACGCCCACCCATACCACCCCTTGCCCCCCCCTTTCCACACCTTTTACAAACTTTGAGCTAGAGTCACCAAATTTGGTATGAAGATAGCAATTGACATTTTACAAAGATCTGCATCAAAAATTTGGATGCCACGCCCACCCATAAGGCCCCTAGCCCCCACCCCCTTTCCCCACCTTTCACAAGCTTTGAGCTAGAGTCACCAAATTTGGTATGAAGATAGCAATTGACATTCCACAAAGATTTGCATCAAAAATTTGGATGCCACACCCACCCAATCCGCCCTCAGCCCCCTTTTCCCCACTTATTACAAACTTCGAGCTAGAGTCACCAAATTTGGAAGGAAGATAGCTGGTGGCATCCCCATCTGCATCGGAGAAACTTTAATGCAGCGTATATACCTGCCGCATCAGTACCCCTTAGCAATCAGGCCTCTTTTTACCGGTTTTAATACTGGTAACGAGTATAGCGCAGTCGGTTGCGTCCAACTGCAACGTTTCTTCTTGTTTTGATTATTATTGTTTTTAGCTTATTTTAAATTTTATTTTTTTAATTTTTAGTTCAATGTTTTAAAAGAGGGTATTTTTTAGTTTTTTTAAACTATATTTATTTTTAAATGTTTAGTTCAATGTTTTTAAAAAGAGGATTTCTTAGTTTTTTTGTAAATATATTTATTATAACTATAATTATTACTAAATATTAACTATTAAAAAGAAAAAATCAAAGTAAAAAAAACTAAATCCGACAAAAGATTAAAATCAGTCATATGCCCATACTGGGAATTGAACCCGGATCTCCCGGGTGAGAGTCAGGTACCCTAACCACTATATGAGAGTGATATCCAAATTGCCTGTCAAACCTAATTTATAAAGCTAATAAAAAGCTATTAAAAAGGCTACACATAATATATTCAGTGGGGTCCTAACGAAAGGCATATTGACTCGTTTAACCCTTAACAGACATTGAGAAAATCAAGTTTGACAAGTTTGGGTTTGTTTAGCTAACCGGACATTGAGAAGTTGGCCCTTAATCTAGCAGATAAATTGCTAAAGTGGCAGCACTGCAGCAGCGTTGCCATGCTCGCGCTGCAAGGGGCTAATCGTGCACCTCTCTACGTTCCGAAACAATTATTCTTATATAATTACTTTATGGATTGGTCTTAGGTTGTCACCTTAAACATTCACAGCATATAGCCGTAATTTAAAACTATAATCGAAAATTACAGCACTGCAGCTACATATGAAATCGAATGAACGTAAAACCAGCGATAATATATATAATATATGAATATAATATATATGAATATATTATCGCTGGTAAAACGATAAAAGTTGCACGGCCTGGTTGTCGTGTTGGCGCGATTTAATCTGTCCCAAGTGATACCAATTAAAGGCCTGTACGCATGAGCCCCGTACAGCTCCCGTACAGTATACATGAGTTTTACGGCTGTAACGACAAGTGTTGAAAAATTCACATATTGTGGCGGTAGGCTAATTGTTTTTTGTAAATAAATCGGAAATGCAACTGTGATTTGTACACTTTATTTCAAAATAATGATTCGCGCGCTACTTTTGTGTTTGAGTACAGCTAACGCCCTGCTTCTGGCGGTTGCATTTTAGTGAACCCATATTTGATGGGCAGAGCTGAGATTACCAAAGATTATGCTAAACATGACTGAAACCACTCAAAAGACTCAAAGCAAATTCACCTTAATAATCTATACCCTGCAATAGATCAGTGGCAGTACAATCCAGTTTATATGTTATTTAAATTGTATCCTTTTAATTAATAAATATATTTTTATTCATTACTTCTTGCGCAGCATTGACTGCCAAAACAATAAGTATGGCTCTATTGGAGCATGAATTAGGTCAACTTTGTTAATATTATCCGAAAAATGTATAAGCAGGCTCTTGCCCGACATGTTGTTGCATTTTTTACAACCGTAAATAGCTGCTGAAAGCTATTTACTGCCCGTAGCATTTTAACATAACATTTTAACATTTTCATTGTTCAACACTACCGTACCAGCAGTAGCTAACAGAACTGCAGACCTAAAATGTAAGTACTGTACTGAAGCTGTACGGGACCATTTTTTTTATAAGAAGTTTTTGCTGTACGGGAGCTGTACAGGCGTCTGCGTACAGGCCTTAAGAAGCGAACAATCCGCTTAATAGAAAATATATGCAGAAATAGTTGTTTGATATTTTAACAATTGAGGACCTTTGTATTATTGCAGAAATTTTAAATTTTTCAATACAATCTTAAAGAGCTTTTTGGGGTAGGGAATAAAACTTGGGCCAACTTTATTAGACTGTCTTTAGATACGGTTTCAGCCACCCAAATCTTTAAGAAGTGACAAATCCATATCTCTGGACATGCCATATATTTTTTTTCGGTGGTGTTATCAAGTGCACCATGATGAAATAAGTAGAAGGTGGTCTCGTCGGCAGCCGACGCTAGCACGATTAAAGCCCTTAGCTTCAGTGCTATACTTATTCCATCATGAAGTGCACATATCCTTACAGTATGTCAAGAAACACTACACACACAAAATATTTTATGGAGCAAAGTAATAGACATACTAGTCGGTATAATGACCAACATAACAATTTTATCAATCCTTTGGCTTACATCTTTACGACTACTTGTCGTCAATTTAATAATAAACCACATCTGTGATTTTTTTAAATTTATTTATGTTTATTAATGTTGTTAATTTAGTTTTGCTATTGTAATTATATGTAAGTGTTTTTTTACTAGATACAAATTAATGAAAATCTGTTGAACACCGGAGATATTAAGATTGATGATTAGTTATCTTGCAGTAGCGCAGAAGTTTAGGTATTAGCTGCACATGCGTACACAAACACTAACATTTAAACAATGACTGTACACGTAAAGTCCGTGATACAGGCTCTAGATGAGCTTTCCCAACTAGAGCAACTTTTTTTTTTTGCTGTTTTCTTTAATCAATTTCCCGTAAAATTCCGAAAATTAAGTGCATTATCAAAAGCAAAATTTTGAGAAAATGCTTGAACCAATTTAAGTAAGGACTGCTCCCCGAACTTCAAATTGGTAGAATTGCAAAGGAATTTGGAATATTTGTACAGTTATAATTACAATAATTTATATTCATTTAATAAACACACTCAATATTATTATAACAATATTTAATAAATATAATACGTAGGATTCGAATATTAAATTCCATTTGGTTTTGTTCACTGACAACATTTTAAGTTGATCTAAACGGTTGTCTCTTTCAGCATAACTTTTTTTCCATATGTTTCTAGTTTACCAAGGCAATTATCTTCGTCGGGCACTTTAATATTTGAAGACATTACCATTACATAACGGGAATTGGAAATCGATGTAGGAGCATCCACAATTGATTGCTCCGTCCAGAGACTTTCGTTCATCAAGGTTTGATTCATTAAACTCTTTAATGAGTCAAGAGTTTTTTCAAAGTTTGTTGAGTTTTCCGGTCCTATAATAACAATATAACGTAAGTTTATAGTCTATAAACCTTATAATAAAGTGTTAAAAATTAATCTGAAACAAACAACTCAACCGTATAAAAGTAAAAATTAAAAGAAGAGTTAATATAAAGATACTTTTATTTCAAACAATAAATATAATTTAAAAAATTTAATTTACAAACAAAATGTAACTCTTTAATAAGGAATGACTAATGCTTTTAATGTTTAAAACAAATGTCTTAGATTTTTATTTAGTCGTGCATACATTAGAAGGTGTATGCAGTAAAATAGCTTGACAATATAACAATAACTTGGCTGTTGATGCTGTTTTTCAGAATATATATACTTTATGGGGTCGCAGATGCTTTCTTCTGTAATTAACATTCGTTTTCACTGAACTTCTTATACTTATTATTATTATACTTATTTATTTTATCACCACCAGATATTTTGATTTTCTGATTTCTTTCTTTTTGTGCATTGTCCGTCATGTTGTCTGTTCGTCTGTCTGTCCGAGCGTTTCTTGGACACCATAAAAACTAGAACTTGAAACTTCGCAAAAACCTTGGTACATGTGTGCGTCATATAAGGGGCGATACGCTCACTAGGAAACTGGGCAATCGATAAGATGTCAATACACCTCGATGTGCAATTCCATAAAACACCAATATCTCCCACGATATAACAGCTTGAGTCACCCATTTTTGTCGAACGAAAGCTGAAAACGTCTCCCAAAGATCTGCATCAAAAGATTGTATGCCACAACTCGGGCCGCTCCAATCTTCCGGACATTTTAAAACGGGAATGCGTTTACCTTCAAAAGTTTTTGAGCTAGAGTCACCAAATTTTGTAGATATTTATTGAAATCCCAAAAGATCTGTATCAAACATATTTATGCTACACCTACCCATGCCGCCCGCCTTTTAAAATCGAAATTCCCTTTATCTTCTACAGTTGTTGAGGTAGAGTCACCATATTTGGTTGCAAGTTAGGTGGCGATGTCCCCCAATGCGTGCATCAAATTAAGGCCCAACCAAACGATG
This sequence comes from Scaptomyza montana, assembly GCA_018904305.1. Taxonomy (NCBI): domain Eukaryota; kingdom Metazoa; phylum Arthropoda; class Insecta; order Diptera; family Drosophilidae; genus Scaptomyza; species Scaptomyza montana. Next base: position 62,676 of record JAEIGR010000123.1, read on the forward strand.
CTTACGTGCATGCAGAGCCGCTGCACGCAAAGTTTCAACATATGCTACGTCGTATATCCGCCCAAACGATGCTTATGCACGGTTTCGTTCAGTTTTATTTTTTAACGAATGCATAAGCGCCGCATGCATAGTTTCACTGAATTTAAACCATGCAGCAATGCATTGGGCATAGAGTTGTCGCAGTCTTTTTATTGTATGGAAAATATTTAAAAATATTGTTAAATCTTCATTTTATTGTTTATAAACACATTGATATAATATACAACATATACGAAACATGTATTGTCTTTATTTTTAACATAATATTACATAAAATGTTAACATTTATTTTTTAATGGAATAAAAAAAGAACATGAGGCAACAATGGTTGACAAAAAAAAAGAAGAAGAAGAGACAAAGCACTTAAGCAACCTATGGCTATAGACGTTGATGCATAATGCTTAAGCATGCATTTCGTTCATTCTTGCAGCGGCTCTGCATGCACGAAAGCATCGTTTGGTTGGGCCTTTAAGCAACGTATGGCTATAGACGTTGATGCATGGTTGAATTATACATGGTTATGTCGAGAGAGAGAGCTCGCTCAATTTTTAGGAGCCTGTTGTTAGTCGAAACGCAGCTGTTTTAAGTCGTGGTGTTGTTTTGAAAAATGTAAACAAAATCACACATCGTTCTATCTCTTTTTTGCTCACAAAAACAAGACGATAAAGCAATATCGAGAGAGCAATTATGCTATCTCTCTTGCACTCGCGTGGTCTTATCAACAGGCTCCTTCTGTTACGCATGACACAACCATGTATAAAGGCCCAACCAAACGATGCTTGCTTGCTTAAAGCATCGAAGTTGGCAAAGTTTCAACATATGCTACGACGTGTATCTGCCCAAACGATGCTTACGCACGGTTTCGTTGAGTTTTAATTTTTTAACGAATGCTTAAGCGCCTTAAGCATAAGTTCAATCATTGAAAACATGCTTCGATGCTTTGCGCTCTAGAGCTGTCGCTGTTTTTTTATTATATGGAAAATATTTAAAATAATTGTTAGATCTTCATTTTATTGGTTATAAACACATTGATATAATATACTAGATCTATAAACCATGTGTTATCTTTCTTTTTAACATAATATTACATAAAATGTTAACATTTATTTTTTAATGGAATAAAAAAAGAACATGTGGCAACAATGGTTGGCAAAAAGAAAGAAGAAGAAGAGACAAAGCACTTAAGCAACGTATGGGTAAAGGCTTTCATGCTCAATGCTTTTCGTTCAGTCTTGCTCCGAGACGCGAAGCAAGCAAGCATCGTTTGGTTGGGCCTTAATTCAACCATGCGTTGATGCATAATGCTTAAGCATGCATTTCGTTCATTCTTGCAGCGGCTCTGCATGCACGAAAGCATCGTTTGGTTGGGCCTTTATCTTGAAGCGCTTTTTTTATTTAAGTCCACAGATTTTTAATGGTGTTGAGTTCTGGTGAGAGGGCAGTCTAGTTCTAAGTTGTTAAAGCTTTTTTTTAAACAATGCTTAAGCTTTCCAAAAAGCTTTATCTTGCATTTGACAAGTAGTGCTGCATAATAAAATTGACACGTTTGCTGTAAGTTCGCCAACTACGCAGATTAAGCGAAACAAATTAAATTCCAATTAGCTTGAACAGTTAAAGGAAGTTTTAGAGAAAATAACAACTTTACTGTTATATTTTCATGACATAGCACCATGATTTAAATAGTTGTGTATATGCATAAATATTCAATATTTGTTTGTGTTATAAGCGCGAACCGCTCTTGTACAAGTTAACACATAAGAGTTTTCTAACAATATTTCTTATTTCTTTCAAAGTATATTTGTTTATAAGAGTTCGCATGAGTTCAGTGCCCAGGCACAACGGCCGGCGACAGTAACCTGCCACTTGCCTATGTTGCAATTGGTAAGTCGTTTTTTTCTTGGCGTCTCAAAACGTCATATCTCCGCCGAAAAAAAAAACACGACATATCGCCGCCAGCAAAATGTACTGGGCGGAGTTATTTCGTCGGAGATGCGACACTATGCCGTTACAATTGGCTGTGTTTGTTGCTTTTGCTGATTCGGCTTGCCAAATGCATCAACACACACTTCAACTGTAGGTTATCGTGAATAGCAACTCACGTCGCTGGACCACGCACAATGAACACGCACGCTTAAGTTTCCTGCAACAACGTGGGACATCAATTTACCATAATTTGTACTCAAAACTTTACCCTTGCCCAATTGGCGTTGCAGATTTTGTCAATGCAGAAGTTTAAAAACTACTAGCAGATGGCATAATAAGGCAGTCCAGGTGCCCTGATAACAACCCTATATGGACATTGATAATGTCCTTAAAACACTTTATGAGACAGGCATATGAGTATCCCAAGAAAAAAAGTTCAGGCCATAATTTTCAGTCACCTTATACAATGTTAAGTCTTAAATCATATCTAAGATCCTCAAACTACTACAGATGATTTATAAAAGGATTTGCTACGATAACAAGACCTTTAAGGCAGCTTTTACAATGTCAGCGTGAGATTGGAAAATGTTTTGTTCCTGTCTGACACACATATTTTTCACATAAGTTTGTCTCCCTCATTTCCAATCTGTAACCGGTCTCGCTTGCATCTCAGCTTGGAGTGGAAAAAAGCTAATCAAAAATTGAGTTTTAAAAGCTGTCAATAGGTGTCGCATTTTCGAAATTAGTGTGGCGAAAACGCCTCCTACCGGAAAACCTTCGATAGGCGTATGATAGTTGATAGAGGCGATATAAAGAGAAAATATATTTTTGGTTCATCTCTATCACGCGTACGACTGAAGCAGCGTGTTTAACTTTTAATTCAGTAATATTATTGTTATCATTATAATTATATTATAAATGAGTTTTGAATATTAAATAAATAGGAAGATATCGAGCTTCCAAAGTGGTGACCCCGACATTTCAAAATTAATTAGTCTTTGCCAAAAATTCGCAAAATATGTGTGCGCTACAAATACACTGCTGAATTTTCACTGGAAGCGAGCGTGGCTCTACACTTACATACATGTACATGTACATATATGCACAACTGAAAACAACGCAGCAAATGTTTTCTGCATGTGCAATCGAAGCCTCCACTACAATTTGAGATCTTTAAAAGGTAGAAAGCTAATTTTCGAGGACAACATGACGGACGAAGGTCTGCGAGATCAAATTCGTGAGATGCAGCGACAACTAGACGCATTGCAAGTCACTAATACGTCGCAGGTCCCGCAACCAGCAAACTCGCAACGCGTTTCACTAAACTTGCCCAAATTCACTTGTAGCAACCCGCAACTATGGTTTGCTCAGGTTGAACGATCATTCAGACTGCACAACATCAATGACGACGACGACAAGTTCGATCATGTTACTCTCAGTCTAAGTGGTGAAATAGCGCAAGCAGTCGAAAATTTACTAATATGTCCGCCAGCTGATAACAAATATGCTGCGCTAAAATTGGGTCTGCTTGAAAAATTTTCTGAATCACAAGAATCAAAACTACGCCGTTTACTGCAAGGAGGAGAAACTGCTGGTCTCAAGCCATCCGAAATCTTAGCACACTTGCGCCGTCTCGCTCCGGACCCAAGCAGTGAGAGCATAATTAGAAGCCTTTTTCTCGCCGAGATGCCTACAAATCTTCGTCCTTTACTTACCGTATGGGAAGAAAATGATTTAGATAAACTGGCTAGAACAGCCTACAAAATGCTGGAAACAGTCGGCATTAATACAACATTTGCCGTCAACGCTAGCATTACTCAACCTGCTGGCTCATCAGTAGCTTCTGTCGTTCACTCAGACTCATTAAAGGATGTTGCCGATGCCTTGCGCTCTCTCTCGCAGAAAGTCGATTCTCTGCAGCCAGCATTCAGCCTGTCGATTCCAACAAGGAAGCGCGACAGGCAGATACACAACAAGCCAATCTTTGCTATTACCACAAGCTTTTTGGCGACAACGCACTGAAATGCACAACTCCATGCGCTCGCTCGTCTTTAAACTAAATGTGCTGTTGCCTAACACGCTGAAAGGTAACAGCAAATCACTAATCAACAGCGATCCCATCGTTCCGCCAACCGGCATATTGGAACGCCGTCTTCACATTACCGATCGCACATCTCACATCAAGTTCCTAGTGGATTCTGGCTCAGTAGTCTCTGTCATGCCTCGCATACTGGCTAAAAAAAACTCAAAGCAGAGCGATTTACTTTTATATGCGGCAAATCAAACAGCTATCCGAACTTATGGAAACCTTATAGCAGAACTCAATTACGGGACTCAAAACACCGGCTTGTCTCACAAACGCGAAACTCATATCAGTATCTACTTTACATGGCATGCCAACTTTTCAAAATCTTCTGCAAGAGTTTGTCGACGTGACAATGCCTACAAGGAAACTTTCCAATCAGCACGACGTCTGTCATTTCATCGAGACGAATGGCAGCCCCATTTTCGATCGTCCTCGTCGCCTATCTGGCGAAAAACTTGCAACCGCAAAAGCTGAGATCAACTTCTTGATTACGGAAGGAATTTGCCGACCTTCTAAAAGCCCTTGGTCGAGCCCACTTCACATGGTCAGCAAAAAGGACGGCGGCTGGCGTGCTTGTGGAGATTACCGCAAACTCAACTCGGTTACTGTGCCTGATCGCTACCCAATCGCACACATTCACGATTTTACCGAACAACTACACGGAGAAAAGATTTTTTCCACTCTTGATCTGGTAAAGGCCTACTACCAGATTCCAATGGCAGAGAACGATATCCAAAAAACAGCTGTATGTACACCTTTTGGGCTGATCGAATTCTTATACATTCCTTTTGGATTGAGAAATGCATCGCAAACCTTTCAACGCTTTATGGATGACATTTTTCGAGACATTGATTTTGTTTATTGTTACATTGATGATATATTAATCATGTCTTCTACAACTGCAGAGCACGAGAAGCATCTTCGTATTGTTCTGCAAATCCTACGCAAACATGGACTTTCCATCAACCTGAGTAAATGTCAACTTGCTCAGCCCAAAGTCCAATTCCTCAGTTACATAATAAGCGAGCATGGAATCAAACCTCCCACCAGTCGCATTGATGCAATCGTCAAATACTCACGTCCTGCTACACTCAACGAGCTTGGTCGTTTTCTTGGCATCATCAACTACTACCGCAGATGCCTGCGAAACTCATCACAAATACAAGCGCCATTGTCAGAATTGCTTAGGAAAGTTAAAAAGAATGATCAGCGCAAGATTGAATGGACACCCAATTTAATCACAGCTTTTGAGGCCTGTAAACGCAGTATGACCGACTCAGTACTGTTGGCACATCCTTCGTCAGAAGCAAATCTCTCGTTGATCTGTGATGCATCTGATGTGGCTATTGGTGCTGTACTGGAGCAGCAAATAAACGACATTTGGCAGCCCCTTGGTTTTTTCTCTAAGAAACTCAGCAATTGTGAAAAGAATTATAGTACATACGATAGAGAGCTTCTAGCAATTTTTGAAGCAATCAAGTATTTCAAGCACATGCTTGAAGCTCGATCATTCATCATAAAAACCGACCACAAGCCACTGATATATGCATTCAAGCAAAGGCCCGAAAAAGCGTCGCCCCGCCAAATACGGCAATTGAGTTATATTTCTCAATTCTGCACTTCGATCGTCCACATCAAAGGATCAGACAACGCCATTGCCGATGCATTTTCACGATTATGCGCAATATCTATGCCAGTAGCAGTCAAACTAAACGACATTGAAAAGGCTCAAGCTGTTGATTCCGAACTAGCAGAGCTTCTCCAAGGCAACACGTCTTTGAAGCTGCAACAAATGCGCTATGCAGACAATGTTTCACTATATTGCGATACTTCTACGGGATCTGTGCGCCCATACATCCCAGAAGTTCTACGACATCAAATTTTTGCTTTTGTCCACGGCTTATCGCATCCCAGTGGCAGAGCAACTCTACGACAATTACGTCAAAAGTTCATCTGGCCGTCAATGAACAAGGATGTGACTAATTGGTGCAGAAATTGCCTACCATGTCAACGCGCCAAAATCAGCAAACACAATCATCTGGTTCCTAACAAAATAGAAGTCCCTCCTGGCAGATTTGATCATGTGCATCTGGACATCATAGTTATGCCACAAGAATTAAATCTTCGGTACTGTTTAACCATGATCGATCGCTTCACTCGCTGGACGGAAGCAGTTCCACTCTCTAACATTTCGGCAGAAACGGTAGCGAATGCTTTCTGGGCACAATGGATAGCACGTTTTGGAGCACCTAAAACCATCACCACAGATCAGGGCACACAGTTTGAATCGGCCTTGATCATTAAAAAGTGCCTTGATGTGTAACACAGAAATTCCATGGCCTAAACTCTTGCCCACGGTTTTGCTTGGCCTTCGAACTTGCTATAAGCAAGACCTGCAATCATCTGCTGCAGAAATGCTTTACGGAACGCCAATCCGCTTACCCAATGAATTTTTTGACGATTTGGATACAACCATCAATTCATCGGATTTTATCATCAACTTTCGCGAACACATGCGACTCATCAGACCAACTGCTACAGCCCACCATATAAAGCATAAAATGTTTTTAATCAAAGGCATCGAAGACTGCACACATGTTTTCATAAGAACTGACGCTGTAAGACAACCCTTGGAACCCCCGTACACTGGACCTTTTGAAGTAAATAAAAAACAAGACAACACTTCGCCACAAACGTATAAACGAAAAGCCCAAGTACACTTTCAACAATCGTGAATCATCACTAGAGAGGGAGTACTGTGGCGACCCAGAAAACACCTCCTACCGGAAAACCTTCGATAGGCGTATGATAGTTGATAGAGGCGATATAAAGAGAAAATATATTTTATGTTCATCTCTATCATGCGTACGACTGAAGCAGCGTGTTTAACTTTTAATTCAGTAATATTATTGTTATCATTATAATTTCTAAAATAAATGAGTTTTGAATATTAAATAAATAGGAAGATATCGAGCTTCCAAATTAGCAACATGTGCTTGAAAGCACCAAAGCTCTAACCTCTACCACTATTTTACTCAATACAGAGGTAAATGTTAATATAATTTTATGTAATTATAATTTAGTACATATTAACGCATATATAACAATAAAATCATTGTTTTGTAAGAAAAGCAAATCGTTTAATTTTCGCGCCATTGCAAATGTGTTAGCTGAGTCGAATCAGCTGATTGCATTGTTCACGCTGACATTGTAAACTACCAGCGTGGATTTCAGATTTTTAAAAGCTTCAATCCAAGCTAAGCTGACATTGTAAACGCTGCCTAACAGACATTCTAAAAGATAACAAGTGGAAACGTTGCAGTCGGTTGCAACCGACTGCGGTATTCTCGTTACCAGTATTAAAACCGGTAAAAAGAGGCCTGATTGCAAAGGGCTACGGATGCGGCAGGGGTGTACGCTGCCTTAAAGATTCTCCGATGCAAATGGGGATGCTCGAAGTTTGTAAAAGGTGGGGTAACCGGGGCTGGGGGCGGTATGGGTGGGCGTGGTATCAAAATTTTTGATGCATCTTTGTGGAAAATCAATTGCTATTTTCATACCAAATTTGGTGATTCTAGCTCAACGTTTGTAAAAGGTGAGGAAAGGGGGGCTGGGGGTGGAATGGGTGGGCGTGGCTCCAGAATTTTTGAAGCAGTTTTTTGGGGGTTGCTAGCAGCAACTTTTTTTTACCAAATTTGGTTGTTCTAGCTGTAAGGATGTGCGAAATATGTGAATTTATCGGTTTTGAGCTATCGAATTTATTGAATTGCCAGCCTTCCAGTTATAGTAGAGCCCTAATCTTGACACTTTATCTGTCCCGGCCATAGATAAAGATGTATGGAAAGCTTCAAGTCTCTAGCTTGAAGGGTGTTGAAAAAAGTTGCGTTCGTACAGACGGACGGTCAGACGGACAGACACCATGACGGACATTGCACAAACCCAATATAATCTTTACCTTCGGTAAAGAGTATCAAAATGGCAAAATAGGTGCCAACAAATCAAAAGAAAGACAAACTTGGTTTGACTACAGAACAGCTAAAAGATTTGGAAAAATTGAGAGACACATTACAGTCAGAAGACGTTATGCTTGCATACCCTGACTTTAAACCCTGACATAAACGTCCAATTACCATGATCTCGCGCACACATCACGGAAATGAGCTAACAATAGCAAAAAAACGAGAGGGAACTCCTCGTAATTGTGTGGGCGTTGCGAATTTTACGAAATTACTTAAATATCGGAAAACTGAACATTTTCAACGACCACCACCCTTTGACAAGTACTATGTCAGAAAAAACCCCTAAGCCCAGGCTACAAAGATGGAAAGCACTCGCTGATAATTACAACGCACATGTTTTTTATAAACCTGGAAAAGAAAATTATATTTCTGATGCTTTATCACGACATAATGTTAACGCTCTCGAATATTCACCAGACTCAGACGCTGCCACCATTCATAGTGAGGAATCCCTCACTTATACCATTGAAACGACAGACAAACCGGTCAACTGTTTTAGAAATCAAATTGTTATTGAACCACCGGACTTTTCATCATTAAAAACTTTCATACTTTTAAAATTGAAATGCGACACGTCGTCCGATTTTCAGACCACGAATCTTTGCTAGAATCATTAACATTAAAGACCAAGTATAGTGACAACGAAAGGTCACTTAACTCTGAAACCATTAGATCTATTGCAAACAGTTTTGAAATTCAATTTACCAATGCACCTCCTTTACACACTTCATTCTATTATTTATTTTATTTTTAAAGTTAGCTTGCATACACAAGATTACTAAAGCGAAGTAAAATTTTTAGTGGACCGATAAACATAGAGACTTAACATAACTATTTTCGGTTATGCTTTGCTATGTCAATGCACTTAAAGGGAGCAATAATCTCTTTGCGCTTCTTAAGCTGACTACCATTTGATTTCCAATGAGGCGACTTCCCTCTCACCGCTCTCAGTAATCTTTGATGCGCTTACACCCACGATACTGTGTCTCGCTCGCACGCACTTTCGTCGTTTCGATCAAGAGGACAAAGCACAAAGCAGAGGAGTGAAGATCACGCCACTTCACCGCTGCATTAATTCCAGGCGACAATCGTCGTTTGCCCTTTTGATCTGTTGGACTTAAAATTGGCACGTACGCATTTTTCTTTTCTGCATCGTGTCACTTCTAAGATTACTGTGGACGGAAACGAACGTTCTTATTCTTAAAGCCATTATTTGTGCCGAAGAATAAGTTTAAAGTGCAAACTATATTCGCTGCGTTCAACTTGACCGGCGTGCCACCATAAAAGTCAAGAAAGTACGTCTATTTATGTGCACCCAGCTGCAGCTAATATAAAGTCAAGACGCATCGACAGGTGCTTCTGAGTGCCTAATATTGTGCACCAATCTTAGAAAGTTAAAATTTCGTCTTTTAGCGTTTGGACGGCGCGCGACAATTCTGGTCGGCACCGTCCATTGTGATTGAGCCGCTAACCACCGCTAATTCGCCGATCATAGATTTTCGTTGGTTTCGTTGCTGAGGCGTAATGCATTTCTTTTCTTTTAATTAACCTTGCGAATAAATATATTCTAATTAGTTTTATAATTTATCCCGATTAGATTATTAATGTGCAGCCAACAAGAATGTAAACAGATAGAGCGTCCAAACAGCGAAATTCCAACCTTCAATTGGAAGCCTCGGAGATATGTCGTCTCAAAATGTCATATCTCCGCTTGGAGATATGTCGTTTCAAAACGTCATATCTCCGCGCGGAGATATGTCGTATTTTAGTTGGCGGAGATATGTCGTTTCAAAACGTCACATCTCCGTGCGGACATATGTCGCTTTAAAACGACATATCTCCGCCATTTAACAAACGACATATCTCGGAGCGGAGATATGACGTTTTGTAATGACATATCTCCGCGCAGCGATTTTGAGCATATTATGTCGATACACTAACGAAAAATACAAATAAATACTAAGCTAAGGACGCAGGCCAAAATTTGTTATCAAAAAAATCGCACGATTTTTATGAAAACAAATTTTTGCCTGCGGCGCTTTGAAGTATTGCTGTCTTAATAAGAGTACGCAGTGGCGGCTAATTATAATAAATATTAATTTATTAATACTTCTTAGGCTTCGGCCACGCACTGATCGATTAGCGACTGAGCGACGCTCTTTCGAGCGACGTCAAAAATTAAAACATATGAAACTCCATACGAGCGGCCACGCAGCTGTTGAGCGACGTGCGAAAATCACGAGCGACTAAGCGACGTCGCTCAGCGCTAGAATTGGTTATAATTTTTAGTGCGTCGCTGAGCGATTGTATGAACGCAATGCAGAAAATCTGTGCTGAAAGTTTAATTTCGGCTGTTCAAGTGTCATTACGTTTTTTGCATTTTTCGTTGGTGTTTCGATTATTTTGCTTAAAATCGCTGCGCGGAGATATGTCGTTCCTAAGCGTCATAGCTCCACCGTTCCACAAACGACATATCTCCGAGCGGAGATATGACATTTTGAGACGACATATCTCCGAGCGGAGATATGACGCTTAGAAACGACATATCTCCGCGCGGAGGTATGTCGTTTTTTTCTTGGCGGAGATATGTCGTCTCAAAACGTCATATCTCCGCAAAAAAACACGACATATCTCTGCCATAAAAATGTACTGGGCGGAGATATGTCGTCGGAGATATGACGCTATGCCCATATTTGTTGATAGCACAACCAGCCAGCCATACTGTGTGTATGCGCCCGTTGTCCCGTTGTTTTCTAGCGCGCAGTCGCTTCTTCGATTGCTGTGCCACCATTTTTTCCTTGTATTCTTTATGTGCGCTTATTTTATTGCTTATCCTATTGCGTCGACCTAGCACCAGCAAAGCAAATGAGCGAATTAATAACAACATACATATACATATATATACATAGTAAGATATCCAATATGCACACATATCCATATCTCAAATATGTTACACATAGCACGCACCCCAGCTCATAGCACGCAGCCCAACAACTCAATATCACATTACACCCTAAAATCCTAGCACAGGAAACGAACTAGACATAAATATAAAACATAAACATACAGTGCTAGCTTGATAATCCGAAGGGTATGTAATCCGAATAATCCAGTAATCCGAAATCGAAATATGGTTTATTGTATGCTTTGCAGTCCGCATTGATTGCAGGTCTGTAATCCGAATTTTATTTTATGTTCTTTGTGCATATTTATTTTTCTTCTTTTCTACACATTCGTATGCTATGTTTACATAATATGAATGGAATTTCACAATTAACGGGACTTTTCCCAACAATTGTATTTTGCGACGCGTTTTTCTTTTGTTTCAAGTTTAGTTTGCACGTGATTGTGGCCGCGTTAACATAATACAAATTTATATCCATATGTAAATACATATTCGTTATGTCTCAAAACGTGCACATAAAACGCTATCAATTGCTGATAAATTGCAAATCTTAGAAGCGTTAAACCGCGGACAATCTGGTAAACTTTTGGCTCAGAAATATGGAGTAGGTGCATCCACAGTTTGCGACATTAAAAAAAAGCTGAAAAAATTAAGAGGTAAACATTTCTGAATAAAATAAACCCTAAATCCACTAATCTCGTTACTTAATAGCTTCGCTAATAATTCGGACATGAAATTATTAAAAAAGAAAACTTTAAACCCGGCGAATATGCAGAATTTGAGCAGAGATTGTATGCATGGTTTGAAGGTAAACGGGTACAACAACAAATAATTTCAGCGGAAGTATTGCGACAAAAAGCAAAATCTTTACATGCAAGAATGTACCCAAATAAACATTTTAAAGCAAGTGACGGATGGCTGCAGAATTTCAAAAAACGCTTTTCTCTCCGTAATTTGAAGATATGTGGAGAATCATTATCCGCTAGGCCTGATCTCGTACCAGAATTTCAAAATAAATTGTACAATATCGTTGAAACTGAGGATCTATGGGATGAACAAATTTATAATGCCGATGAGTCTGGACTCTTTTGGAAAATGTTTCCCGATAAAACATTAGTTCATAGGAATGAAAAATCAGCTCCAGGAACCAAAATGAGCAAAGAGAGAATCACCTTCTTATTATGTGCAAACAAATCTGGAGATCATAAGTTAAACGTTGCTGTTGTGGGAAAATCCAAAAAACCTCGTTCTTTTCAAAATCGAAACATTATTGAATATTATTCATCAAAAAATGCGTGGATGACAACGTTTATTTTTACTGAATGGTTTTATAAATCGTTTATACCACAGGTGAAGAAATTTCAAATCGCAAATAATCTACCGCAAAAAGCGTTATTGATTATAGATAACGCAAGGTGTCATGGAGATAAATTAACTTCAGATTGCGGGCAATATAAAACACTGTTTCTACCACCTAATTGTACAAGCTTGATTCAACCAATGGATCAAAACGCAATACGCTTGACAAAGCTGTTTTATAAAAAAGACCTTCTATGTGAATTAGTTAATTCAGTCTTTTAAAAATCTGATGAGTTTTTAAAACAATTTACCCTAAAGGACGCTTGCGAGCTGCTCAAATTATCTTGGTCTAGGGTCACAACGCATAATATTAGATCCTGTTGGAGAAATCTACATACTCAAAAATGGACTTCGGCTGATAACATTCCTTTATATGAATTGCAGCAGCAATGGCGTAATAACTACTCCACAGATTGTTACGATGAGTCCGAAGATATACGTACGATATCCAATTTATTTCATTCCCACAATGACGCAGAATTGGGCATTGATGAAATAAATGATTGGATAAATGAGTCGGTTCATTCTGTATCATCATCTGCAGAAATTGATGAGGAGAACATTGATCCACTTCCAAATGCATTGAAGCATGTGAAAAATAGTGAAGCTCTTGCAGCATTTAATACCTGCATCGATTGGGCAAAAGAGAAACATATCGCCAGTGAAAACATTTTAGTGCTCAAGGAATTGCGCAATAAAGCATTGGAAGCATGTTCGCTTAAAACGCAGCAAACTTCAATTGAAAATTTTGTTTCTATACGAAATGTTAAATAAAAGAGTACATTCATCTACACACATACATATTGACTTTTAAATTCATTAAAATTCATATTTTTTTTTTATAAAGGTATTTGAACTAAATAACTTTGTTTTAATTCAGATATTATTTAAAGTATAGTAATACATATATGTCTGCTAATCCGAATTGTCCGTTAATCCGAATGAAGGTCTGCAATCATTAATTCGGATTATCAAGCTAGCACTGTATTTCTAAAATCACGCCACAAGCGTGAGATCGCCGAATTTGCACATTTTGTAAAAGCTTAAAACGATCAAAGCTTAAAAGCTTTGATAATAAGAAAAGCTATCAACCGAGGTTTGCTCTGCGCAGCAAGAACGATTGAGAATTAGTTCAGAGTGAGAGTATGAATAAGATAGACTTAAAGTGAGGAAGTGTTTTTGTAACTTTTAAAATTGGTTCAATACATCTAAATAAAGAAATAAACTAAAGACGAAGTCTTTTTATTTTTTTAATCCCACTTGGTCGTGAACTCGTGATTGGCGCAGCCGGTAGGATTAGTGAAAAATAAGTGCAACAATAATAATTTGAGATACTTCATAAAAACTATTCCGCCAAAGAACTTTCGTGCAACTAACACATTTAATGGTGTTTAATTGATTAGAAAATAATAAGTGCAAAAATCAAAAACTTGCAATACTTAATAAAAGCTAATCGAGCGACAAACACAGTTAATGGTGTTTAAATAATTTAAGAAAAGCTAAGAAACAATCAAAAACAAATCAACAAAAACAAATAATCAAGTCAACATGTCAGTCGTTTTAAGCGATGCAGAACTAAACCAGGCATTGTCACAAATCCGACAATTGCCCCAGTCCTCGGGAAACAAACAGGAGCTAAGCGCCTTCATCAGGAGGACAGAATTCTTACCAACTACAAACCTCCCTACTACAAACAAAAGGCAACAAAGCATAATATACGATGCGATCGAACTGCAAGTCATCGGAGAAGCCCAAAGAATTTCGCAGCTATCACATGCCAACAATTGGGGAGAATTAAAACGAGCACTCATCGAGGAATACACCACTCAGACTCCAGTGGAAGAATTATTATGACAACTGTACAACACCAGCTATCAAGGAAATCTCCGTACGTTCATAGAAGAATTAGAGCACAAATCTTATGTTATAAGCAATAAGCTAACACTAGATAATAATCCAAACAATACAATTGTTTATACAAATGCCATGAATAACACAGTTAAAGATGTAATTAAATGAAAAATTCCAGATAGAATTTTCATGATTCTAGCTAGGTATGATATTACCACTAGCCATTTGTTAAAAATAGCAGCTCAAAAGGAGGGTTTATTTGAAAAAAGTGTGGTTGAAAAACCCAAAGATAATAAATACAATAATTCAAATAAAAACAAGTGGAAACGTTGCTGTCGGACGCAACCGACTGCGGTATACTCGTTACCAGTATTAGAACCGGTAAAAAGAGGCCTGATTGCAAAGGGGTACGGATGCAGCAGGGGTGTACGCTGCCTAAAAGATTCTCCGATCCAGATGGGGATGACACCAGCTATTTTCCTTCCAAATTTGGTGACTCTAGCTCAAAGATTGTAATAAGTGGGAAAGGGGGGCTGGGGGCGGTATGGGTAGTTGTGGCATCCAAATTTTTGATGCAGATCTTTGTGGAATGTCAATTGCTATCTTCATACCAAATTTGGTGACTCTAGCTCAAAGTTTGTTAAAGGTGGGGAAAGGGGGGCTGGGGGCGGTATGGGTGGGCGTGGCATCCAAATTTTTGATGCAGATCTTTGTGGAATGTCAATTGCTATCTTCATACCAAATTCGGTGACTCTTGCTCAAAGTTTGTAAAAGGTGGGGAAAGGGGGGCGGAATGGGTGGGCGTGGTTAGTTTTTTGAGGGTCGTTACCAGCTATCTTCTTTCCAAATTTGGTGGTTCTACGGATTTGACGAAGAGTTGGGGCGGCTGGGGGTGGCTAGGGTAATATTGGTGGGCGGGGCATCCAAACTTTTGATGCAGTTTTTGGGGGTCATCATCACCTATCTTGGCACCAAATTTGGTGGCTATAGCTCAAAAACTTTGGGAGATATAGCCATTTCTGATTTAAAATTGCGGTGGGGCTGGGGGCGGAATGGGGGCATGGCTCCAAAATTTTGATGCAGTTTTGGGCATGGCTCCAAAATTTTGATGCAGTTTTTGGGGGTTGCTAGTAGCTATCTGCTCACCAAATTTGGTAGTTCTAGCTGTAAGGATGTGCGAAATATGTGGATTTATCGGTTTGGAGTTATCGAATTTATCGATTTGCCAGCCCCCCAGTTATCGTAAAACCCTCATCTTGACACTTTAATTTACTATCCCATAGATAAAGAGAATTGGAAAGTTTTAAGTCTTTAGCTTGAAGGGTGTGGAAAAAACTTGCAACCATACGGACGGACAGACGGACAGACAGACAGACGGACTGACACCATGACGGACATTGCAAAAAACCAATAAACTCTTTACCTTCGGTAACGAGTATAACATTTCTGGTAAAAAGGATCAGGAAATTTTAACCAAAGTTTAATATATAGCCCCACTAACCAAGCACAACATAATCTTATCTACCAAACAAATTACAACACAACTAACCCGCATAAATCGCTCGAAATCGATCTTGCTTTGCATCGCATCGATCGTGTTTTTTTATGCGCTTCGCTTTTTATACCCTTAACCCATAAAATGGGTAAATAAGGGTATAATGGTTTTGTGCAAAAGTATGTAACAGGCTGAAGGAAGCATCTCCGACCCTATAAAGTATATATATTCTTGATCAGCATCAACAGCCGAGTCGATTAAGCCATGTCCGTCTGTCCGTCCGTCTGTTCGTCTGTCTGTCCGTCTGTATGAACGCGTAGATCTCAGAGACTACAAGAGCTAGAGACTTCAGATTTTGTATATAAGTTCTCCTATACCATGAGCAGAACAAGTTTGCTTCAAATTATCGATAACTATTCTGGTTTCCGATATACACATGGAATCGATAACAAAAAAATATCGAATTTGGAAAATGTAAAAATGAGGGTTGAAAGAATGGGTAACGACAGATCTTTTCTGAAAATTTCGTCCAAATCGGTTAAGAAACACCGGAGATGTCGAATTTAATCGATTGAAGTAAAGTCAGTATACCAAAGTCTTATATAAATTTAATTTATTTATTGCAACTGGGTTAAGGGTATCTAATAGTCGGGCTGTCCCGACAAGAGCCTTCTTACTTGTTTTACTATTGTGCGTTTTATTTCTGCTATTAACTTCGCGTCTTTGTGCAAACTAATAGTTTTGTGACTTTGTGTTTTGTCGGTTTGCCCAAACCCAAAATGGACAGTAAGTTAACAATTTAATTTGCATTTGAAAAATGCATACTGGACAAGTGGAAACGTTGCAGTCGGACGCAACCGACTGCGGTATACTCGATACCAGTATTAAAACCGGTAAAAAGAGGCCTGATTGCAAAGGGGTACGGATGCGGCAGAGGTGTACGCTGCCTTAAAGAATATCCGATGCAGATGGGGATGCCACCAGCTATCTTCCTTCCAAATTTGGTGACTCTAGCTCAAAGTTTGTAAAAAGTTGGGAAAGGGGGGCTGGGGGCGGTATGGGTAGGCGTTTCATCCAAACTTTTGCTGCAGATCTTTGTAGAATGTCAATTGCTATATTCATACCAAATTTGGTGACGCTATATATTGGTATATTGGTTTTGTGCAATGTCCGTCATGGTGTCTGTCCGTCTGTCTGTCTGCCCGTCTGTCCATCCGTATGCATGCAAATTTTTTCCACACCCAGCTAGAGACTTGAAACTTTCCAATTCGAATTCCAATCGATAAATTCGATAACTCAAAACCGATAAATCCACATATTTCGCACATCCTTACAGCTAGAACTACCAAATTTGGTAAGAAGATAGCTACTAGCAACCCCCAAAAAACTGCATCAAAAATTTTGGAGCCACGCCCACCCATTCCGCCCCCAAACCCCCCGCATTTTAAAGTCAAAAAATCATATATCTCCCACAGTTTTTGAGCTATAGCCACCAAATTTGGTGCCAAGATAGGTGATGATGACCCCCAAAAACTGCATCAAAAGTTTGGATGCCACGCCCACCAATACTGTCCTAGCCGCCCCCATCAACCCCAACACTTCGTCAAAAACGGGAAAGCGTGTATCTTCCAGATTTGTGGAGCTAGAGCCTCCAAATTTGGTAGGAAGATAGCTGGTAACGACCCCCAAAAAACTGCATCAAAGTTTTGGAGCCACGCCCACCTGTTTCACCCCTCTTGCCTTACCTTTTACAAACTTTGAGCTAGAGTCACCAAATGTGGTATGAAGATAGCAATTGACATTTCACATAGATCGGCATCAAAAATTTGGATGCCACACCCACCCATACCGTCGCCAGCCTCCCTTTCACCACTTTTTACAATTTTCGAGCTAGAGTCACCAAATTTGGTATGAAGATAGCAATTGACATTCTACAAAGATCTGCATCAAATATTTGGATGCCACGCCCACCCATACCGCCCCCAGCCCCCCTTTCCCCAACTTTAACAAACCTCGAGCTTGAGTCACCAAATTTGGTGTGAAGATAGCAATTGACATTTTACAAAGATCTGCATCAAAAATTTGGATGTCACGCCCACCCATAAGGCCCCAGCCCTCCCTTTCCCCTTCTTTTACAAACTTTGAGCTAGAGTCACCAAATTTGGTATGAAGATACCAATTAACATTCCACAAAGATCTGCAGCAAAAGTTTGGATGAAACGCCTACCCATACCGCCCCCAGCCCCCCTTTCTCCACTTTTTACAAATTTCTAGCTAGAGTCACCAAATTTGGTAAGAAGATAGCAATTGACATTCCACAAAGATCTGCATCACAAATTTGGATGCCACGCCCACCCATACCGCCCCCAGCCTCCCTTTCCCAACAAACTTACAAACTTTGAGCTAGAGTCAGCAAATTTGTAAGGAAGATAGCTGGTGGCATCCCCATCTGCATCGGACAATCTTTTAGGCAGCGTACACCCCTGCCGCATCCGTACCCCTCTGCAGTCAGGCCTCTTTTTACCGGTTTTAATGCTGGTATCGAGTATGCCGCAGTCGGTTGCGTCCGACTGCAACGTTTCCACTTGTTTTTGTTTTGGATTCATCATCTTCATCCGTTTCCCGTTCCCAGCCTTTATCTTATCCCGAAGACTTATACCATCCTACGTTGGAGCTGTTGATTAATTTACCTTCCCGGACGCGTTGCAATATCAAAATGCCTTTGAGTCGAGTTCGTCAATTTCGGAAAACTGATTTTGAGGGACGGTTGGTAAGCTAAACAGGTCTAACAAACCTGTGTGGTTTACCCGAGAGTTGACAATTCTCAAAAATCGAAAATCTAAACTATACAACAGATTAAGAAAGAACGGCTCATTGGTAGCCTATTCTGCATACTTGATTGCTCGTGCCAGTTTTGATATCTTAAATAACCAATGTTATAAGAGTTACCTGACTCGGTGTAGATTACAGTTTCAGCAGGATCCAAAGCGGTTTTTTGATTTTGTTAATGCGAAGCGTAGGTCATCCCAACGGAAGTATTCTTTGAGGAAACGAAGGCCAATTCTGATCAGGAGATTGCAAATATATTTGACCAATTTTTTCAAACGACTTATAGCTCATTTCAATCTCAAGTCGATTTGCCTTACCCTTATCGGGTTAATGGCTCGAATCGCATCTTTGGACTGAACATCACTGAAAACTCACTTTTAGATAATCTACATGGTTTGAAACCTATATTTTCCCCAGGACCTGACGGAGTGCCAAGCTGCGTGCTTAGACACTGTGCTCATGGTCTTTTAAAGCCGTTGCTTAAAATGTTTAACTTGTCCCTGGAGTTAGGCTCCTTTCCAAAAATTTGGAAAGAGTCATTTATTATTCCTCTCCATAAAAAGGAAACAAATCAAATGTTCAAAATTATAGGGGTATCTCCAAGTTGTCTGCTATTAATTAATAACCTCACATCTTCAACACCTTTGCAAATCTATTATTTCACCGTGCCAGCACGGATTTATGAAACAAAGATCTACTACCACTAACTTGTTAGAATTTACTTCATTTGTTATCAAGGGTTTTCAGGACAAATTGCAGACTGATGTTATTTATACTGATTTTAGTAAGGCTTTCGACTCTGTAGATCATCGTCTTCTTATACATAAACTAGAACTCTTGGGCTTTTCAAATATTCTAGTTCTTTGGATTAAAGACTACCTAACTCTTAGAACTCAGAGGGTTTTATTTAAAGGGTCCGTTTCCAAGACGGTTCAGGTCACTTCAGGCGTTCCACAGGGTAGTCATCTTGGTCCTTTGTTATTTATTTTGTTTATAAACGATCTTCCATCAGTTATAAAGTTCTCTCGGGTTTTGATGTACGCTGATGATGTAAAATTATGCACGTCGGCTGCAACTCCCCTTGCTGCTCAACAGCTTCAAAGAGATTTAGACAACTTTCAAATGTGGTGTAAAGTAAATTTTTTAAATCTTAATTGCAGTAAATGTAAAGTAATGTCATTTTTTAGATGTTTGCCCTTTTTTAATATATATTTTCTTGACAACAAACCACTAGATAGAATTGAATGGGTTGCCGATTTGGGCATCGTTATGGACCCAAGGCTTAAGTTTGACAAGCATATTTCTTCAATTTCCAATCGAGCATCTGGTGTCTTGGGTTTCGTTAAGCGCTGGTCGAAGAAGTTTAACGATCCCTTCTTAACAAAAACTCTGTATACTTCTCTTGTACGACCGATTCGGGAATATGGATCTTGTATATGGTTTCCCAAATACGAAATTCATCAGAATAAAATAGAATCGGTACAAAAACAATTTCTGCTCTTCGCACTTAGAGGTCTTAACTGGGACACTAACAATAATTTGCTGTCTTATCGTAGTAGACTTTTACTACTAATAGATCTTCCTTCTCTGAATGATCGTAGAATAATGCTATCATTTTCCTTTTTATACAAATTAATTAATGGTGAAATTGATTCTTCTGAATTAATTAACCAAATTAACTTTGCTGTTCCTATTAGAAATACTAGAAATTTTGTACCTATATCTCTTTAAACTTGTAATTCTAATTATGCTCTTCATAACCCTTTTCATATTCTGTGTTCTATTTATAACGATCTTTCTCACTTAATACACAGTGCCTCTCCTACTTGCTCTATTAAAAAGTTAGTTTTGTGTCATTTATCTACATGTTCGCGATCATCGTAACCGCACGATAAGCGGAGAGCCCCTCGGTCGGATGGGCGGGAGGTGGGTCGCTTTGTGCGTGGGTCCGCGCGATAACAAGCCGGTGCTTGGTATCTTTGGGCCACTTGACTGTACTGTTCGTTAGTACATCTACGTCCAATTTATATAATAAAAGACTCAACAAGAATATGGGCAGACATATGCTGAATTTCAGCAAAAGTTACAACAAGGCAGACAACAGAATCCCATGAATTATTCGCATAATAGAAACTCTAATGCACAAGCATCCCCTTATAATAACCAACCTCAAAAGCTGCAAAGAGAAAGTAACAGCGGTGTGTCAAAAATGGACACATCCGAAAATTTTCAAGCAATTGCCTCGGACCAGGAAGAAACAATAACCCATTCATAATTGTTATTATGAATGATAACCCGCTTAAGTGTGTAATAGACAATAAATTTAATGAATACAAATTACCTTAAATTTCCAATTAAAAACACTGAACTTAACGTTCATACCATTAACGGTAACATTAAATTAACATCAAGCATAACAATAGGAGCATGTAAATTATGTCCATCCAAACAGGAGTTCTTTATACATGAATTTTCAAATTGATATGATATATTGTTAGGAAGAAATTATTAAGAAGCTTGTAAGGCAAAAATTGATTATGAAGAAGGAGCCGTAACTTGAGGAGATTATACATTCTTATTTAAGTACGATCCCAATATAAATGTAGAAAAAACAAGTAAGAAGGCTCTAGTCGGGAGAGCCCGATTAGAAAATACCCTGAACCCAGTTGCAATAAATAAATTAAATTTATATAAGACTTTGGTATACTGACTTAACTTCAATCGATTAAGCTCGATATCTCCGGTGTTTCTTAACCGATTTGGACGAAATTTTCAGAAAAGATCTATCGTTACCCATTCTTTCAACCCTCATTTTTACATTTTCCAAATTCGATATTTTTTTGTTATCGATTCCATGTGTATATCGGAAGCCAGAATAGTTATCGATAATTTGAAGCAAACTTGTTCTGCTCATGGTATAGGAGAACTTATATCCAAAATCTGAAGTCTCTAGCTCTTGTAGTCTCTGAGATCCACGCGTTCATACAGACGGACGGACAGACGGACATGGCTATATCGACTCGGCTGTTTATGCTGATCAAGAATATATATACTTTATGGGGTCGGAGATGCTTCCTTCTGCCTGTTACATACTTTTGCACAAAACCATTATACCCTTATTGACCCATTTTATGGGTTAAGGGTATAAAAAGGCACCAGAGTGTCTGTGCCCACCTTCGTCGGAAGACTTAGAATTCAATTTCGTGATAAACGAAGAATTAAAAGAGTCCAACGAATTTCGCTTAGATCATCTTAACGATGAAGAGAAAAGGTGTGTGTCAAAAATTCTTCACAAATATCGAGACATACAGTACCATGAAGGTGACAATTTGACTTTCACTAGTTTTGTTAAACATTTGATAATTACAAAACATGAGGACTCAATTTACAAGAGACCCTACAAGTATTCCCAAATTCAACACGACGAAATAGACAGACAAGTAAAAGAAATGTTAGAGCAAGGGATAATAAGAAAATCTCAGTCTCCATATAATTCGCCTGTATTAGTACTCCCAAAAAAGTTGGATGCATCAGGAAAACAAAAATATAGAGTAGTAATTGACTACAGATTTCTAAATGAAATCACAATTGACGACAAATTCTCAATTCCAATTATGGACGAAGTTTTAGACAAACTTGGCAGATGCCAATATTTCACAACTCTTGATCTAGCAAAAGGCTATCATCAAATACAAATGGACCCTAAGAGTATACCAAAAACAGCATTATCCACTAAACATGAGCATTACGAATACACACGTATGCCGTTTGGTCTAAAAACTGCACCAGCAATTTTTCAACGTTGTTGGAACAATTTATTAGAAGATCTAATCTACAAAAATTGTTTAGTGTATTTAGATGACATTATAATCTACTCCACTTCATTGGAAGAGCACATTTTGTCACTAAATAAGGTATTTGCCAAACTAAGGGAAGCCAACTTAAAATTGCAATTAGACAAGTGTGAATTTCTAAAAAAGGAAGCTGAATTTTTAGGACATATTGTAACAACAGAAGGTATAAAACCAAATCCAAACAAAATAAATGCAGTAATGAATTACCCCATACCATTTTTAGGATTATGTGGATTTTATAGAAAATTCATTCCCAACTTTGCAAATATCGTCAAACCTATGAAACTTAAATTAAAAAAAGAAGCAACTGTAGATATTAAAGATGAATCATCCATCTTAGCATTCGAAAAATTAAAATTACTTATTACATCCGAACCCATTTTAATACATCCAGATTATAACAAACCAGAACATTTTCATATGGTAGGAAATTTGAGATTTTAAGCGATCACAAACCATTAGTATGGTTAAACAATATAAAAGAACCCAATATGAAACTCCAAGGGTGGCAAATAAAATTAAATGAATTTGATTATACAATTAAGTATTTACCAGGGAAAGAAAATCATGAAGCGGACGCATTGTCACGCGTACAACTAAACGAAAATCTATTAAGAGAGGAAGAAAGCCAAACCACCTGTGCAACAATTCATAGTGCACAAGAAGACAATCAAGGGTACATCCAAATCACAGAAAGACCGTTAAACTATTATAACAGACAAATTGAATTAATTAAGGGAATTGACAATATGACAGAGGTAACTAATTATTTTCACAAGAAAAATATTAAAATAACATATACAGAAATGACAAACGCGAAAGCAAAGGAAATCATAAAAGAATATTTAAGCGTTAAAAATAGTGTTTTATATTTTCATGATGACAAAGATTTTCCAATTTTCCAAAGAGCATATGAAGAAATAATAAATCCAAAAAGCAAAATAAAAGCACTGAAGAGTAACTTAAAGCTAACAGACTTACAAACGTACGCAGAGTTCAAAGAACTAATATTAAATAAACACATCGATTTATTAGATCCAGGGATAGAAAAAACAATAAATTGGTTTAAAGAGAAATTTTACTATCCAGATTATCAAAAGATAATACAAAATATTATAAATGAATGGCATATTTGTAACACAGAAGCACAAAATTATTATTTGAATTAATCCCACATTACTAAAGCATGATGCCTTATTACACATAACACCACATAAAATACTTAACATTGAAACATCCACTTGGCTAAAATCTGATACAAAAGAAATTTACATTATATCACATATACCGCAAGAAATTATTAAAACAGCTATTTTTGATATAATACCATACCAGATGAAAATAATAATATTTTAACAGAAACAATTCAGAAACAAGTGGAAACATTGCAGTAGGAAGTAACCGACTGCGGTATACTCGTTACCAGTATTAAAACCGATAAAAAGAGGCCTGATTGCAAAGGGGTACGGATGCGGCAGAGGTGTACGCTGCCTTAAAGATTATCCGATGCAGATGGGGATGCCACCAGCTATCTTCCTTCCAAATTTGGTGACTCTAGCTCAAAGTATGTAAAATCTGGGGAAAGGGGGGCTGGGGGCGGATTGGGTGGTTTTTGATGCAGATCTTTGTGGAATGTCAATTGCTATCTTCATACCAAATTTGGTGACTCTAGCTCAAAGTTTGTAAAAGTGGAGAAAGGGGGCTGGGGCTGGTATGGGTGGGCGTGGCATCCAAATATTTGATGCAGATCTTTTTGGAATGTCAATTGCTATCTACATACCAAATTTGGTGACTCTAGCTCAAAGTTTGTAAAATGTGGGGAAAGCGGGGGCTGGGGCCTTATGGGTGGGCGTGGCATCCAAATTTTTGATGCAGATCTTTGTGAAATGTCAATTGCTATCTTCATACCAAATTTGGTGACTCTAGCTCAAAGTTTGTAAAAGTTGGGGAAAGGGGGGCTGGGGGCGGTATGGGTGGGCGTGGCATCCAAATATTTGATGCAGATCTATGTGGAATGTCAATTGCTATCTTCATACCAAATTTGGTGACTCTATCTAAAAGTTTGTAAAAGTTTGGGAAAGGGGGGCGAAATGGGTGGGCGTGGCTCCAAAACTTTGATGCAGTTTTTTGGGGGTCGTTACCAGCTATCTTCCCACCAAATTTGGAGGCTCTAGCTCCACAACTCTGGAAGATACAAGCATTCCCGTTTTGACGAAGCGTTGGGGTGGATGGGGGTGGCTAGGGCAGTATAAGTGGGCGTGGAATTCAAACTTTTGATGCAGTTTTTGGGGGGTCATCATCACCAATTTTGGCACCAAATTTGGTGGCTATAGCTCAAAAACTGTGGGAGATATAGGCTTTATTGACTTTAAAATGCGGGGGTTGGGGGCGGAATGGGGGGCGTGGCTTCAAAATTTTTGATGCAGTTCTTTGGGGGTCGTTGCCAGCTATCTTCTTACCAAATTTGGTAGTTCTAGCTGTAAGTATGTGCGAAATATGCGGATTTATCGTTTTTGAGTTATCGAATTTATCGATTTGCCAGCCCCCCAGTTATCGTAGAACCCCAATCTTGACACTTTAATTTACTATCCCATAGATAAAGAGAATTGGAAAGTTTCAAGTCTCTAGCTTAAAGGGTGTGGAAAAAACTTGCACACATACGGACGGACAGAAGGACAGTTGATCAGACGGACAGACATTGCACAAAACCAATATACTATTTACCTTCGGTAACGAGTGTAAAGATATTTTATAAATAATAATAAAGTTTGGCACTACAGCCAAAAATCAAATAATTAATAACTGTATAATATAATACAAATTTACGAAATTTCAATAAAAAATTCAAGATTAGATTTTACACAAAATATTTATGTAAGCAATAACGAAACAAAAATTGAACTTTTACCATATATTCAAACAAAAGAATTAATCAATGAACATATGAAATATAATAATATATTTCAAATAATAACTTTAACATGTTTAACAATTCTATTATAAGCATATTTAGGGTATTCAGTAGCTATGCTATGTGCGTAAAGTGTTATATATAATCCAGTGTAGCTAGTAAGTGCACTTTTTACGTTTCTTTTGTCGTATTTGTGCTAAGTCAGCTGTTTGCCAGTTCGATGACAACACAATCGAAAGTTAAATTGAATTGAGCAATTGATAAGCTGAAAAAAGTTGTTGTTTTCATAAATAATAATTGAAAAACTTTCTTTATTATTCAGAAAATAAATGTTTTTTTATTTATATCAACACTTAAGCATTCTTATATTTTACTTCTAGCTCTAATTTTTGGATTCTATCCTCTTTTCCCAGCTGCAAATTTTTGAATTGAAAATCATTTCGTATTTTTTCTTCCTTTCCACTGTTAAAAACATCAGTTTAGTCTTTTAAATTAATAAATCATAAAATTTACTTACTTTTACAGTGTGACCTAATTTCACTAATTCAATAATCTCGAAAGCAGCTGTTTTTATAAATAGTCTGGCAACCACTCAATAACACATATAGTACAATAGTAGCAAACATACCCAGGGGCAAGGCATACTTAATTAGGTAGTCCAGCTCTTTTGCTCGCTCTCTTTTTCTGTTGCCTTACGATTCAGTCTTGTTGCGAACGTTGTGAGCGACGCACATACGCGCACGATTTTTTTGCGTTTT
Organism: Scaptomyza montana; assembly: GCA_018904305.1. NCBI lineage: Eukaryota > Metazoa > Arthropoda > Insecta > Diptera > Drosophilidae > Scaptomyza > Scaptomyza montana. Next base: position 88,705 of record JAEIGR010000123.1, read on the forward strand.
ATTTTGTCGTAAGGCAACGAGAGAGCGGAGTGAGACTACCTTAATAAGTATGCCTTGCCCAGGGGCATGTTTGCTGTGTTAAAAATGCTTCTGTGTGTTTGTTGTAAAGCTTTCATATAACACTTTAGCACTTTACGCACATAGCATAGCTACTGAATACCCTAATTATTGTATGTAACATATAAGTATAAAAGCTTACCCAAAACATTCATTGTAAAATATCAAAAGCCAAAAGAGCAAGAAATAATTAAGGAACAAATAGAAACAAAATTCGAGCAACCATCACTTTATCCAAACATAATAACCGCCTGAGGACAGGCAAATTTTTTAAGGTTGGGGGAGTAAGATATCCATATCCACACCAAACCACTTATGCATATCTCAAACTTATTGTAAACAATATCTGTATCTACACCAAACTACTTATGCATATCTCAAACTAATTGTAAACAATATCTGTATTCACACCACCCAATTATTAATAGTTGTAAACAAATCATCCCAATTACGCCACAAGCGCGAAATTGTCAATATAAACATATTTCGGCTTCAGCATGGAAAGAAGCCAAAACAAAAGATAGCCACTTATGGTATATAAACTCAAAGCAAGAACTTTGAGATTCGAGTTTGATTTTAAGTTTAAAACGAGTAAGACGTCGCGCATTCGTATTCTTGTAAAACATAACTGTCAATACTTCAATAAATTAATAAAGTGCTTATTAGTGATAATATTAATAAAATAGTATTTTATTTTTTTTGTCACATATAATACGCAAACTTATTATTGGCGCAGCCGGTAGGATAAGTGAAAAAAAAGTGAATTAATAAAATGCAATACTTAACAACACACTTATCCGCTAAAGAACAGACGTGACTTAAAACACATTTAATTGTGTTCAAATAATAAAAAACCAATACACGCAAAAACAGTAAAGTATTTGAAGAAATTAAAAACAATCAAACAAAAATTAAAAATGACAGCTGTACTAAGTGACGCAGAGGTTAATCAGGCCTTGTCGCAAATAAAGCAAGTGCCACAGTTTCATGGAAATCATGACAAATTAAGCGCATTCATCGGGAAGATCGAATATATAATACACTTTTATCCAACTACAAATCCCAGTCGTCGGGGAGGCACAACGGATTTCACAATTATCATTCGCCAATAACTGGACGGAATGTTATGTTTCACCTATAATGATGCTTCTCTTTGTAACTTGCTACAGTCGGATTTGGGTGCATTGTCGGCCTGGTGTCGTTTTAGCTTACTAAATTTAAATTGCTCTTAATGAAAAGTAATGTCTTTTTGTAGAAGTACCCCTCATTCTGCTCACTACTTGCTTGATGATTCACCACTTGACCGCGTGTTTGAAATTAAAGATTTAGGTATTATTCTTGATTCTAAATTAAAGTTTGACTCTCATATTTCGTCTATGGTAAATAAGGCCATTAATGTCTTTGGCTTCATCAAGCGGTGGTCGAAAGAGTTTAACGATCCCTAAACCACTAAAACGCTTTATACATCCCTAGTACGTCCCATCCTGGAGTATGGATCCTGTGTGTGGTCCCCACCATACTCGATTCACCAGGATAGAATTGAATCTGTGCAGATGAAATTTCTTCTATTTGCCCTTAGAAGTTTTAACTGGGTTCCTGGAGTTGACTTACCCCCGTATTGAAGTAGACTCCTTTTAATAAATCTTCCCTCCCTATTAAACCGTAGAACCATGCATGGAGTATTATTCATTACTAAGCTACTTAATGGTGAAATTGACTCATCAGTTCTTTTGAGTCGAATTAAATTTAATGTCCCAGTTAGATCTTCACGTAACTTTTTACCCCTTACCCTTGATCGTTGCTTGAGCAACTATTTAATTCATGAACCATTTCGTGTTATATGTTCTGACTATGACAAATTTTATTCTCTTGTCTCCTTGGAGACCTCAATTCCAGTACTAAAACGATCGATCCTTTTTTGTTTATCAAATCGTAACCACTAACTACTAATCTAACGCTGGTCTGATTGGGTTTTTCTGGGTTTTCCCCAAGCCACGCAACAAATGTTGGACCACTAATTTTATTGTTGAACTTCCCAGAGCTTTAACGTTAACTTTATAGTTTTTTACCTAAATTTACTTTCAGATTTATATAAGTTAACACCCTGCATTTCAAAGTCTCAACAAGTATGCAGACAGCCAAGACACAACAACAACTTGGCTGATGAGACTTAACAACAACAACACAAGCAGTCACCATATCACGCGCAGACACAGGTTGCGCAAGAAGCCACGAGCGCTGACCAAACATCAGCAGCGGCTCACCGTGGGACAGGCGAATGCAACCGGACACCCTCATACTGCAACGTTCTACAGGTGCGAACGGCAGAGGGCACAGAGGAGAAGCCACGTGCGCTGAGTGCGCACTTTACAGGCCAGTGACCGTGAGACCAACAACGACAGCGGTATTGACGGCAGCAACAGCATAAGCAGAGACGCTGGCAGAGCGTAGGTTAAGTGGTAAATTATAAGTCAATTTGTAGTGAGTTCCAAATCAGCTCGATAATAAAGCACAAGTTCATTTTTTTATTAACCAAAATGTAATGTTTTGTTAATTTGCGCCCGAGCAGGGACCGCGAAGAAAAAAAGTTTACGCGTCGAAAAATAGAGTACCTAGAAAAAAATAGCTACTGTTCGCGAAGTGCATAAAGTAACCAAGTGAACGCGACCGAGTATAAAGCAATCAAACCCAAAGATTGTGAATATACAGTGAACTAAACTTTCTTCGCGGTTCCATAAACCAGATTGCTGATACCCTATAGTGTCCGTCCGGAGGGTACCGCGAAATTTTGTGTGAGCTGCAGGATCCTGAGTAACTATACTCCACCGAGGGAATAGACGAAAGAGATAAATCCGGGCCACCGTCGCACAGTGGGGCCATTTGAGTTTTTTCATATCAAAAATCATAACTTTTGAACCAAATGAGATAATCGAACAATTTAAAAAGCATATGATAGATAGTTAATCAACCTATAAAATGAGCGTTTGAAATGAATTCTACGATTTTTCTGTGCCTATTTATGAAATTTGTGGAAAAATCAACTTTACGGGAAGGAAAAAAAATATTTTTTAAATTTTTTGATTTTTATTGTTTCGTTTTAATGGTTTTTATAATCTAAAATTAATATTATGATAATTAAAAATAATTTTTTTTTTTTTTTTTTTTTATTAATTTTTTGTAAAATATTCATCACAATCCGTAAAAGATGGTATATCTAAAAGAGAAATCATCTCTGAACTATAAGTATTTTCTAATTCTTTTCGTGACTTAACATGCCTCAGTGATGAAATTAGTGGATCTGAAGATGCTGCTAACATGTTGAAGAGGTCCTCATTTTGTCTCACCCTTGAAGCTTTGAAAGTGTTTAGCAATCTGTATTTTTTATAAAACTTATTAAGGGACTCTTGTGCTTCTTCAGAGAGCTCTCCAATTGGCAAAGACTGATACTCAATTATATCCTTGCCATGCGCCAATATTTTATGGACTGTCGGGGTCAACTTTTTCTGCGGATATAATTCTGCTAAAAGTGATGCTGCTTTTGAAGCATATTCTCCATATTTGGCAGAATCAACTTTTTCCTTGCAGTTCAAAACATTTAAGATAGTTCCCAATCTCTTAACGATTTGGTTGTTTATCCCTGTGATTTGAGTTACAGCTTCATCATTCTCAAAAAATCTCCTTGAAGTGTTTCCATCGTTTGAGTTTCCGTATCCGTACTTGGGGCAGTCTACTTTAAGTCCAACTTGTTTGAAAACGCATCCTGTATTCGCTTCTTTCTGATATTTTCCTTATATATGTTTGATGTGTTTTCGTCAAAGTTTTCAACCTCTTGTGGAAGCGTATACGCTAATTTTAACAAGAACTCCATACATCTTATTCTTGCGTGCAATGGTGAGATCCCAAATTCATAATTCTCTTCATTTGTAGAATCATTTAAATCGTCGAAGTTTTTTTGCGTCTTTTTGCAAATTGGGCATGACAAAGTTGACCTTGTGCTTGTCAGTTCGTTGACCACTTTTCCGTCAACCATGGTCAGGTGGAACTCGTAACTACATTCAATGTATTTTCCTTCACTGATTTCGAACTTTGTTGGCTTAATCTTGCTTATTTGGTCTTCAATATCCTTTACTGTGTTTCGTATGAGTTCCGGCGATTCCCTTGCATACTGAAACATTATTGGTCGGCAATAATGTACAGATGGTTGGCGAAAATCCTCAACTGAACCCTTCACGAGGGTGCCGGCTGGGCAATGGGCATCGTGCTACCTCGAGACAGACGAGGGGTACCAGGTGCTATTTGCCTTGCGGAGGGACAGGACGGCGTCTAGCTAAAAGTGAACCCCAAACCATTCAAAGGCTTCGGCACTGCGAAGGCGAGGGGCTAACCGAAGCAGATGCCGTCATGCCCCAAAACAAACGAATGTACTACGAACTTACTTGCCTGTGGAGAGGTAGAACTATGTCTAGCTAAGGTGAACTCTACACCACTCAAAAGCTTCGGCACAGCGAGGGCGTAGAGCAAACCATGGTTCGAGGTCCTTGGCAGTAAGGATAAAATGCTATGGGTAGACTTCCCGGAAATAAAAATCAAATGGAGGTGACTAAGGGTCAAACACGGGTTGGGATGTCAACCCAAACGTCGGTGGAAAAGGGTGCTACCACCGCCGGGCACGGGGGGGGAGAAATCCTCTCTGCGTGTCGCCAGCAACCCACCCTCCGTACTGGTTGGAGCAGGCCAGGACGGTTGCATAGCTACTGCCAAAAATACACCCAAAATGTGGCGCGATACCGCAGTCCAAGGAGACTCGGATTGCGAATCACAGGAAGGGACTCGAAAACCGGTTTCTCAATGTCTTCCAGGCCCGGCGAGCACCAGCACCCCCAGTAGGGTCGGGCTCAAAAGGTCAAAGGAGGGATTGAAAGCCAAAGCCCAGTACAAGTCCGCCTTAAAAATCCGGGCTCGGCTCGCTAACTGCAAGCGAGAACTCACACAAGATGAGATCCGCCAGCAGAAGTGGGCCGACGAAAGGATTGAAGAGGGCAGGGCTCATTTCGAACAGAGGAAAAACATGGCGTCTGAGAACGCCAGTTTTGCCAACAAGGTGGAGGAGAGTTTGGCCGTCAAACGCCAGCGCTCCGCTGAAACCGCGAAAGCAGAGGTGCCAGCCAGCAAGCGGCCCTGCAAAAAGCCAGTGACGCAAGCAAAACTGACGGCCAGTGATGTGGCGAGGCGACATCTTGTCGTCGCGCTCATCGACCGGAGCGACCCAAATGGCAAGATGAAGCCAGAGCAGTGGAAGAAGGTGGAGGAGCTACTGTTCAACGCGCTTCTGAGTCGTATGGGCGAACCGGACTCGCTACCCATCTCTTTTGATGGAGCGGGCTGGCTCTCAGGCGTTAAAATCCTGAGCTGCAAGGATGACCACACTCTGAAGTGGGTCACCGGTGTCGTGGCTGCTCTGGACGCTCCGTGGGAGGGTGCCAAGCTGGAGGTAGTGGACAGAACTTGAATTCCGTCCCTACCAAAGGCAAAAGTACTTTTCCCGCGGGTCGTACCAGCGGACCAGGCACTGCAGCTACTGCAATGGCAAAATCCGGACGTGCCAACTGTCGATTGGAAGGTGATCCACGTTGCGAAGCCCGATAACAAGGGTCAGCAAATGGTGATCCAGATCAATAAGGAGGCCGACGATTTGCTATACGGAAGGTTCGGGAAGATGGCGTGGGGCGTGGGTAGCGTATACCTACGTCTCAAAAAGCGCCACCCCGACGACAAAAATACGAATACGCTGGAGGCGGGTGAGGTGGAGAAAGACCTGGCGGAGGTCACACTCGCAACCAAGAACCTGGAAATAGAAGATGACGAGGATGCGGACAGTACCGTGGTGGAAGTCCCATCCGTGGAAGATGCCACAGCCAATTATGGAGCTGAGGGTCATCCAAATCAACTTACATAAGAGCAAGTTGGCATCGGCGGAGCTCCTGTTAACCCTGGAGACAGGGCTCGCCGATGTAGCCTTAGTCCAGGAGCCCTGGATAGCCTCAGGCAACAAGGTTTCTGGACTAAAGACTCCCAACTACAACATATTCCACCCAACAACAGTGAGTAGAGCAAGGACCGCAATCCTAGTAAGGAAAGGTATCTATGCTTACTTATTGTCTAATTACAGCACTGACGACCTCACTGTGGTTGCACTAGAAGGTGGCAGAGATGAGCCAATCCTAATGGCATCCTGCTACATGGCGCACGACACGCCCCCTCAAGAGCTCACTCGACTGGTGACAGAGGCCGACTCTAAGAAGCAGGCCCTCACCATCGGAGCTGACGCCAACGCTCATCACACGGTATGGGGAAGCAGAGATATTAACGAAAGAGGTGAGTCACTGCTTGATTTCATATTACAGACTAATCTTAAGATAGTAAACGAGGGAGATGAACCAACATTTGTTGGCCCTACCTCACCTAACGTCTTAAATATAACTTTTGCGTCGGTAACGAATACCGTGGCTCAGGATTGGAGAGTCCTTAGTAGACATTCCTTCTCGGACCACAGGTACATTCAATTCCGGGTAAACTTTGAACGAATAGTGAAGAAAAATGTGTTTAGAAACCCGCGAAATACGGACTGGGAGCAGTTCGTTAAAGAGGTTGAAGGAAATCTTCCACGACCACCCAATATAGTCTCCACAAAAAATTTAGAGAAGTCCCTAGAGACACTCAATAAAAATCTAGTGGCAGCCTACAATAAAACGTGCAGACCATCCCAAGAGAAGAAGAGACACACGCCCCCGTGGTGGACTCCAGAACTCAAAGGAATAAGGAAAGACGTACTAGAACTCTTCAAACTCGCAAAACAAGCGGAAGAAGAGCTAGTATGGATCGAATACAAAATACGGCTCCGTGACTTTAAGAAAAAAGTACGAGTAGCCAAAAGACACGCATGGCAAAACTTCTGCTCAGGCATTGAGAAGACAGCCGACACCGCAAGGTTAAGGAAACTGCTAGCTCGCCAACAGACGGTACAAAGCCAACTAAAAACCGAAGACGGCAGATGTACGGAAAGCAGTGAAGATGCGGCAAATGTGCTCCTGGAGGCGCATTTCCCTAACTGCACTGAATTCAACGCAAACACGCAATCGATACACCCAACCACAACAGTGGAAATTCCGGAAGGTATCACGACAACGCGACGGATAATGTGGGCGATAGACTCCTTTGAGAGCTACAAATCACCAGGTCCAGACGGAATATTCCCGACCATGATGCAGAAGGTCAAACATGTGATCACTCCATGGCTGAGGGAAATTTTCAGAGGTTGTCTTAGGTATGGCTATGTGCCGGAGGCCTGGAGGACAGCACGGGTAATTTTCCTGCCAAAAGCTAGAAAATGTAGCCACGTGCTGCCGAAGGACTTCAGACCCATTAGCCTGACTTCGTTCCTCCTGAAAACGCTAGAAAAGCTGATAGATCTCCACATCAGAGAGAATACAGAAATGACTCTAGAGCAGAACCAACACGCATACACAAAGGGCAAGTCGGTGGAAACAGCGCTACACTCCCTTGTAGCTACCATAGAGAAAGCACTACACCACAAAGAATACGCCCTAGGCGCATTTCTCGACATCTCAGGCGCATTCAACAATGTGTCGACGGAAGCAATAATGCACAGCCTAAGAGCTGTGACCCCAGCAGTAGCAGTATACTCTTGGGTTCAGAGCTTACTGAGCAGCAGGAGAATACTAGCGGAATGGGGAACCACTACCGCAATCAGGGAAGCCAAGTGTGGCACTCCCCAAGGAGGAGTGCTCTCACCCCTACTGTGGAACTTGGTGGTAAACGGACTTCTTTAAAAAATTCAAACAGAAAGCCCCGAAGATAACTGCCTATGCAGACGACATAAGCATAATTATCACAGGCAAGTGTCCATCGACAATCAGCTCTGTCATGGATCACACACTTAAAGAGATACTAGAATGGGCCATGGAAGCCGGTCTAAGTATCAACGCGGACAAGACGGACCTCATTCTCTTCACAAAGAGATACAAGGTACCTCGCTGGACTCCACCAAAAATAAACGATAAGGCACTGATACCGAAAGAGAGTATCAAATACCTAGGGATAATATTGGATAGCAAGTTGAGTTGGAAGCTCAATGTGGAGGAAAGGGTGAAGAAAGCCACCAATGCACTTTATACATCGCAGAAGATGTTGGGTAGCACTTGGAGACTCTCACCACGACTGACACACTGGATTCTCATCTCGATTGTGCGCCCCATACTACTCTACGGAATACTGGTATGGTGGGAAGCCACAGAGAAATCCACATACCTAAAACGAATGGAAAAAACTCAGCGACATGCACTTATATGCATCACAGGGGCGCTGAGGACAACACCAACCAAAGCACTACAGACAATACTTAATGTCAACCCCGTGGACATACAGGCACGCCTAACAGCAAAAAAGACTGCTCAACGTCTTTGCACGATAGGCAACATGAAGACACTCAATTACGGGCATAGTATAATTGGAAGAGGGATCCAAGTCGAAACAGACTATATGATCCAAAGAAACAATTTTAACTATACGCCCACGCTCCTAGGAAAAGATGATTGGCGCTCAGGAGCTGAGCAGACGGCCATCAACGTATATACAGACGGCTCAAAAATGATGGAGGGAGTCGGCGCAGCAGTATACTGCGCCGAACCACCCATGAGCCTGTCTTACAAACTCCCGGACCACTGCAGCATATTCCAAGCGGAGATATTCGCAATCAGGAAAGCAGCAGAAGTAGTCTTAAAAACGAATACAACGCAGGACATGGTGAACATATTCGTAGATAGCCAGGCGGCAATCAAAGCCCTACAGGCTCACCACATAAGCTCTCGGAATGTCCTGGCGTGCAGGGAAACGCTAGATGCACTCGGCACCGTTAAAAAAGTGCGCATCTACTGGATTCCAAGCCACCAGGGCTTCGAGGGCAACGAAACAGCGGACACTCTGGCTAAGCAAGGTGCAACGGGACTCAACAGTGACATTGTTGATGTCCCGATCTCCCTGCGAACGTTACACTCCTATATGGAGAAGAATAATGTGCAAAACCTACGACGAGAAACTAACGAAATATGCACTAATGCTAAAAAGGCATGACTGCCAAAGGCTGGTAGGTCTCTTCACAGGCCACTGCCTAACCGCAGTACACGCGAAAAGGCTAGGCATAACTGACAACGACGAATGCCGGAAATGCAACGTTTCTGGTGTCAAAGAAACGCTTGAGCATCTCCTGTGCAGCTGCCCCGCACTGGCAGCACAAAGACTACGCTATCTACATGCTCCCCTTCTAGCTTCACTCGATGAAGCCAGTAAGCGGGAACCCAACAAGCTTCTGGCATTTGCCCGAAGTACGCTTACCCAGCTGGACACCACTTAGACACCATCGGGATAGCCCTCAACACCTCTAAACACCGGCCTCACTAAGGACCCTTCAGCGGTCTATGTGTGGCGCTCCCCCTGGGAGTGCCAGCCGGCATAACCTAACCTAACCTAATGTACAGATGACGGCCGTTCATTTTTCCAGTGTAAAGAATCATCAGACTTTAGCCGCAAAGGAACAACGGATGCCATAAACATGTTTCCGTCCGATATTGTAGCGTCATCGGATGATATTCTTTGCTTATACACGCTTTGTCCAGATGATCCATCGGAGCCCCATTTACTGATCAATGTCAGATTCTCAGGAAGAGCTTCAACCACATTTTCAGCAAGACTCTCCAACAGCCGTTTTGTTGTATGGTCCATTAGATCCTGCATGTTAGTTTTTACAGAGACTTCAGTAAACTCCGTATGCAGTGGTCGTGAATCTAATTTTGCTTTCGAAACATGTTTGTATCCCGGTAAAATGTCAGCTCCATGTTGCCTCAAAGATGCCCGTAGTATCTCATATTTCTCTTTTGAAAGCTCTAAGTCCATAAACAACGCCAAAGCTTCTTCGGGACCATACTTTGTAAGGTTTGTGTTTGGGGGCGTGGGAATGCTTTTCTTGATTCTTTGAAGTCGCGGTGGGCTTGCAATAGCAACTGCTTTTGTAATGTGTGACCTTACTTTTTCAACATCCTTTGTATATCTAATAGACAGCGCTTCCGATAAATGTTCCGTAGATAAATCATTTGTTGAATCAGCGAGTTTCCTCTTTCTTGTTAAATTTGAACACTCTTCCATGCCTTTAGTCGGCCTTCCTCTTGCTCGTCCGGTGGATGTGCTGGGTTCATCTTCTGTTAATGTACCCAGGATGGTATCACTATTAAGCCAGTCCTGGTGTTTGGTGTTGAATCTCTCAGTCATTCTGTTTGTTTTTATCCATCGTGAGTTTAGACTGGCATACATCATGCAGAGTTTATTTTTTATATCTTCGCTTCTCTGTATATTGCCGTATAAACTATGAAGTTCTTCGAAGGCAGCTTCCGTGAAATTTTGTAATGTGGTTGACTTCCTAAACAGGTCAAATAATTTATGGTTGCTCAACGACATGTTTGAAGTGTAAAACAGTACTTGTCTCGCCAACTTTCAGTCGTAGACTAATCCAGGATTATAGTTTTTTTTCATTATATAGCCTAATCTATTACCTGATATATACCGTTTGGATTAAGGGTTCAAGAAAAGAGTTAGCTTTCATGCCTAACAAATTTACCTATTGTTTGTGTAAGTCCAGGTCAATAAGGTCAATTTATGCAATTTGGGTACTTGGCACGTGTCCGAATAAGATTTGTGCCTACCTGAATGGGATGTGTGACTAGTTGTACGCCAACGCAATTTCTGTATTCGGTGCGTACCTGGTAATTTATTTGTATATCCTGTAACTGCACCTGAATTTAGGGACCAGGATTTGACAAATGATCTCAGGTAAGCATTACAGAATGAAAAACAAAAGTCAAGTATCTTCACAATAACGAACGTAACAACAACAACAAAAAATGGGTTTTCACGGTTATATGTCATAAATTGCCCAAAAATGCATGCAACACATTTTTTTCCTATGACTTTTTTCACTTTTTTTACATTTAAAAAAAAAGGGGCAAAAACGGGCACATGAAACTTTTTGCATTTAATAGAGGAATAATCAAAGAAATTAATTTAAAAAAATAGCCGATATAATGTGATATAATTTTTTTTTATTTTCCATCAAAGTTGAGAAATAGTGAAAAAGTGGATAGTTGGTAAATATTGAATTGCCTGGCCAAACGCAAAGCAAACAGTATAATTTTTTTTTTTATAAATAGATCTATCAATAGAACCAAAAATGATGGCGATCCGTAACTTAGTTTTTGAGATATTGTATCTCAAAGCCGACCAAATTACCTTAAAATTGTGATTTTTATGTAACACAAAAAATCAGACAACTTTGAAAAGCTATATCTTCTAAACAAAAAATCCGGTTACATTATGGATTGCAGATTTGAAATCGCTGGAAAATTTCCTATAAAGTAGGTTCGTTCAATATTTTTTAGAGGCACATGCAAATTTTGATTTTTGACACTTGACTTGTTCTACGGGCGCCACTGTGCGTCGCGGGAATCACCGATGATTAAAATACTACTGTAAGCGTATCTTTTAAGTTAAAATAGTCAAAATATAAGAAAAATCATAGCAAGAAAATAAGAATTTAGGCCTATGAATGCCAATCAAGAAAAAATATAAAAACCTTCAAGAAATAATTAAAAGCGAATTTAAAGTAAAGTAAAATATTTTTCCCCTGCTAATAATAAATAAAAAAAAAATTGTTTAAGCTAAAATTTGAAAAACTTAAATTTAAGGAATATTTTCTCTAATAGAATCATAAAAAAAAAAATTTCTTTAAAAAAAAAAAAAAAAAAACGGAACTTAAAAACATAGAATAAAAAACAAAAATCTTTTCACCAATTGAAAATAAGAAACCCCAAAACCCACTTTTAATTCACAACCACCCAGTTTCGCCCCAAGACAAACGTACCAACAGCCACAACAATTCTTCAATGTACCACCAAGACCATCAGCCCCTAAACCACAACCACCTCCACAACCGATGGAGATTGATTCGTCTATCAGGACAAGAAACATCAACTACATGAACAGACCGGACAACAACCAGTTCGCTGGAAAAAGACCATTATCTTCAAGGGCAGATCAAATGCCAAATAAATTCCAAAGACAATTCCACATAAATACCGAAGAAACATTAGGGCAGGTCGCGGACGATCAAGTTGACGGCGAAGCTAGTACTTATGCCGAAGCATACGCTAGCGGCTACGCTGACGCCAATGCAGGCTACGTAGACGAACAAAATTATTGTGCTTCAACGGAAGAACAAGACATTCGCGAATGCTCATACGAATTCGAAACCTTAGCAAGCGATGATACCCCTGTCGAGACAGTCGACATGTCCGAACAAAATTTTTTAGCTTGAATCGTTCCTCGTTACCCTACTTCCAATGTAAAACGGGGGACGGCAAAGTACTTAAATTTCTCATTGACACTGGATCCAACCAAAATAATATACACCCTTAACTCGTAGCAAACCCCAAAATAAACAAAGAAGCCTTCTACGCTAATTCGATCGGTGGAAAAATAGCAATTACCCATCACGTTCTACTAAACTTATTCAGTATCTACGACACTCCAATTCGATTTTTCTTATTACCCACTCTCAAAACGTTCCATGGTATCCTGGGTAATGATACGATGAAACAACTCAATGTAATAATTGATGTTAGAAACGACATCCTCGTAGTAAACGGCAAAAGCCAAATCCGAATCAAACAGCTGCCTGCACAGGCAATAAATAATATCAAAGTACGAACCGATCACATGTCCGAAAGTCAGAAAAAAACAATAGACACTCTAACGCATGCATTTAAAAACCTTTTCGCAGACCCAGAACAGAAATTAACTTACACTACAAATGTAGTAGGTGAGATCCGAACCTCTTCAGATACCCCAGTCTATAGCAAACATTATCCATACCCTACCGCACTCAAACAAGAAATGGAAAAACAGATTTCAGAAATGTTAGATGACGGAATAATCCGACCCTCTAGATCGCTATACAATGCACCAGTATGGGTAGTACCAAAGAAAGCTGATGCCTCAGGAAAAAAGAAATACAGACTAGTAATCGATTACAGAAAGCTTAATTTAGTAACGATATCCGATCGTTACCCTAAGCCCGAAATAGGAAACATCATAGCCCAATTAGGGGATAATAAATTTTTCACGGTCCTCGACCTAAAAAGTGGTTTTCATCAAATCCCTCTAAAAGAAACAGACATAGAGAAGACAGGATTTGCAGTCAATGGTGGGAAATACGTATTCACTAGACTACCATTCGGTCTCAAGAATTCTCCCTCAATCTTCCAAAGAGCACTAGATGATATCTTAAGGGATCATAATGGAAAAATATGCTATGTCTACATCGAGGACATTATCGTCTTCAGCAAAACCGAAAACGAACATGCTCATCACTTGAAACAAGTCTTCACGACTTTACAGAACGCAAATATGAAAGTCCAAATGGATAAGTGCGAATTTTTTAAAAGGGAAGTCAATTTTCTAGGCTTCACTATTTCGGATCATGGTGTAAAAACCAATCCACAGAAGGTTCAAGCAATTTCAAAGTTTCCCATACCCAAAACAAAACACTGACTTACAGTACCACAACAAGAAAAGAAAGAGGTAAAGAAATAAGAACCAGGGGAAACAGTATATGTCAAAATTGATAAAAGATATGGATCAAAACTTACACCTAAATATAAAAAAGAAATAGTAGCAGAAAATAGAAATTCAACTATTAAAACACAATCAGGAAAAACAGTACACAAGAATAACATTAGAACTTAATCTACAGATTTTTTTTACCAACATGCCTGGGGATAACGACAGTCCTCGACTTCTCGAACTCACAGGTTATTTCAATCGACACCGGACTAGCAACTAAGCAGGACGGCACCTTTAAAATAATTCACCTTTTTGATTTGGAAAAATATGCTGTTACCTACTCATCATTGGCAAAGTCGCTACAAGACCTCAATCCATCCCATCCTCTATACCCATACCTCTCCCTCGAACTTGCACAAATTAAAAACGATCTAAAAAGACTTAAAACCCAATCAAAAAGCAAAAGATCAATTGATGCCATAGGCACAGCATGGAAATGGCTGGCAGGAACTCCAGACCACCACGATCACGAAGTAATAATCAATAAAATAAATAATCAGTTAGAAAATAATAACAAACAGGTAATTATAAACCGATTAATAAACGAAAAAATGAATGAACTAACTAACGTAACAATAATAAAAGCAACATTAAGTTCAGAAGAAATTACTAATAAAAAAGCAGACATTCTTAAATATTAAATTCAATTGGTAAAAGAGGAAGTAACTAATATACTATATGCAATTACATGGGCAAAATCAAATACCGTAAACTCATTTATATTCTCAGCCATAGAAACCGACATAGTAGAACAAATTTTCAAAAAAGAAAATAATCTTTTTTTCAACATAGAAGAACTTTTAGAATTTGCAGAAGTCAAACAAGCCACAAACACTAAAGCCCACATAATAAACGATATAAAATATGAAAATTTGTTAGAATGTAAGAATGAACTGCGAAAATCATAATGATAGGACAATTTGTAACAGAGATAAACTACTAGATTTAAGTAACGACACTTGCCTTTACGCACTGCTCAACCTTAAGAAACCAGAATGTACCATAATTAATAACCAACACGTCCCCGAATTTGAGGAGATAATTCCGGGTACACTAATGCTGAATGGATTCAACGGGTTCGTTATGCTAGACGAAAAATAAACTGCAACTTCAGGGAACATTCCTCATCCAATATAGAAACTCCACAGTCAAAATTAACGACAGGATCTACAAAACAGAAGAGATCCCACCCGCGGAGCCAGAGCCACCCCTGGTCCAACTTTCAGTAGAAAAAACCAAGCTGGATGAAGTTCTTTCGCTACAGATGATCAACGAGCTAAATATAAACAACACAAAGACACTGGAGAAAATCGGAGCCAAAGAAACTTTACAAGACACCCTCAGCTACACTTCGCTCAGCATCCTATTTTTAATTATACTAGGATTAACCATCGAACTCATCAGAAGAAACAGAGAAACAACAGCTAAGAAGAGAAAAATAAGCGAAGACAACACTTCAAGCAATAAGGCTTTAGAAGGAGTTTATGAAGCGACCGAGGACGCTCGCACTTAAAGGGGGAAGAGTTAACACCCTGCATGTCAAAGTCTCAACAAGTAGCAGACAGCCAAGACACAACAACAACTTGGCTGATGAGACTCAACAACAACAACACAAGCAGTCACCATATCACGCGCAGACACAGGTTGCGCAAGAAGCCACGAGCGCTGACCAAACATCAGCAGCGGCTCACCATGGGACAGGCGGATGCAACCGGACACCCTCATACTGCAACGTTCTACAGGTGCGAACGGCAGAGGGCACAGAGGAGAAGCCACGTGCGCTGAGTGCGCACTTTACAGGCCAGTGACCGTGAGACCAACAACGACAGCGGTATTGACGGCAGCAACAGCATAAGCAGAGACGCTGGCAGAGCGTAGGTTAAGTGGTAAATTATAAGTCAATTTGTAGTGAGTTCTAAATCAGCTCGATAATAAAGCACAAGTTCTTTTTTTTATTAACCAAAATGTAATGTATTGTTAATTTATATAATTTTATTTTAATTAATTTTTAATTTAAATTTTTAATTTTATTAAAAATTTAAATTAATTTGGATTTTATGTCAGCTTATCTTAGTTGACAATAAACAAACAAATAAACTAAAGAGGGCATTAACGGAAGAATATAAAACACAAACACCGATCGAGGTACTACTGAGACAGCTATACAACACACACTACAACGGAAATCTACGTAAGTTCATAGAAGAGTTAGAACGAAAATCATATGTTATAACAAATAAGTTAACTTTAGAGAACAACCAAGCAAATATGCAAGTGTATGTAAACGCAATGAATAACACTATAAAAGATGTAATTAAAAGAAAAATTCCGGATAGAATTTTTATGATATTAGCCAGATATGATATAACAACCAGCCACTTACTTAAAGTAGCAGCACAACGGGAGGGACTATACGAAAATAGTGTAATTGATACAACAAAAAATAATAAATATCAAAATGCAAATAAAACTAATTCAGGTCAAAAATATCAAGCAAATTTTAACCAAAGTACACCTACTTATCCCACTTACCAAGTTAATCACAACTATCCAAACAATAATTACAATAACTCACGGGCAGGCAGTCGACAAAATAACAAACAAACATTTTAGAATTTCAACAAAAACTACATCAGGGTAGACAACAAAATCCAATGAATTATCAAAACAATGGAGCTTCAAATGCACAATCATTTAATTATCAAAACCAACCCCAGAAAAGACAAAGAGAAAGTAACAGCGGAGTGTCAAAAATGGACACAACCGAAAATTTTCAAGCAGTTGCCTCGGACGAATAAATAATAATAATCCATTCATAATTGTGATTATGAATGACAACCCGTTAAAGTGTGTAATAGACACAGGGTCTACTATTAATATAATGAATTAAAATTATTTAAACTTTCCAATTAAAAACGAAGAACTAAATGTTCACACAATCAATGGTAATATAAAACTAACAGAATGCATTACAATAGGTTCATGTAAAATTTGTCCATTCAAACAGAAATTTTATTAACATAAGTTTTCAAATCGATATGATTTACTACTTGGAAGAAATTGTTTAGAAGCTTGCAAAGCAAAAATTGATTATGAAGAGGGAGCAGTAACATTAGGAGAATACAGATTCCTATTAAAATATGATCCAAATATAAATGTAGAGGAAGAACCAGCACCAGAGTGCCTAGATCCACCTTCAGTTGAATTCAATTTCGCAATTAACGAAGAATTAAAAGAATCAAATGAATTTCGACTAGATCACTTAAGCGATGAAGAAAAAATGTGTATTTCAAAGTTATTACATAAATTTCGAGATATTCAGTACCACGAAGGCGACAATTTGACTTTCACCAGTAAGGGAGAAGCCCTAATGTTGGACACCCCTTTGGTTTTTGTGACATAAGACTTTCCAAAATCAACGTACAGCTTATCTGTTAGTATCGAAAAGCTTGTTCAATTGCGCATCGATTGGTATAAGGCATTATACACATTTCATTCATGTTTAATGATATATTTCACATTTAATGAAAAAACTCAAAATCACGATTTTCAAAAAAGTGCCCCGAAGTTGGACACCCCCTTTTATCTTGTGAAAATGCAGCCAATAAAATAAAATAAAATGCCAAATCATTGTTTTTATGTAAGATTTCGTTTTTTATGCAATTAAACAATGAAAATCAAACGAATTTATTATTTTATTAATTATTATTACTCGCAATGAGCAGTTTCGCAATTAATGCATCGATATATCGATTGATGTATCGATCTATGCATCGCATGCTCATCATTGCTCACATACCTTATTAAACACTCGATAGTTCCAAAACATGAAGATTCAATTTATAAAAGACCATATAAGTATTCACAAATACAACACGACGAAATAGACAGACAAGTAAAAGAAATGTTAGAGCAAGGGATAATAAGAAAATCTCAGTCTCCATATAATTCGCCTGTATTAGTAATCCCAAAAAAGTTGGATGCATCAGGAAAACAAAAATATAGAAAAGTAATTGACTACAGATTTCTAAACGAAATCACTATTGATGACAAATTTCCTATTCCAATAATGGATGAAATTTTAGATAAACTTAGCCGGTGCCAATATTTCACAACTATTTATTTAGCAAAAGGCTATCACCAGATCCAGATGGATCCGAAATCAATACCTAGACAGCATTTTCCATTAAACATGGCCACTACGAATATACACGTATGCCGTTTGGTCTAAAAAATGTACCAGCAATTTTTCAACGCTGCATGAAAAATTTATTGGAAGATTTAATCTACAAAGATTGTTTAGTCTACTTAGATGACATAATAGTGTACTCCACTTCAATGGAAGAACACATTTTGTCACTAAATAAGGTATTTGCCAAACTAAGGGAAGCCAACTTAAAATTGCAATTAGACAAGTGTGAATTTCTAAAAAAAGGAAACAGAATTTCTAGGACTCATAGTGACAACAAAAGGATTAAGACCTAATCCAAATAAAATTAAAGCAGTAATGAAATATCCTATTCCAAAGACAAGACAAGATAAAGAAATTTAGGTTTGTGTGGATTTTATAGAAAATTCATTCCAAATTTCGCAAACATCGTCAAACCCATGACACTTAAGTTAAAGAAAGGAGCAAAAGTAGACATAAAGGATACATCATATATCTCAGCATTCGAGAAATTAAAACTACTGATAACTTCTGATCCAATTCTTACTCATCCAGATTATGACAAACCATTTTGTCTCACAACAGGTGCAAGTAATGTAGCTCTAGGAGCGGTAATGACACAAAATCCCAAGCCTATTTGTTTTGCCAACAGAACGCTAAACAAACATGAAATAAATTATTCAGCTATAGAGAACGAACTATGAGCAGTAGTTTGGGCAACAAAAACTTACTATACTAAGCGATCACAAACCATTTGTATGGTTAAACAATATAAAAGAACCGAATATGAAACTCCAACGATGGAAGATAAAGTTAAATGAATGTGATTATACAATCAAATACTTACTGGGTAAAGAAAATCATGTCGCAGACGCACTAAATACATGAAAATCTATTGGGAGAAGAAATGAGTCAAGCAACATGTGCTACCATTCATAGTGCCCAAGAAGATAACCAAAGTTACATTCAAATAACTGAAAGACTATTAAACTATTACAACAGACAAATCGAACTCATCAAAGGAAACGACAATAAGACACAAGTTACTAATTATTTTCATAAGAAAAACATAAAGATAACTTATACCGAAATGACTAATACTAAAGCTAAAGAATAAGAATATTTATGTTGAAAAGATAGCGTTATATTTATTTGTTTGTTTATTTGTTTATTGTCAACTAAGATCAGCTGACATAAAGTTCAAATTAATTTAAATTTAAATAAAATTAAAAATTGAAATTAAAATTTAATTAAAATAAAATTATATATAAATCTGAAAGTAAATTAAGGTAAAAAATTTATATTTAATTATTAAAAATTTATATTAATTTTTTATCCATATCTGTCAACAATGACGAAACAAGTTGCAGGGCGGTGCACTACTAATCCTAATACCCTTATTATTATTAATTCGCCTATTCTCATACTCCTTAAAAACAAGCTGCTGCGGCCAGAACTTTTCCGAACAAATTGTCGAAAAAAGTTTAGGCGGCACGCTCAACTTGAAAGAAGATATACTTCGGGCGTGTTTAAATTTAAACTTCTCAACAATAATTTTACTTTTAACAAAAGCTGAAACATCATCCGATGAAGTATCGGATGCCAGCCTGGACACAAATATAAATTTATTAAATGGCACAACAACAAGAGGCTTGGGAGCCCCGGCTGTACCGCCAGTAGGATTACTAGGCACACAAGCTGTCGAACCAGAGGGCTCATTTATGGAAGTAACGGTGGTTAGGCTATTAGTGGGATTTCTTGCCGGCGAGTTAAATACCATTAATGGGCTTGCAATAGGAGTTATGTGATTAATGCTAGACACCCGAAGTGGATTACTGAGCAAGACAGGTGGAACACAAGGCGGGTAGGGACCCGAAGTCTTCTTACGCTTCGGAGATTCAGTGATCGTCTTGCCATTTTTAAAATTGTTCTCAAGCTCTTTTAATGCCGTATGCAGATTGTTGAAGGCAACAAGCATAGACTTGAAACCTTCTTGAGTCTGCCTAATGCATTGGGCAGTTTCCTTCTCCACTACATTGCAGCTCTCACAGAACCACTTTAGGCCTGTGTCTGCAACTAAGCAGTCCCTTATTTTGGCCGTAAAACCAGCACATTTCATGTGGATCATGTTGTCACATAATCACATAAAATGAAATCTTGGTTGGTTGTTCCAACCGTTTTGCAAATTTTGCTGCAGCAAACAAGCATATTGAATGAATTAAATAGGTAGTTTAAGATGACAATTGATATGTTATACCAAAACAAAGAAGGGTGCAGGTATGTACATATGTATGTGTCGATGCAATGAGCACGATACAACGGTAAAAATCAAAAGAGCGCTTGAGTGAAAGAGCGTGAGCACGAAGGCAGAATACAACCGCAAGCACGACGGATAAGACCGGACGAAAGCGAGAACTGATGCTGAAAAACGAGAGTAATAAAATTGACAAGCTGTTTGTTTTTAGTAGACACAGAATATGCAAAAACAAATATATGTATATATGTATGTACGTATGCTTTCTTTATTTAAGACACAGCAGCGTCAATTCAACTGCAAATTAAATTGAGTATGAGCTTGGCAAAACTCTTTTTTGCCAACGTAAATATATACACGTATATTTGCAATCACTGCTAGAATTAATTACCAGATTAAACAGAGTTAAACACCGTTCACAAACACAAGAGAACAACAAATATTTAAGAGCACGCATAAACACGACCGTCACCAACGAAAGACAACTTGTTATTATTATTATTATTATTATTATTATTCCACAACGACTCCGATTTTCCGATTTTTCAAAACGCATATGTAGAAATAATAAACCCAGAAAGTAGAATAAAAGTAATGAAAAGCTCATCAAAATTAACGGACTTACAAACGTACGCAGAATTCAAAGAACAGATACTAAAAAGACATAACGAACTATTACACCCAGGGATAGAAAAGACAATACAGTGGTTCAAAGAAAAATTTTATTATCCAGATTACCAGAATCTGATGCAAAACATAATAAATGAATGTCACATTTGCAACATTTCAAGCTTAAGCTTGTTTGACCTGCATTGACGCCCGCGCATTACCTTCTCTTGTCTCTTTAAACATTTAACCGCTGCAGCAATCGTTTCTGCATTGCTATTGCTGCTCCCGTTTCGCTTTGCATTTGCTTGTGCTCAAGGTGTTTGCCCTTTTTTGACCTTGGTATATTGGTGCAATTAAATTGTTACGTTGTTACCAGCTGCACTTGCCAAAATAAGTAAATCGCAAGAATTCAGTGCATATAAAACTGTAATATATGAAAGTGGTTTCGAGGCATTAAATTGAATTGTGCTTGACATACACTAAGTTTTGAACAATAGCGTGCAAGAGTTCCGACATTCAGTGGCACTAAAACTTTGTTTTACCATCAGTGGCTCTAAAACTTTATTTTGCGTGCGTGTACATATAACATCAAAAACATATTCAACATGCCGAATACTGTTGAGGTGATTAATAATCCTGCAGTTCCGTCACTTGGTGCTCCGTTTTATAAAGCTAAGGCCAAGGCTATTAACGAGCAAGTGAAGCGGATGGCCAAAGCTATTGCTCCGGAGCATATTGGGCATCTCAGCGAAGAGGAATTGGCGATCCGGCTTAAGGGTCTTGAAAGCGCGCAGCAGCACTTCAACAGTATGCATTACGCATTGGAGGAGCTGGATTATAATGAAATCGGGAGTGAATTACGTGAATCTTTTGATGAATTATCAATACTCGTTGAGACTAGCTTGCGCCGCGAACTTAATAAGCGAAAGTTATCATCGCCTTTGTGTTCGACCATGAGGCATGAAGCATCTGCTGACAATCACACATTGTCTCAGAGCCGGATTCGATTGCCTGAGCTTAAGCTTCCAGAGTTCAGCGGAGGCTACACAAAGTATGCAGATTTCATTTCAATGTTCTCGTCAATCATTGACAGCGACTCAGGATTATCGGATGTGGAGAAGTTTCAGCATTTGCGATCGTGCCTGAAAGGACCAGCCCTGGAGTGTGTTTCATCGTTGGAAATCAGCAGTGCTAACTATTCAATTGCGTTAGATTTACTAAAAAAGCGGTTTAATAACAAGCGTCTTATTTTTCAGGCACATGTCACTGAGATTTTGGGTTTGGATTGCATCGAGTCGTCGTCAGCGGTTAAACTTCGAACCCTTTCGGATACCGTAAACGCCAACATCCGCGCTCTTCAAGGCATGGGCAGCGTTGAGCAGATTGCAGGCTTTATTATTGTGCACAGCTTGCTACAGAAAGTGGACAAGGCAACTCAGACCAGTTGGGAGGAGACAGCACCGATGGATACAATCCCGACCTGTGAACAATTCATGGCTTTTTTGGACAGACGATGTCAAAGGTTGGAAAATGTGGAACACGCTATGGCAACGTATACGCCTAGCTCTAAGGTGGGAAAAAGTAGCAAAACCCTTAACACCAGTAGAAAAGCCTTTGTCGCTACTAACTCCAGCACAAATGAATGCGTGTTTTGTGAATCATCAGGCCATTTGATTTACAATTGCTCCCGTTTTGGAAATCTGTCTCCGCAACTGCGTCTTCTTCATTTTGAGACTCAGATTGAGGGCTCTCAAATTATATCTGCTCCGCATGCGCCTGCTGCAAAATCCTCGTCAACACTTGTAGCCCAAAATCTCAGTCAAGACATTGTGCTATTGGCAACTGCTGTCATCAGCATTAGGAGTCGCACTGGTGTTCTTGTTCCTTGCCGTGCTCTACTCGATTCTGGTTCGCAGGTGCACATTATTACATCCCGTTTAGCTCACCACCTCCAGCTACCTAAGCATCGGTCGCCTACTTTGATTTCAGGACTAGGGGAGTCTAGTGTTGACTCAGAAGGCTATGCAGCTGATATAAGTCTTAAATCGCGAACAACTGACTACGCTGCTAGCATCTCAGTTTTAATAGCTCCGTCTATTACTGGAAATCAGCCGAGCTATGGTGTTAGCACTGATCGTTGGAATATACCCTCAAATATTCGCTTGGCTGATCCAGAATTCTTTAAGCCGCAACAAATCGATCTTCTAATTGGAGCTGCTCTGGTTTTTGAATTGTTATGCGTTGGCCAAATTAAACTCGCTCCTGGCTTACCCATTCTCCAAAAAACTCAATTAGGTTGGATAGTGACAGGAGGAACCTCGTCAGCAAGCCCTGCCTCATTGATGGCCACTCGCTCGATTTCAACGCCAACTACTAGCCCTGATCATAAGCTTGGTGAAATCGTACGTCGTTTTTGGGAGTTAGAATCCTGCTCTAGTGTAGTAAATGAATCTACTAAGGAGGAACTTGACTGTGAAGCCCATTTTAAACAAACTTTTGCTCGTTTAGGCACTGGCGAATATTCGGTTCGCCTTCCAGTTAAACATCCTGTGGATCTGATTGGGGATTCCTATCAGCAAGCTTATCGCCGTTTTTGTAACCTGGAACGCAAATTGGAGCGTCATCCTGAGTTGAAGTCTCAGTATTCCGCGTTCATCAAAGAGTATGTGGACCTTAATCACATGTCTATTGTTGAGTCGCACATGCTAAGTCGCTGCAAGTATTATTTACCTCATCATTGCGTGCTGAAAGAGGATAGCTCAACCACTAAGCTTAGAGTTGTGTTTGATGGTTCAGCTGTGTCTTCGTCTGGTTATTCGCTTAATGAAATCCTCATGACAGGCCCAACAATTCAACGCAAGCTTTTCAGCACTCTTTTGCAATTTAGAACATTTCCAGTAGCCTTGACTGGTGACATTTGCAAAATGTATAGGTGCGTTAGGATGGCTGAATCCGATTCGTACCTGCAATGCATCCTTTGGCGTGATGCGCCTCATCAGGAAATTCAAGTTTTCAAACTCGATACCGTTACCTATGGCACAAAGCCAGCTTCTTTTCTGGCAGTTCGGGCCATGCAGCAATTGGCCATTGATGAAAGAAGATCGTTTCCTGTTGGATCTAAGGTGGTCTTGAGCGATTTCTACGTAGATGATCTCATCACTGGAGGCGACTCTGCCCAAGAAGTAGTTGAAGTCATGCATCAAACAGTCAGTCTTTTACGGAAAGGGAATTTCAAGCTTCGGAAATGGTGTTCCAATGATCCTAGCGTGCTTCAACAGGTGCCTGATGAAGACAAAGAGACCTTTCTAAAGTTTGATGATGGCACAGATATCACTAAGACGCTTGGATTGGCATGGGATCCAGCTTCAGACTGCCTTCTGTTTAACTTCTCTCCAATGAAAGCGCCTGGCAAGCCTAGCAAACGGACTGTACTTTCTACCATTGCTCGATTCTATGATCCGCTTGGGCTTATCGGACCTGTGATATCCAAGGCAAAGATCTTTATGCAGCACCTTTGGAGAGAACATTTGGATTGGGATGAAAGTCTTCCTGCTTCCCTGCATTGTTCCTGGAACAGTTTGTGTGCTGACATTTCTCATACGGAGAAAATAAAGCTTCCGCATCTGGTTATAGTTCCAAAGGGCATCATCGAAGTTCATGGATTTAGTGATGCTAGCATTGAAGCCTACGGTGGATGCATTTACGTCGTATCTATAACAGGTGGAAGGCGCGTAGCTCATCTTTTGTGCTCTAAGTCTCGAGTGGCACCCTTGCGGACTCTTACAATACCAAAGCTGGAGTTATCTGCTGCTGCACTTCTTTCACAGCTAATTCGAGAGGTAGCTCAAATGAATTTGTTCAATTGTAGGTATTATTGCTGGTCGGAGTCTGCAGTTGTCTTATCTTGGATACGTGATGAGCCTTCCCGATTCCAAATGTTCACAGCTAATCGCATATCGTTAATCCAAGAATTATCGACAGGAATGGAATGGCGCTACGTACCAACGGCATGCAATCCGGCAGACATTCTTTCTAGAGGAGCACTTCCCAGCGAGCTTATAGAATCATCGTTATGGTCTCATGGTCCCGATTTCTTAACCAAGGGAGAGTGCGAATGGCCTGCATCATGTCTGCCGGCCCAGACGCTTCCAGAGCTCCGGCAAAGAGTACTAATTGGTGTTTCTAAATCTTCTGATGTCAGCATAGGATGTAAATTTATAAACTCCTTTCATCACCTACGGCGTGTGTTCGGTTTCATACATAAATTTCGATATCAAATCAGGCATCCCGGTCTTACAGCAGAGTGGATACACAAAGGCACCCAATTACTGTTGCGCAGCATCCAGATGGCTAACCTAAGCGATGAATATAGGGCTCTTCAAAGCAGACGAATGATCAAATCATCCAGCTCTATTGCCTCGCTTACCCCGTTCATGGATGAGTGTGGACTTCTTCGTGTTGGTGGCCGTCTAAAGCACTCGAGTCTGGGTTTCGATGCGCAGCATCCTGTAATTCTTCCAAGCCATCATCCTGTCACACGCGCCATCATCATGCATTTTCACAGGCGTCAGCTGCATGCTGGACCTCGTTCGCTTCTTGCTCACATTCGGCTCCACTATTGGCCTATTGGTGGTCGCAAGACTGTCTCCAGCGTGACAAGCAAATGCATCATGTGCTTTCGAGCTAAACCGGTCCTAGCTGAGACAATCATGGCGGATCTTCCCCGGGATCGTGTGAGTGGTTCGCATCCTTTCGCTGTCACTGGAGTGGACTACTGTGGACCATTTTACTTCAAGAGTGAAGTTCGAAACAAAGGTCCTGTAAAATGCTACATCTCGGTGTTCATTTGCTTTGCGACAAAGGCAGTGCATCTCGAACTGGTTCCTGATTTGTCTACAGCAGCTTTTCTAAATGCACTTAAGCGTTTCATTCTAACTAGATGTAAACCTACTCGCATATGGTCGGACAATGCTACTAATTTCGTGGGAGCCAAGAATGAATTAGCTGATCTCAAGCGGCTCTTCCTCAGCGAGAAGCACATCGACGCTGTCCGAGAGTTTTGTACTTCCGATGACATTGAATGGGATTTCATCCCACCTCGTTCGCCACACTTCGGTGGGCTTTGGGAGGCGGCGGTGAAGACAGCAAAATATCATTTTTATCGATCGGTCGGACCCTCGCTTTTGCCCCTGGATGATCTTCGCACACTCGTTTGCCACATTGCCGCTATAATAAACTCACGACCTCTTTTTCGACTTTCAGAGCACCCTGCAGATCTGGATGTACTAACCCCTGCGCACTTCCTTGGTAGTGTGCCACTCGTACTGTACCCAGAGCCTGCTGTCACGGCGCTGAACGTTAGCCGCCTAGATCGCTGGCAGCGTATAGCGTATTACCAACAAATTTTCTGGAATCGCTGGCGTGAGGAATATTTAACGCTTCTTCAGCAGCGCTCCAAATGGCGGACATCGCAGCCTGGTGTTCTTATCAATGATGTCGTTCTGGTAAAGGACGAAAACTTGCCACCCCTTAAATGGCCACTGGCTCGTGTGGTAGAGCTTGTTGCTGGTGCTGACGGCGTCTCCCGAGTAGCTGTTCTCAAGACATCAACTGGGATTATCAAGAGAGCTGTGCGCAAATTATGTGCACTTCCCAAACAGGATGTTGTTGAAAGCCCATGTCTTCCAACGGGGGGAGAATGTTTGGTTACGCAGTTAACTAAACAAAAACCAGCATCAACAGAACCATAACTCTCTCTAATCGCTATAACCTATCATGCTCTGCGCAGCATAAGAGCAACTTAACGTAATGTCCAACTATTGTTTTGCATAAGCTCTTATATTTAGTTTATCACATTCTCTATTGTTTGCCCTTGGCCTTCAGCTGAGTGCAAGCCGCTGCTGCAGTTCTGCAGCCGTTCAGTTTTATCGAACTCGTCGGTAGCTCAACTTCGGTCGTTTGTCTGTTTCGCGACAAACGAAAAAATCGTTTATTATTGCACAGCCCAAATCGGGGTTAGTTGCAAAACACAACTTTAAAAATTTGTAAAGTAATTTAAGTTCGGCCACGAAGGCAAATTAAATATATGTACTATACTCATCAATGCAATCTCGGAGCATTTATAATTTGTTGAGTGACATTTGGAAATTCGATAGCTGTTGAAAAAGCTCAATAGCTCAACAATAATCACAAAACTAAACACAATACAACAAACAGAACACCCGCAGATATATTTATGTACGCAGGGACACCAAAGTATGACACACATAATAAGAAACAGAAACAAATTGAAAAATTAAATGAATCAAGAGAAGAATTTGAAATAGATACAAAGTATAAATCTTCACCATTAGTTAAATCGAAAATAACCAATCCATTCAAAAAGACAGGTCAGTTAAGACAACTAGATTAGAAACACTTTAATGAAACCAATAGAGGTAGAAAAGTCACCCATTACATATCAAAATTCAAGAAGAACAAGTGCAAACGTTGCAGCCGCAACCGACTGAGGTATACTCGTTACCAGTATTAAAACCGGTAAAAAGAGGCCAGATTGCAAAGGGGTACGGATGCGGCAGGGATGTACGCTGCCGCAAAGATTTTCCGATGCAGATGGGGATGCCACAAGCTATCTTCCTTACAAATTTGGTGACTAGCTCAAAGTTTGTAAATAGAGGAGAAAGGGGGGCTGGGGGCGGTATGGGTGGGCGTGGCATCCAAATTTTTTATGCAGATCTGTGAGGAATGACAATTGCAATCTTCATACCAAATTTGGTAACTCTAGCTCAAAGTTTGTAAATGGTGGGAAAAAGGGGGCTGGGCCGGAATGGGTGGGTGTGGCATCCAAATTTTTGATGCAGATCTTTGTGCAATGTCAATTGCCATCTTCATACCAAATTTGGTGACTCTAGCTCGAAGTTTGTTAAAGGTGGGGAAAGGGGGGCTGGGGGGGCGGTATGGGTGGGCGTGGCATCCAAATATTTGCAGCAGATCTATGTGGGATGCCAATTGCTATCTTCATACCAAATTTGGTGACTCTAGCTCGAAGTTTGTAAAAAGTGGAGAAAGGTGGGCTTTGGGCGGTATGGGCGGTCGTGGCATCCAATTTTTTTATGCAGATCTGTGAGGAATGTCAATTGCTATCTTCATACCAAATTTGGTAACTCTAGCTCAAAGTTTGTAAATGGTGGGAAAAAGGGGGCTGGGCCGGAATGGGTGGGTGTGGCATCCAAATTTTTGATGCAGATCTTTGTGCAATGTCAATTGCCATCTTCATACCAAATTTGGTGACTCTAGCTCGAAGTTTGTTAAAGGTGGGGAAAGGGGGGCTGGGGGGCGGTATGGGTGGGCGTGGCATCCAAATTTTTGTTGCAGATCTTTGTGGAATGTCAATTGCTATCTTCATATCAAATTTAGTGACTCTAGCTCGAAGTTTGAAAGAAGTGGGGAAAGGAGGGCGGAATGGGTGGGCGTGGCTCCAAAACTTTGATGAAGATTTTTAGGAATCGTTGCCAGCTATCTTCATACCAAATTTGGTGACACTAGCTCGAGTTTGTAAATAGAGGAGAAAGGGGGGCTGGGGGCGGTATGGGTGGGCGTGGCATCCAAATTTTTTATGCAGATCTGTGAGGAATGTCAATTGCTTTCTTCATACCAAATTTGGTAACTCTAGCTCAAAGTTTGTAAATGGTGGGAAAAAGGGGGCTGGGCCGGAATGGGTGGGTGTGGCATCCAAATTTTTGATGCAGATCTTTGTGCAATGTCAATTGCCATCTTCATACCAAATTTGGTGACTCTAGCTCGAAGTTTGTTAAAGGTGGGGAAAGGGGGGCTGGGGGGCGGTATGGGTGGGCGTGGCATCCAAATATTTGCAGCAGATCTATGTGGGATGCCAATTGCTATCTTCATACCAAATTTGGTGACTCTAGCTCGAAGTTTGTAAAAAGTGGAGAAAGGTGGGCTTTGGGCGGTATGGGCGGTCGTGGCATCCAAATTTTTGATGCAGACCTATGTGGAATGTCAATTGCTATCTTCATACAAAATTTGGTGACTCTAGCTCAAAGATTGTAAATGGTGGGGAAAGGGGGGCAGAATGGGTGGGCTTGGCTCCAAAACTTTCATGCAGTTTTTTTTTTTTCGTAGAACCCCCATCTTGACAATTTAATTTACTATCCGATAGATAAAGAGAATTGGAAAGTTTCAAGTCTCTAGCTTGAAGGGTGTGGAAAAAAGTTGTGACGGACACCATGACGGACATTGCACAAAACCAATATACTCTTTACCTTCGGTAACGAGTATAAAAATGGGGGCACAGCAATCGAAGAAGCTACTGCGCGCTAGAAAATCGCTGGGCAACGGGCGCATGCACACAGCGGCGTAATTTGAAATATATGGTATTTCAAAAGCCGTAAGTAATACTTGCAAATGGGAAGAAAATACATGTGTTAAGCGAGTTTAAAAGATTTTGGCTGAAGCTTCAGAATTTGTAATTTTTATAGAATTTAGTATCTTAATTAATCAATTATATTTAATATCAAGTACATTTTGAAGAGATTATGTTAATTCTAAAATAAAGTTGTCAAAATCGCTGAAGCGTCACACAATGGATGTAATACCTCTAAATTATATTAAACAAGTAAGAAGGCTCTAGTCGGGAGAGCCCGACTAGTAGATACCCTTAACCCAGTTGCAAAAAATAAATTAAATTTATATAAGACTTTGGTATACTGACTTAACTTCAATCGATTAAGCTCGATATCTCCGGTTTTTCTTAACCGATTTGGACGAAATTTTTAGAAAAGATCTATTGTTACCCATTCTTTCAACCCTCATTTTTACATTTTCCAAATTCGATATTTTTTTGTTATCGATTCCATGTGTATATCGGAAACCAGAATAGTTATCGATAATTTGAAGCAAACTTGTTCTGCTCATGGTATAGGAGAACTTATATCCCAAATCTGAACTCTCTAGCTCTTGCAGTCTCTGAGATCCACGCGTTCATACAGACGGACAGACGGACGGACAGACGGACATGGCTAAATCGACTCGGCTATTGATGCTGATCAAGAATATATATACTTTATAGGGTCGGAGATGCTTCCTTCAGCCTGTTACATACTTTTGCACAAAACCATTATACCCTTATTTACCCATTTTATGGGTTAAGGGTATAAATAGTTATCTGAATCTAATTATGGTTGAGTAATTATTATGGTGGTTCGTTGCAGTGTGAGAAGTCGGGTGAGTAATGCTTTCTAATCCTTTATAAGAATTAGTCAAATATAATGAAGGCGAAACCAAGGTAGGGTGGGTGTAGAATAGGGTATCGAACAACATCTTTAGTGCCCTTATAAAAAGGTTACCTGATCTGAGGCCCGATAATAGTTCTTGCGGAATTTTAGGCAATATTTTTGGTATTTTCTCTGCTTTAGCATATCTGCTAGTGCACTTAAACTTTATTATACCACCTACTACCTGCACACTACAAATTAACGAGCGCTAGCGTCCAGGCCTTCAGCTCAGACCCTATTCTACTTTCAACTTTAGAATACAATAGAACTATAAATTCAATCATAAATAAAAGCCCAATTGAAGTCATCCATACAGCCCCAATAGAATTTGAAACAGGAATCAGAGACAAAATCCAAAAAGCTTAAGACGCGAAGTTAGAACAAGTTAACTTGGATAGGAAAAACAGACAATACTAGTTTGGGGGGAAAGCAAACAAATGACTTGGAAATAAATTGAAGAAGAAGTTTTAGATGCCGATCTGAGCACGACAGTTCCTATTAAAAGTGAGGGTGTCCCATAAAGACAAAATTAAGTAAATTACTCTTCACATTTTTTCATACTAATTCCAAAAAACTTATTTTATATTCTAAGCTAAGACATTTACTATCCACAATGCTTCTGACGACTTTTACCTTTATCCCCAGAGCTCGCAAATGACGCTCAACACATACTTTAATTGCCCTCCATTCAGTCCTCCGTCTCTTTCTGAGCAAAACACTTTTTTTTGGTTCTCTTGTGTTCTCTGTTTCGTGTTTTCCATTGAGCAACCACACGAAACAGTCGTGCAATAACAACTTGAGAAGAGACAAATTTTCGTTGCTCATCAAATGAGCCTCCGCAAATGAGCAAAATGTTAAAAATGGAAGCAAAAAGTGTCTTTTCCTCATGCATGTATGTCTTTAATTTTGTATATTATACTAGTAAACCGACGCACACACCCAAAACCCTCCTCAGAAGACACGAGCAAAACGAAAACGAAAAAAACTGTTTTTGCTTGAGCATTCCACTCATTGATTAAGAACAGAGTTGAGTTTGCTTCTTTTAGTTTCACTTGTATGTCTGTTACTCTCAGAAAAGTGAATTTTATAGAGCATTCTTTAAGGGCACAAGGAGTTAACTTTAGTCAACCCTTCACTTATAATTCCCAAAGGGTTCCATTCGGCCTCTCAAGTTTGTGCAGCTAACTATTATTAAAGTCGATATTCTGATCAAACGGTCTAAGACCAAACTTATATTCAGCTCATATGTTTTGAGCAGTTTGCAGACATTCATATGTAATGCAGGTACATACATTCTACTTAATATACATTTAGATTCGCACATGCATGTATAGATATGGGCAAACAAACATATGTCTGTTTGTACATATATGTAGCTCTACAAAAAAATGCTTAAATAAATATAGTTCAAATTAACCAACAAACACACTTTTAAAGAGTACTTATTGAACTAAAAAGATAAAAATAAGCTTAAAAGATTAATGATCGAAAAATACTAGGACATTGCGGTGCATAATGTTTTTTTCTAGTTTAACACTACATGGCCTATGTGAGTGGGGGGTTCTTCGAACCTCTCACTACCACTCTAACCTTACCTAACCTAGTTGACTCTAGCTCAAAGTTTCTAAGAGTTGTGGGAAGGAGGGACTGGGGGCACTATGGGTGGGCGTGGCATCCAAAATTTGGGACTGTTACCAGGTATCTTTCTCTCAATTTTGGATTGTCTAGCTCAAAAATAGCGTTTCCAAGTTCTCATATGAACTCAAGCGAATACGTTGGAGTTTCAGAAATGAGCTTATTACAATTTCTTGAAGCTAGAGGCGCCAGCCTCGCGAAACTCGATATTGGTTTGAGTGTCAAAACATTGAACTCTTGGAATGACCAGCATGTTCACCGGACTTTCATCCGATGGAGAATGTATGGGGTCTCATCGTTGAAAAGATTTACGCAAACAAACAACATGCAGTATAACAGCGTTTCAGACCTTAAAACCGCAATTATTGATGCTTATATGGGAATGGAGACTTCAACCATTGACAATTTGATCAGAAGCATGCCAAACATACTTTTTGAGGGTAAGGGAGGAGTTACTCATTATTAAACAGAGCTCGCAAATGACGCTCAACACATTCTTTTATTGCCCTCCATTCAGCATAAAGACAGAAAAAATAACGGGCCCTCCGTCTCTCTCTGAGCAAAACACTTTTTTTCGGTTCTCTTGTGCTCTATGTCTCGTATTTTCCATTGAGCAAACACACGGAACAGTCGTGCAATAACAACTTGAGAAGAGACAAATTTTCGTTGCTCATCAAATGAGCCTCCGCAAATGAGCAAAATGTTAAAAGTGGAAGCAAAAAGTGTCTTTTTCTTATGCATGTATATGTGTAATTTTGTATACTATACTAGTAAACCGACGCACACACCCAAGCAAAATACACAAAAACACGCATACATACGCAAAAGAGACTTTGGCGATTGTGCTCACCCAAAACGCTCCTCAGAAGACACGAGCAAAACGAAATCGAAAAAAACCGTCTATGCTTGAGAATTCCACTCATTGATCAAGAACAGAAATGTTTGTGTTTTCTCGCTCGCTTTTTGCATTATGTCCCAATGAGAGTGGTTTTTTTCGGACAGTCTGAAAGTCTCGAGAGTTTCTTGCGAGCTCTGTTATTAAACAAGTAAGAAGGCTCTAGTCGGGACAGCCCGACTAGAAGGTACCCTGAACCCAGTTGCAACAAACATATTAAATTTATATAAGACTTTGGTATACTGACTTAACTTCAATCGGTTAAGCTCGATATCTCCGGTGTTTCTTAACCGATTTGGACGAAATTTCAGAAAAGATCTATCGTTACCCATTCTTTCAATTCATTCCTCATTTTTACATTTTCCAAATTCAATATTTTTTTGTTATCGATTCCATGTGTATATCGGAAACCAGAATAGTTATCGATAATTTGAAGCAAACTTGTTCTGCTCATGGTATAGGAGAATTTATATCCCAAATCTGAAGTCTCTAGCTCTTGTAGTCTCTGAGATCCACGCGTTCATACAGACGGACAGACAGACAGACGGACATGGCTAACTCGACTCGGCTATTGATGCTGATCAAGAATATAAATACTTTATAGGGTCAGAGATGCTTCCTTCTGCCTGTTACATACTTTTGCACAAAACCATTATACCCTTATTTACCCATTTTTTGGGTTAAGGGTATAAAAACAATATTCTTAATTTTTAAACTCGCTACCGAAGGTAAAGAGTTTATTGGGTTTGTGCAATGTCCGTCATGGTGTCTGTCCGTCTGTATGTGCGAAAGCTTTTTCCACACCCTTCTAGCTAGAGACTTGAAACTTTCCAATTCTCTTTATCTATGGGATAGTAAATTAAAGTGTCAAGATTGCGGTTCTTCGATAACTGGGGGGCTGGCAAATCGATAAATTCGTTACAGCTAGAACTAACAAATTTGGTAAGAAGTTAGCTACTAGCAACCCCCACAAAACTGCTTGAAAAGTTTTTGAGCCACGCCCACCCATTCCACCCCCACCACCCCGCATTTTGAAATCCGAAAAGCCTAGAACCACCAATTTTGGTGCCAAGATAGGTGATGACGACCCCCAATAAACTGCATCAAAAGTTTCGATGCCACGCCCAACCATTCCGCCCTAGCCGCCCCAACGCTTCGTCAAAAACGGGAATGCGTGTATCTTCCAGAGTTGAGGAGCTAAAGCCACGAAATTTGGTAGGAAGATAGCTGGCAACGACCCCCAAAAATCTGTATCAAAGTTTTGGAGCCACAACCACCTCATTTCCTCACCTTTAAAAATCTTTAAGCTAGACACACCAAATTTGGTATGAAGATATCAATTGACATTCCACAAAGATCTGCAGCAAAAATTTGGATGCCACGCCCACCCATACCGCCGCCAGTCCCCGTTCCCAACCTTTTACAAACTTCGAGCTAGAGTCACCAAATTTGGAATGAAAAAAGCAATTGACTTTCCACAAAGATCTGCATCAAATATATGGATGCGACGCCTACCGATACTGCTCCCAGCCCCGCTTACCACACCTTTAACAAACTTCGGGCAAGAGTCACTAAATTTGGAAGGAAAATTGCTGGTGGCATCCCCATCTGCATCGGAGAATCTTTAAGGCAGCGTACACTCCTGCCGCATCCGTAGCCCTTTGCAACCAGGACTCTTTTTACCGGTTTTAAAACTGGTAACGAGTATACCGCAGTCGGTTGCGTCCGACTGCAACGTTTCCACTTGTTAACAATGCATATAATGAAATTGGCTATTTTTTGTTCCGCGGCACCCAAAACGTAGACTTAGTATCTGCGATACCAGCTGATCAGCAGCAAATGCCGAGACAAATGAACTCGACATATGTATGCACAACTTAATACACTTTCGCAATTTGTGCGCATCGCTGCATAACTGTATGGTAGTTGCGATGGCAAAATTGTTGGAAAGTGTCATAGAGCTAAAAACATGAAAGAGTATGCATGACCAGCAATGCAAAACTTATATTTGCCTGCTTATTTTACTAGACGCTTGTTTATTTTGCTGTTCGCCTGTTCCTGCAAGTGGTCGATCAGCACCAAAAATGATATTTGATTGCCTTGCAAGTATTGCTTTTTAGGTTTTTTGTAGGCAAAATTCAAATATGCACCAAATTTAATTGATAAAATAGTAGAGAAAGGTCAATATGAATGCCATGGCAAATTCTACGCATATATTAAATATGCTGCACATGAACATTCACACACACACATTCATAAGCAAGACCTTAAAGAAGAAAAATATCAATAATCGCTTCGAAGCCTGAGCCCGACAAATATGAAAACAAATGCTGACACAAACCTACACATACATATATATGCTTGTAGGTATGTATGCATTGGATCGTTCGGCTGTCCTCTCTCAACTCTCAACGCTGCTCGGGTTCTCTGAGAGCGAAATGAGAAAATTTCAATTTTACGTGTATTTTGTTGGTACGACCTACCATCGCCACTCAATCGTTATCAGTACCAAATTTGAAAAAGCGAAGGGACGCATCTCTATGAATATATTATCGCTGATCCTACATTCCACTTAGGGTGTTAAACTGGAAAAAAACAGGATGCGGCTATCATTATGCAACCCAGTGTATTATTGTGAAAAAAAAGCGTGGGCGTTTGTGCCATACTTTCGTATATCGACCGCCCGACGGTTTTTACACAATAATAATTGTGTTTTCAATCATTTATGATTTATGCTTATTTTAAACTTTTTAGTTCGATATTCTTTAAAAGCGTGTGTGTTGGTTTATGTTTAACTTTATTTATTTATACAGTGACTACATACCAAAATTTATTGAAATATGCCCTGAAACAAAAAAGTTTTTCATACACACAACCCCATTTTAACCCTTTTATCCCCTCATGGGACTGATTTTCAGTAAAAGAAAGTTGCCTAGTAGCTCCTGAAGTATAAACTCGCCAAACTTTATTTCAATTCAAAAAAATAAAAAATTATATAAATGCGCTTCTTTTTATTACATTCTCATCGATTTAAGGCAGTGGGGACCAGCTCAAAAAAATGTTCTCAATTTTACGCATTTACTATCGTAGGAAAAAATAGACACAGAGGCAATCCTTGCCGTATGCCGTGGGATAGGTTTTTGTGGACATCAATGATTTAAGGAATACAATCAGGCCTGTTCTAGTTTCCGAGTCGAAACGGAATCGAAATGGATTCTCATTTCGATGGTTGCATTCCCAGATTTCGATCGACTTATATTCTTCTTATACTCAATTTCGATACCAATTTTTTATCGATATAAACAGCTGATTGTGTAAATCAAGCAAAAAAATAAGAACAGTTGTTCATTTAAATAGCTATTTACAATGCCGGCAGCAATATTATTAGCAGCAAGAGAAAGAAAACGTTTGGCTAAATTAAACGCTAGACGCATTAATCGCCTGCTGCGATCCCAAGAGAGCACCAACGTTATGGAAATGTTGGACTCTAAGTAAGTTACTCATTTATTCAAGGTAAACATATTTTATTTAAAATAGCTCATAAATACTCGATAGCTATCGAGTGTTAGGGCTGCCCTTACACAGCACAGATATTTTTAGTTTACTTATATTAGTGTAATTACTCGTTTTTGCTTAAGCTAAACTTGTCTCTTATATAGGAATCAAGTTTTTATAGTTATTTTAACAAAAATCTTGTGTAATTAACAACAATTAAAAACATATATAATTCTTTGGTTGAACATGACAACTCTTTATTTTGTATAAGACTGATTCCAATCGCTTTGGCTTTGCCACCGCACGTAAATTTTAAGTGTACAACTATAAACAAAAAAACAAATGAAAAATAATATGCAGGCCCTACGAATGACAATGCAAAGTTCTTGCCAATAGTATATAAATTAAGTAAAAAATAGTTACAGGGTTTAAAAACACACATAAGTTGCTTTATTAGCACAATCGTTTTCATTTCGAGTGCTAATTGTCACTCGTTTTCATAACGATCCATTTGTGCTCGGAATCGAAATGTAGGAATGCAAAACGCTCGGAATCGAAACGATTCCGAGCAGTTCACTCGGAATCGAAAAGTAGAACAGGCCTGAATATTTGGTTTTGTGTTGCAAGTATCTGCTGCAAGTACAGTAGAAAATTTGTTAAATTATATTTTGTCATTTACCATTTCTTTTCTTCAAATTTGCCATTATTCTAATTAGAGGCGGGCACGGGCCGGGCCGGGCCTGGGGCCCGGCAGGCCTCGGCCCAAAATATCGGGCTCCGGGCCTAAAAATACTTTTCGGGCTTTTTACGTGCGGGCCCGGGCCTTAGCTCATCAGCCGGCAAGACCGGCGAACGGCTTTTTTCTGCATCAGGGCAAATTCAAAATGAAAAAAGAACAAGATTGAAAAGCCAAAACCTTGACAAACTTATGTTTTTGTATAAATAAATATTTTTAAATTTTTGGGACAGCTGACACTTACGCAATCAACATAAAATTGTTCATGGGAGAAGCAGCTTTCTCTTATATCTATGTCAGCTACTTTTAAGGTCTGGCCTTGTGATTTGATTGCATGATCAATATTCAATACCTGATCAAATGATGTATAGACTTTTTCTTCGAATGATTTTAAAAGAATTTCATTTATTTCAGTAGCTTTTTCATTTTTGGGCGTTAAAATGGCACGTTCACATAACCAATCAATCGATTTGTCCCTAATTAGAGACATTTCTGCATAAACATGAGATATTAGTTGATTCAGAGAATTGACTACAGTTCCTTAGCCTTCAGGAATAATTATTTCATCATCCATTGATGGAAAATCACCATTGCCAATTTTGAGCAATGTGTTTGAAAACTCTTACTCTGATGAATATCCTCTAACATGTACTCTCATATTTTTCTTAAGAGAAAGCATTAATACATGTGACCTTTTTCTCTGATGTCTTTAAGTGTTTTATTTAATGCTTCAAAACTACTTACAGTTTGTAAAGAAAGTGTTTTCGCATGAAGAAAAATTCATATTTTTTCACTTCTGATCAGAAAATAGAACTGTTAAATGACTTTTTTAACTGGTTTGAAAATGCAATTTTATTCTTCATTTATTTCTTAACAATATGCAAAAAACTAAACTATAATTAATTAATAAACAAAAAAGTTATAACAAAATCAAAATATGTCTATGTAAATTTCACTGTCAACAAAGTGTTTTCGTTTTTGGGTTTTTTCCATTCTTTCGTATTACGTGCTAGTGCCATTATAGTTACAGTTACTTGTGCACAGCTGAACATAATGTACGCATATTTAAAGCAAATTTTGTGCAATTCACATTTTGTGCTAGTTGAATGCAGACATTGCAACCGTATTTACCAATTGCTTATAATGCCGGGGAAAAGAGTAGCGTTTGATATAGTACAGCTGGTTTATTTTAACCATACGATCGGAAAAAGTACCACAGAAATTGCTAATATGTTCCAGCTCCAAGTGCGAACTGTCCAAAATATAATTCATCGGGCCAAAAATGAAAATAGACTGGAAAGTAAGGCAGCAAGTGGAAGGCCGTCTAAACTCTCAAATAGAGCAAGGCGCCTAATGATGAGAAAAGTTGACCAAAATCCGATGATATCGACTAGAGCGCTGCCTATGGATGTTAAGGAAGAGTGTGGAGTGGTTGTTTGCCACGAAACTATCCGTAAAGCCATAAAAGCCAATTACTTCACATCCCGCGTGGCTAGGAAAAAACCAATGCTGTCAGTGCTGAACGTCGAAAAACGACTTGCCTTCGCAACAGCTCATTTAAATGCACCACAAAGTTATTGGAATAACACTATATTCTGTGACGAATGCAAAATAATGCTATACTACAACGAGGGACCCAACAAAGTATGGCGGAAACCGTTAACAGCTTTGCAAAATAAAAATATAATTCATACCGTTAAATTCGGCAAAATGTCCGTCATGGTGTGGGGGTGCTTTTCTAGCAAAGGAGTGGGCGAATTGGTATTTGTTGAAAATACAATGGATGCTTTACAGTATCTCAACATTTTAAAGCAAAATTTGCAGAGGAGCGCTACCAAATTTGGTTTGATCATAGCTTTAATTTCTACCAGGACAACTATCCAAAACACAAAGCGATTAATGTGAAGCTGTGGCTGCTTTACAACTGCGGGAAAGTTATTGACACTCCACCCCAGAGTCCCGATATTAACCCCATAGAAAATTTGTGGGCTTATTTGAAGAAAAAGGTCGAAAAAAGGCGGCCAACTTAACGACCAATGCGGAAAATCTTTATTTTAGAAGAATGGAGTCGAATTCCTTTAGATTACATAGAAAAATTGCTGAATTCAATGAATTCTAGGATTAATGCTGTTTTAAAAGCCAAAGGCTATCACACAAAATATTAAACAATTTTTTTATTTAAGTTGCTAAAGTTATTACATTATATTTTAAGACGAAAACACTTTGTTGACAGTGAAATTTACATAGACATATTTTGATTTTGTTATAACTTTTTTGTTTATTAATTAATTATAGTTTAGTTTTTTGCATATTGTTAAGAAATAAATTAAGAATAAAATGGCATTTTCAAACCAGTTAAAAAAGTCATTTAACAGTTCTATTTTCTGAACAGAAGTGAAAAACTATGAATTTTCTTCATGCGAAAACACTTTCTTGACAAACTGTATATGAGCCATTGTGCTTTCGTCCCAATTAACTTACATTCTTTCAATACTTGCCGTTTTACCGCCATTCAATAAAGTAGCTGCTATCGTTCTTTTCGAATTGCAGCAAGTAGTAAATTTAATAAAAATGTTTTGCCAGTACCACCAGGAACTTCTAAAAACAAGTAAGAAGGCTCTAGTCGGGAGAGCCCGACTAGAAGATACCCTGAACCCAGTTGCAACAAACATATTAAATTTATATAAGACTTTGGTATTCTGACTTAACTTCAATCGATTAAGCTCGATATCTCCGGTGTTTCACAACCGATTTGGACGAAATATTCAGAAAAGTTCTATCGTTACCCATTATTTCAACCCTCATTTTTACATTTTCCAAATTCGATATTTTTTTGTTATCGGTATTATGTGTATATCGGAAACCAGAATAGTTATCGATAATTTGAAGCAAACTTGTTCTGCTCATGTTATAGGAGAACTTATATACAAAATCTGAGGTCTCTAGCTCTTCTAGTCTCTGAGATCCACGCGTTCATACAGACGGACGGACAGACGGACATGGCTATATCGACTCGGCTGTTTATGCTGATCAAGAATATATATACTTTATGGGGTCGGAGATGCTTCCTTCTGCCTGTTACATACTTTTGCACAAAACCATTATACCCTTATTGACCCATTTTATGGGTTAAGGGTATAAAAACTTTGCCTTCATTATTATTGACGCTTTTATAATTTGATCGTGAACATTCAACTGCTCAGGCGTCAGCATTGGTACGAATTTCGCCACCTCTTGCGCTTAGGTAATGATATCATAGCTAGTTTCTCTGAAAAGTTCTCGATTAATGTTGAGTGATTGGTCTCTATTCAGTTGTGGTAGACCATAATTATTTGTAGCAACAAACATTGTTTGAATATCTTATCCATTATTTGAGTGACTTTTGCTTGCATTTGTTTTAATGTTTGATGGATAATATCTTCAGATAGGCTCATTTTATATCTATCCCATAAAAATTGTGCGTTTGAAATGTAGCAAAAGATAAGCATAGTTGTAAACAGGCCTCTTAATTGATCCGTTTAACCTAATGCAGCTTCTTCCAAAATTAAATCTCAGAGTATATCATTTTCGAGCAAACTAAGTGCAAGGCATGCAGATCTTTATGTTTGAATCACAATACTATTCTTTTATGCTCAAACGATAATGGGCCCCGCACAGTGTATATATTTACGTTTGCAAAAAAGAGTTTGGCCAAGTTTTTACACACTTTAATTTGCAGTTGAACTAACGCTGCTGTGCCTTACTTAAAGAAAACATACGTACATACATACATATATACATATACCCTTATCGGGTTAATGGCTCGAATCGCATCTTTGGACTGAAAATCACTGAAAACTCACTTTTATATAATCTACATGGTTTGAAACCTATATTTTCCCCAGGACCTGACGGAGTGCCAAGCTGCGTGCTTAGACACTGTGCTCATGGTCTTTTAAAGCCGTTGCTTAAAATGTTTAACTTGTCCCTGGAGTTAGGCTCCTTTCCAAAAATTTGGAAAGAGTCATTTATTATTCTTCTCCATAAAAAAGGAAACAAATCTAATGTTCAAAATTATAGGGGTATCTCCAAGTTGTCTGCTATTCCTAAGATTTTTGAAAAATTAATAACCTCCCATCTTCAACACCTTTGCAAATCTATTATTTCACCGTGCCAGCACGGATTTATGAAACAAAGATCTACTACCACTAACTTGTTAGAATTTACTTCATTTGTTATCAAGGGTTTTCAGGACAAATTGCAGACTGATGTTATTTATACTGATTTTAGTAAGGCTTTCGACTTTGTAGATCATCGTCTTCTTATACATAAACTAGAACTCTTGGGCTTTTCAAATATTCTAGTTCTTTGGATTAAAGACTACCTAACTCTTAGAACTCAGAGGGTTTTATTTAAAGGGTCCGTTTCCAAGACGGTTCAGGTCACTTCAGGCGTTCCACAGAGTAGTCATCTTGGTCCTTTGTTATTTATTTTGTTTATAAACGATCTTCCATCAGTTATAAAGTTATCTCGGGTTTTGATGTACGCTGATGATGTAAAATTATGCACGTCGGCTGCAACTCCCCTTGCTGCTCAACAGCTTCAAAGAGATTTAGACAACTTTCAAATGTGGTGTAAAGTAAATTTTTTAAATCTTAATTGCAGTAAATGTAAAGTAATGTCATTTTTTAGATATTTGTCCTTTTTTAATATATATTTTCTTGACAACAAACCACTAGATAGAATTGAATGGGTTGACGATTTGAGCATCGTTATGGACCCAAAGCTTAAGTTTGACAAGCATATTTCTTCAATTTCCAATCGAGCATCTGGTGTCTTGGGGTTCATTAAGCGCTGGTCGAAGGAGTTTAACGATCCCTACTTAACAAAAACTCTGTATACTTCTCTTGTTCGACCGATTTTGGAATATGGATCTTGTATATGGTTTCCGAAATACGAAATTCATCAGAATAAAATAGAATCGGTACAAAAACAATTTCTGCTCTTCGCACTTAGAGGT
Source organism: Scaptomyza montana (assembly GCA_018904305.1). Classification (NCBI taxonomy): domain Eukaryota; kingdom Metazoa; phylum Arthropoda; class Insecta; order Diptera; family Drosophilidae; genus Scaptomyza; species Scaptomyza montana. Next base: position 130,592 of record JAEIGR010000123.1, read on the forward strand.
CTTAACTGGGACACTAACAATAATTTGCCGTCTTATCGTAGTAGACTTTTACTAATAGATCTTCCTTCTCTGAGTGATCGTAGAATAATGCTATCATTTTCCTTTTTTCACAAATTAATTAATGGTGAAATTGATTCTTCTGAATTAATTAACCAAATTAACTTTGCTGTTCCTATTAGAAATACTAGAAATTTTGTACCTATATCTCTTCAAACTTGTAATTCTAATTATGCTCTTCATAACCCTTTTCGTATTCTGTGTTCTATTTATAACGATCTTTCCCACTTAATACACAGTGCCACTCCTACTTGCTCTATTAAAAAGTTAGTTTTGTGTCATTTGTCTACATGTTCGCGATCATCGTAACCGCACGATAAGCGGAGCGCCCCTCGGTCGGATGGGCGGGAGGTGGGTCGCTTTGTGCGTGGGTCCGCGCGTTAGCAAGCCGGTGCTTGGTATCGTTGGGCCACTTGACTGTACTGTTCGTTAGTACATCTACGTCCAATAATTATACATATATTTGCATTTGCATATTCTATGTCTACTAACAACAAGCAGCTTGTCTATTTTATTACTCTCGCTTTTCAGCATCAGTCCTCTCCCGCTTTCGTCTGCTCTTATCCGACGCAAGGCATACTCAATTAGGTAGAGTCATGGGAGAGAGCGCTCTCTTTTTTTCGGTACCAAGCGTCAGTCGCAAAGTGCTTGTCATTGTGGTAAGACGTCCGTGCGGACGAATTTCGTTCTGTTTGTTATTTTTGTTCATGTGTGTTTTTATACCCTTAACCCATAAAATGGGTAAATAAGGGTATAATGGTTTTGTGCAAAAGTATGTAACAGGCAGAAGGAAGCATCTCCGACCCTATAAAGTATATATATTCTTGATCAGCATCAATAGCCGAGTCGATTTAGCCATGTCCGTCTGTCCGTCTGTCTGTCCGTCTGTCCGTCTGTATGAACGCGTGGATCTCAGAGACTACAAGAGCTAGAGACTTCAGATTTGGGATATAAGTTCTCCTTTACCATGAGCAGAACAAGTTTGCTTCAAATTATCGATAACTGTTCTGGTTTCCGATATACACAAGTGATCGATAACAAAAAAATATCGAATTTGGAAAATGTAAAAATGAGGGTTGAAAGAATGAGTAACGATTGATCTTTTCTGAAAATTTCGTCCAAATCGGTTGTGAAACACCGGAGATATCGAGCTTAATCGATTGAAGTTAAGTCAGTATACCAAAGTCTTAAATAAATTTAATTTATTTTTTGCAACTGGGTTCAGGGTATCTTCTAGTCGGGCTGTCCCGACTAGAGCCTTCTTACTTGTTTAGGTTAGAATTTTACTTGTGCCCTTTAAAAAATATAAAATAAAATATACCTATGTTGATGCAGTCTCGCACGGAGGACTAAAGAAGCCGTCCAAAGTATTTTTGGAGAAAATTATCAGTCTAGAAAAACAGTTTTTAAATTGCCACAGCAGAACCTTTGGTACCAGTTCTAACGTTTTAAAACATTTGCAAAACACGTCACAAAATGTTGACTTGCCAATGCATTTAAAGAAATTTTTTTTTAAAATACGAATACATTTTCGTATAAAAAATCTAAATTGTAAACTCAAATTGCAAAAACAAAAATAAAATCTTATGGGGCATCGCAAATTATTAAAAATTTTGCTATAAATAAGATATGTTTTTTATATTTTTAAGTTTAATGTACATTTTAGTTTAATATTGCTTTAATATAATAAAATGGTAATATAACTTTTAATTTTTGTTATTAAAAACTATTTAATTAATATAATCGTAAGCGTTTCACTCAAAATTTTATTTAGTTTATTTTTACGAAACTACAAAATTGCTTAGGCTGCACACAACCAAAACACTTTATATACCTAGCTCTGTCGCACTAACAAAACAACCCCTTAACAAAGTCAAGAGAGTAAAATAAAGAGAGCAACGTGGCGCTCTCCCTCGCACTCACATGTTCAAATCAGTAGGTACCTGCTCTCTCGGATGACTCAACCTAATTAATTGTATCATGATCCGACGTAATTGCGGTTCTATCTGCTCACGCTCTCTTGCTCTCTTTATTTTTACCGTTTCAACGTACTCATTGCATTGAAACGTTAATGCATACATATATACTTGCACTCTTCATTGTTTTGTTTTAGCATTTCGATTTGCTTATTTCATTGTTTACATTTTCAATATGTTCACCTGCTGCGCAAGAATTTTAAAACGGTTGGTACAACCAACCAAGACTTTATTTTATGTAGATTGTGTGACAACGCGATCCACATGAAATGTGCTGGCTTTACTGCCAAAATAAGGGACTGCTTAGTTGCAGACACAGGCCTAAAGTGGTTCTGTGAGAGCTGCAATGTAGTGGAGAAGGAAACTGCCCAATGCATTAGGCAGACTCAAGAAGGTTTCAAGTCTATGCTTGTTGCCTTCAACAATCTGCATACGGCATTAAAAGAGCTTGAGAACAATTTAAAAATGGCAAGACGATCACTGAATCTCCGAAGCGTAAGAAGACTTCGGGTCCCTACCCGCCTTGTGTTCCACCTGTCTTGCTCAGTAAACCACTTCGGGTGTCTAGCATTAATCACATAACTCCTATTGCAAGCCCATTTATGGTATTTAACTCGCCGGCAAGAAATCCCACTAGTAGCCTAACCACCGTTACTTCCATAAATGAGCCCTCTGGTTCGACAGCTTGTGTGCCTAGTAATCCTACTGGCGGTACAGTCCTGCAATGAGGTTGAGAAGGAAACTGCTCAATTCATAAGGCAGACTCACCTAAGTTTTGTATCTATGAAAAAAGCGTTTAATAATCTGCATACGGCTTTCAAAGAGCTTGAGGCGAATTTTAAAAACGGCAAGATTATGACGGAATCTCCGAAGCGCAAAAAGACTTTGGATCGTTTTCCACCTAGTGTCCCACCTGTCTTGCCAACCAAGCCACTATTGTGCCAAGCAATAATCCCACAACGGGTCCTATTTGCTGGCCCATTAATGGTTTTTAAATCGCCAGCTAGAAATCCTATTAATAACTAAACCACAGCTAACAATCCTTTACTAGTGCCCTCCGATTCGACAGCTTGTGTGCCTAGTAATCCTACTGTAGGTATAGCCGGCGCTCCCAAGCCTCTTGTTGTTGTGCCTACCAATAAATTTATCTACGTGTCTAGGCTAGCATCCGATACTTCATCGGATGATGTTAGTGCCTACATTAAAAGTTATATCGAGTCCCCACATATTAGGGTGGAAAAATTTAAATTCAAACACGCCCGAAGCATATCTTCTTTTAAGTTGAGTGTTCCGCCCGAAATTTTCACGACGATTTGTTCTGAAAAATTTTGGCCGCCACAGCGCGTTGTAAAGGAGTATGTGAATAGGCGTAATGATAATTATAATAATAATGGTATTAGGATTACTAGTGCACAGCCTGTTAGCCACCCTGTGGCCTCCACGTCGCGACGCGTCGTCGGCAAAAAACTAACAAATGTAATTAGCTTGGCCTACCAAAATGTTAGAGGCCTTAAAACTAAACAAATTATATGTTAACAGCCTATCTTTTGATTCACAAATAGTTGCACTTACAGAAACCTGGTTAAAACCCGATATTTCTGATTATTCCGTTTTTCCTTCTAAATATAACTTGTACAGATGCGATTGCACTTCCCGCAAGGGGGCGGTGTTCTCATTGCTGTTGACTCCTGTATTTCCTCTTAACAGATTCTTTCTCAGGATTTTCCGGACATAGAGTTTTTATGTGTTAAAATATTACTAAACGGCCGTTCACTTTATGTTACTTGTTCTTATATTCCTCCACATTCTGATATTAACATTTACTCATCCCATCTGAGTGCCCTGCAACTTGTTTCGTCATTGTTGACAGATATGGATAATCTGATAGTAGTTGGTGATTTTAATCTGCCACATGTTGTATGGTCTGCGATTGACACATTTTCGGCGGTATTACCGGTCACTTCTGATGATTTTATAGATGGCCTACTGGAGTTAGGCCTATCGCAATTTAACTAGGTGCATAACTGTTGTGGTAGAATGTTGGACTTGGTATTTGTTTCGGACTCAGATTGCAGTAATGCTAGTAGAATACCCCCTCTAGTGCTTCCGGAAGATACCTACCATCCAACCTTAGAACTATCCATCGATTTTCTTAACCCTAGTTCAGTATCTAATAACACTTTAAAAACCCGTTGCTTTCGTAAAACTAACTTTAATAAATTAAATTATCTTCTTCAACATACTAATTGGTCTCGCCTTTATTCTTGTAGTGATATAGAAACTGCCATTGCCTTATTTTATAGGATCTTGAATTCGCTTTTGGATATTTGTGTGATTGGTTTACGAGGGAACTATCGAAATTGAAAAACGCAAAGATAAGATCATATAAAAAATTTAAAAAATCGGGAACTACTTTAGATTTATCTTCGTATTTAGTTGCAAAATCTAGTTTTCTTTCTGTTAACACATCTTGTTATAATAATTATCTTAATCTTTGTAGATTAAACTTTTCACGTGACCCTAAACAGTTTTATAAATTTGTTAACTCTAAACGTAGGGGGCTAAGGCTTTGTTAGTGAAGCGTGTGTGCCTGCCGCCGCGCCAAGCTGACTCAGCCAGTGGGAGTTGGCAGACACATGCCGACTACTGAAGACCGACCATACGGTGTGAAGAGCCACATCCTGCTCGAGGTGCCCCTGCTCTAGACGAAATATGGCGGATCTAGAGAGGACAACTCGAAAAAACCCGTAATCACCGGTGTTACCATACCGTGCCCCTGTGATGAACGGCACTACGTTAGTGTGGATACCTGGCACCTCCGGTCGTATGAGTGCCCGATCCGGGGTATGAGGCTCTGCCCCGGGGGATACTTCCTTCCTCACTACTCGTGGGACCATATATGGAACAACTAATAGTAAATACCCCCCCCCCCCCCCCCAAGAAGCAGGGTGCTCAAGCAGCCCCACATCGAGCAACATCGAACCCAGCCGGGAACCCGAAGAAGCTATGGACATCTGTTCACAAAGCTCCGGAACCGACACCATCACCAAGGAGGAGGAAGAAACCCTTCTTGCCTCCCCCAAGGCTGAAAGACCAAAACGGGTCGCGCTATCCGGCGCTGCAAGGAAAAGGTTGCGCAGACACCTTGCGAACGGCATCCCCATGGATGAGGCCAAAAGGCTCGCTCAGAAGCCTATGGACCCTCCTAGGGCGGTCCCCAGCATGAGTGGCGCCACCAACAAGCGAGGTAGATCGGCCAACACGACGCCAGAAGAGGCGTCGACAAAGAGGGCCATGATTAAAACCGCGGCACCTAGTGCCCTGACGAAGGATGGTCCTGCAAGCGTATTGCTAGCCACGGAGGCTCCAGCAGCCTCCGCAGCCGCAGCTGCGGCTGGGCAAACAACACGGGAGCAGCCACCACAAGTCGGTATCAAGGCCTCCTACAGGGACGTTGCCAGCTCGGCGAAGATGGCAATACTCCCTGCCGACTATCCCCAAAATCTGCTCACGACAGAGCAGCTCAGCGCCATTCAATCCGCCATATTGTCGAGGGTCATGGCTTTAAGACACGGCTCGGTGAAGCCGCTGTTCTCTGCCTGCACCTTCCGACCAGGGTGGATGGCTATAACTTGTGGAAATGCGGAGACGGTCGAGTGGCTGAGCACAGAGGTGCCCAAACTCCGACTGTGGAAGGACGCCCACATTAAGTTAGTCCCGGAGGCGGAGGCTCCACGTGCCGCCGTCTTCATTGGCTACTTCCCGCTTCCAAAAGCGGGTCGAGGGCCAGAACAGCGGCCTGCGCGTGGGAGACTGGCGTATCTTCCACCGCGAGATGAAGCAAAATATGGCCATCATCACCATAGCGCTGGACCCAGTCTCGGCCGACTGGCTGAAGATGATGAAGGCGGTGGCTCCTGCTCTGGCAGCGGAAAAGCCCACCTGCTCCAAGGCCATCTTACCGGACACGGCTACAATAACACCACAGGGTGCAGCTCATGCAACCCCTGAGCTGCCTGCGGCCGACAGCATCCGGACATCCAGCGGAAATGGGGCTAGTGGCACCGCAGCTGCCCTCCCCTTCAGGGGCGCATCACGCGCGGAACTGGGCGCGTGAACAAGGGTGTGAGGCGCACTCCTGAAGAAGAGGCCCTTCTGCGCACTAACCGAGGTCGGAAGATGGCGGCCAGGGGCCGCAAGAGGGCGGACTAATGTCTTGTCCTCCTCCCCCCACTCTCACTAACACCCGGAGACACCTCAGATGTCTCCATCACGCAAATGCCGCATCTGACGCACTTTGTGAGAGGTTTGCTACAATGGACATAGCATTTATCCAGGAGCCATGGATAAATGCCGGACGTGTCCTGGGGCTAAGCACCACATCCGGTAAACTGCTATATGCAAACAACCTACCTCGCCCCAGAGCAGCGTTGTTAATTAACAAAAATTTAACATATGTTCCCTTATCGCAGTTCATCACCGAGGACCTGGTGGCAGTTTGGATTAAAATACCCACTGCCCATGGCGAGCAGGAGGCAGTGCTGGCCTCCGCCTATCTGCCCGGCGACTCAGACGTTGTGCCTACGGCGGCTACCTGTGCCCTGATAGAGCACTGCTAGAGGAACCGGCTTCGGTGGATAATCGCTTGCGTTGCCAATGCGCATCACACGGTCTGGGGGAGCAGTGACATCAACAAAAGAGGTGAGTACCTTCTTGAGTACATTATTAGTAATAACATAGGCTTAGTAAATCGAGGCAGCGAGCCTACATTTATCAATGCAATTAGAGAAGAAGTCCTCGACTTAACTCTCTGTAGTCTAAACATGTTGTCCGCTGTCTCAAACTGGCACGTTGCGAATGAGATCACTATGTCAGATCACCAGCACATTAGATTTGATATAGGATGCGCCTTGCAATGTAGTCTAGTTACTAGAAATCCCAAAAACACCAACTGGGATCTTTTCTGTTTTGAACTTGAGCAATCCAGAGACTGCTCCACCCGTCCGATAATATCCATAGACGAGCTAGAGCGTGAGGCTACTGTGCTTCATACGAACATTGAATCGGCATATCATGTTAGCTGCGAACAAAAAGTTCGTAAGATCAGAAGGGCTGTTCCCTGGTGGAATAAGAGCCTTGACGATCTTAAAAAGGCTGCGCGAAGGCTCTTCAATAAAGCGAAGAGTGGGAAGGCCAACACTGCGGGCAGATTTCAACGCTCCCGGAAGCTGTCAGGCTACAAAAAGCCCCCTCCAAGGACCACTCAAACGGCATCTGTACGTTAAAAAAGCCAGATGGAACACACACAAACAACCCAAAGGAAACGAGCAGTCTACTCCGGGCTTCTCATTTTCCTGGGTGCGTGGCTATGGAGCAGCCCATCTCAGAGAGTGAAGCACCAACCTACCTCTCTGGGATTGGAGAGTGCCCACACCTGCGCGTGGCTATGGTGGCAGACTCCAATGGGGCTGAGGGAAGGGAGCCCCCCTATCGCTCAGAACGTGTTGGAAACTTGCCCTATAGACTGTTTCATCAAAATAGCGTACAATGGGCTATACAGAATTTCAGTCCATACAAATCCCCTGGACCAGATGGAATTTATCCGTGCTTGTTGCAGCGGGGACTGCACCAACTCGCAATCCCCCTGGTCCGTTTATTCCAAGCTAGTCTCTTGTTTAGACACATACCAAGCAAATGGGCTAAAGTCAAAGTTGTGTTTATTCCTAAGGTAGGGAAGAAAGATTCCCAATTGCCTAAGTCCTATAGACCGATTAGTCTTAGCTCCTTCTTCCTTAAAACTATGGAGAAGATAATTGACCAGCACATCAGGGAGGTGAATCTCAAGCATCTTCCCTTACATAAGTACCAATATGCGTACCAAGCTGGTAAGTCAACTGAGACTGCCATTCATTGCCTTACAACAACCATTGAAATGGCCATTGGCGCTCAACAAATAGCACTTTGTGCCTTTTTAGACATCTCAGGTGCTTTTGACAACACGTCATATGAGGCTATCCGTGCCTCTCTTGTACAAAAAAATGTCTCCGCACCCATTATTAGGTGGATTCTGGAAATGCTTAAATCCAGAATTATAACTGTAGACCTTGGAGGAACCATGACCTCAATCACAGCCACAGGGGGGTGCCCTCAAGGGTGAGTACTCTCTCCTCTCTTGTGGACTCTGGTCATCGACGAGCTACTCTATAAGCTCAACAACTTAGGGTTCCCCACTCAAGGCTACGCTGATGATCTAGTCATCTATATAGTGGGCTGGCATGAGCAAACCATCTCGGACCGCATGCAGCAAGCCCTTAATATAGCCAGCAGATGGTGTCAGGATAAAGGATTGTCCATAAACTCGTCTAAAACTGTTTTGGTTCCATTTACAAGGAAAAGGTCTCTTTCTCTAACAAGACCATCCCTAAATGAATCCACCATTGACTTTTCGGTTGAAGCCAACTACTTAGGAGTTACACTCGACTCCAAGCTCAACTGGAATGTACACCTTGAAAAGACCATAAATAAAGCCACTCGAGCATACTTCGCTTGCAACAGGCTATTGGGTAGAGCATGGGGCCTAAGCCCCAAAATGATCTACTGGTCTTTCAACACTGTAGTAAAACCGATCCTAGCCTATGCATCTCTTGCTTGGTGGACGAAATCTACCCAGAAGACTGCTGCGGCTGCACTTACCAAATTACAACGACTGGTCTGCATAGGCATCACTGGAGCCATCCAGACATGTCCCACTGCAGCACTTGGATTCATAACTGGCATATCCCCTCTACCCATCACCCTGAAAAAGGAGGCCTGCCTAGGGGCACTTCGCCTTCAAAACATCACCTATACAAAAAGTGGTGATCTTACCAGGCATCTTCTCTGTAGTCTTGCACACCAGACATGACTGGAAAACAAAATCTATATCTCTGCCCAATGGTTCACAAACGTGGTACACCGACGGGTCGAAACTGGAAAACGGCGACACCGGGGCTGGTATTTTCGGACCAAGGTTCAACAAGTCCATAGCCATGGGAAAGTCTCCAACCATTTTCCAAGCAGAGATATTCGCCATAGAAATCTGTGCTCGTGAATGCCTTCGCAGGAAAATGCAAGGTGCACGGATTTACATCTTCTCTGACAGTCAGGCGGCGCTCATAGCGCTGAGATCCTTCACGATCTCCTCCAGACTTGTAGAGAACTGTTTCCAACAGCTGAACGCCCTTGCCTCCAAGAACATCTTAACGGTGGGCTGGGTGCCAGAGCATGAAGGCCATATAGGAAACGAGGTAGCAGACTCCCTAGCAAAACGCGGGGCGATGACACCACTAATCGGCCCTGAACCGTTCTGTGGACTTTCGCAAGGACACATAAGAGAACTGGTCAGGAAATGGGAGGAAACTGAGATAAGTCGCCACTGGACCGACAGTGCAGGGCTGAGACAAGCCAAACAATTTCTCTTCCCCCAGATGACGCGATCAAAACGCATCATCAACTTAAAAAAGAACGAAATTCGCACTTTAACAGGCTACCTAACGGGTCATTGCAACCTAAGGTATCACCTTAAGAAATTAAAACTTTCGGAAATCGACACATGCAGATTCTGTGAGCTGGAGCCTGAAACATCAGAACATGTTCTATGTGAATGCCCCTCGCTAGGCAGACGTCGACTTCTACAACTAGGAGGTGAACTTATCCCCCCCTACAGGATATGGGAACATATAGACCCTACCAAAGTGCTCTCTTTTATTAGAAGCCTCGGTATAGAGGCTCTACCCTAATTCCTACAGGCCGGCACAAAAGATCTAACATCTGGTCGCAGTGCAACAAGGCCCTAGTAATAATAATAATAATAATTAACTCTAAACGTAAGTCTTCTTGCTTGCCATCCTCAGTATACTTTGATGATACAAAAGCAAGTTCTGATCAGGCAGTAGCCGATCTATTTGCTGAGTATTTTCAATCAGTATACTCATCGAATTTATATAGTAGCAGTAATTCCTATCTTTTTCAAGTTCAAACGTCAAATTGCATATATATCCCAGTAATTACTGAGTCCACGCTCCTGAGTGTATTTAACTCTATCAAACCTAGCTACTTGCCTGGTACTGATGGAGTGCCAGGTTGTATTCTTAGATATTGCGCGGATTCTCTTTGTAAGCCCTAAAATAAATTATTTAACTTGTCTGTTGACTCAACTGTGTTTCCTGATTTTTGGAAGGAATCCTTTATAATTCCATAAAAATTCTTCAAAGTCAAACTTTAAAAATTATAGGGGTGTATCCAAGTTGTCTGCCATTCCTTAAGTCTTCGAAAAAGTTATAGGTTCTCAATTGCAACACACATGTAGTTCAATTATATCGCCTTATCAACATGGTTTTGTTAGGCAAAGATCTACTACCACTAACCTTCTTGAATTCACTTCGCTTGTTATCAAAGGGTTTCAGGAAAAAAATGCAAACTGACGTTGTTTACACCGATTTTAGTAAGGCATTTGATTCTGTTAGTCATTCTCTGTTGCTTCATAAATTAAATAGTATTGTATTTCCATCAAAAGTCTTATTGTGTCTTTCGGAGTACTTGTGTGGTCGCACAAAAAGTAGTTTTTAAATCGTCTGTATCTAAACCTACTTTTGTTACCTCTGGTGTTCCCCAGGGTAGTCACCTTGGACCTTTGCTATTTAATCTGTTTATTAACGATCTTCCAGCTGTTATTACTAACTCATACGTATAAATGTTTGCTGATGATGTAAAACTATGTTTCACCTACAATGATGCTTCTCTTTGTAACTTGCTACAGTCGGATTTGTGTGCCCTGTTGGCCTGGTGTCGTTTTAGCTTACTAAATTTAAATTGTTCTAAATGTTAAGTCATGTATTTTTGTAGAAGTACCCTTCTTACTGCTCACTACTTGCTTGATGCTTCACCACTTGACCGCGTGTTTGAAATTAAAGATTTAGGCATTATTCTTGATCCTAAATTAAAATTTGACGCTCTTATTTCGTCTATGGTTAATAAGGCCATTAATGTCTTTGGCTTCATCAAGCGGTGGTCGAAAGAGTTTAACGATCCCTACACCACTAAAACGCTTTATACATCCCTAGTACGTCCCATCCTGGAGTATGGATCTTGTGTGTGGTCCCCACAATACTCGATTCACCAGGATAGAATTGAATCTGTGCAGATGAAATTTCTTCTATTTGCCCTTAGAAGTTTTAACTGGGTTCCTGGAGTTGACTTACCCCCGTATTCAAGTAGACTCCTTTTGATTAATCTTCCCTCCCTGTTAAACCGTAGAACTATGCATGGAGTATTATTTATTACTAACCTTTTAATGGTGAAATCGACTCATCAGTTCTATTGAGTCGAATTAAATTAACTGTTCCGATTAGAGCTACTCGAAAATTTTTACCCCTTAGCCTTGATCGTTGCTCAAGCATCTATTTAGTTCATGAACCATTCCGTGTTTTATGTTCTGATTATAACAAGCTTTATTCTCTTATATCCTTGGAAACCTCAATTCCAGTACTAAAACGATCGATCCTTTTTGCTTTATCTAATCGTAACCACTAACTACTAATCTAACGCTGGTCTGATTGGGTTTTTCTGGGTTTTTCCCAATCCACGCAACAAATGTTGGACCACTAATTTTATTGTTGAATTTCCCAGAGCTTTAACGTTAACCTTATAAATTTTTTACCTGAACTTACTTTCAGATTTATAGATAATTTTATTTTACATAGTTTACATTTTTAATTTTATTTTAATTGTAATTAATTTGGATTTTATGTCAGCTGATCATAGTTGACAATAAACAATTAAATAAGCAAAAAAGGCAATGAGAGCCATCGAACTTTAAAAAGACATTGCGACTAAAATTTTAAATTTTTCAAAAAACGCCGGAGCACCCTAACTTCATTTTTTTGAAAGCTAACTGGATATGCAAAAATATATTTTCTTTCATATGTGGGCTACGAGCTACAACATTTTCCCAAATATTTTGGTTTTGAAAATTTTTATTCAAAAAATTAAAATGAGGAAATATTTTAAAAACTAAAATCATTTTAAATTTCTTGGCTCTTCGTTAAAATCCGGCTAAGATATAGCACTTCAAAAGCTTGCCACGCCTTTTTTCTATGGTAAGAGGCGAAATTTGAAAAATTCCAGTCTTAAGGCCTATTCCCAGCAGCTCCGAAACGGAATTTTTATGTATATAAAAAAAACAGTTGTCAGAATTTTTCCTGTCTGTGTTCCGTTTTTTAAATTCCTAGCAACCATCAGAAACGTAAATCGACAGTGGAACAATTGTTGATTCCAAAATCAGCTGTTCTTAAAAACGGAATAATAGCTTTACAATTATTACAGGCAGCATAAGAAAGGGACGCACATAAAAATTTAAAACGAAAGCGGTTCGAAAGCTTCCGGCGGGAATGCGATATAAAAAATGAAGCAATTTGGAACACTAAATCCAAAAAATACTCAGACAACGTAGCAATAAGAATGTGTTGGCGCGGATATGAATAAAGATGGTGAGTTGATTGTTTACTTTATTATAGGCATTTATTTAAAAAAAAATATCATATTTTAGTTGCCGAATGCAAAATAAAAGACAGTTTGCGTTACCATCGCAACAAAAAATTAAAAAGTGGAAGTGCTGGTGGAACCCGGCAGAAGCAGCAGAGTGTTGGGTCACAGAATCAATAGAGTTATATGTCATTTCTTCACTTTGAAATGATTTTAATAAAAACATTTCTCGCAGTCAAAATAGCACGTTCTGAAAACCATTCGAGTGATTTTTGAGAGATATTTGTAATATCCGGAAATATTTTTAGAGTTAGCTCTTCAATACTTTTCACAACATGACACAAAATTGATGGTAATGTTATTTTGCCATCATGGGTTGGAAATAATCCATTTCCTATTTGAAGAAGCATTTCTGCAAATTCACCAGATATGCTATCACCTTTTAAGTGCACTCGCATATTTTTCGTTAATGCAAGTTTCTGAATTTTGGGCCACAAAATTGAAGACTTTAAGCACGCATTTATTTCATCTGCTCTTGTTCCCCTGGGGATCACTGGAAGAGTTTTTCGAAAATCACCAGCTAAGAGAACAGTTATGCCACCCATTAAGTATTCACTATCTCGAATGTCTTTCAAAGATCTATCTACAGCTTCAAAAGCACCTTTATGAGCCATAGTACACTCATCCCAAACAATAAGCTTGCAATCTCTGAGCACAGCAGCAATATTAGATTGCTTTGAAATTGAGCATTGTGGTGTTTCTAAATAAATCAAATTAAATGGAATCTTAAGTGTAGAATGCGCTGTGCGACCACCATTTAGTAAAGTGGCTGCAATACCGGAAGAGGCAACGGCCAATGCAATGTTTTTACTTTGCCGTACCTTTGCCAATAATAAATTTAAAAGATACGTTTTACCTCTTCCACCAGGTGCATCTAAAAAATAGATTTCTCCTTTTTCTGCTTCAAAGCTATTTAGTATCTTTTCGTATACTTGTTTTTGCTCAGCAGTGAGGAGTAGCTCATTATTAACAACAAAATTATCGCAATTATCGTAATTTGTTTCTCTATGATATTCAATATAATTTTGACCACCAATAGACAGTACAATATCTTCAATGTAAATAAGACATTTATTTAATACATTATTCACAATACTTTGATCAATATTTCTGTCTTGTGAAAAATGAAAGGCTCTTAAAATATCTTATGAGAAATTCTCTTTATAAGTATTCCAAAGTTTAAGAGCATCTGAAATTTGACAAAATACTAACATTATTTCAAAAAGTTCTCTCAGTTTTGTAGGATTTTGACATATGACAGCTTCGGCTATAGTTGAATCCCAGTGCTTATCATCTTCTAGTAATCCTAGAGCTTTACACGCCAATTGAAATGATGCGTATGCTATTCCATTAACGGTTTTTAAATTTAAAAATGAAATTGGGCCCCTTACAAAATGTAATAAAAGTCTTAAATAAAAACATTCTGTATTATTGGGATGAATAGTGTAAGCTCTTCCCAAATCTGAATCTCTTTTAACTCCAGGAAAATTTGGCACATCATGCCCTCGTTTTCTTCTTTGAAATTCTTTATTGTTCCATGTAAAATACGATGGAACTTCACAATATAGAAGCGTTCTTGCAAACTCATCACGTGTGCATTGCTCAAAGAAGGCTAGCAAAGTGGTTTTGGGTGTAGTGCTTAATCTGTCAAGTAATTGTTGCGGATTATTGGGGTTAAAATATATCCGTTGACCATTTTCTAAATGAACAGCTAAGTGTGTAATAGCCGGAAAACGTTCATGTATGGGAAATGCATGGATTCTCCATACCGCTTTTGAGCTACTTATATAACGGCCATTTTCGTACATATTAATTTCATTACGCTGGTCTTCAAGAGTAAATGATGCTTGATCACTGCCCTTGTTAACATATTTACAAATGTATTTAATAGACTTTACAGAACTACAATACTCAACATTTATGTGAGCTTCAAATGTTCTCAATAGTACACAGTTATAAGGCACAACCCAACGATTATCTATGCAATTACCATTTATATTAATTGCATTACCACCATCTCCTATCGCTCTGCTACGATACAGAGGGTAACTATCTTTTCTAGTCACAGTTTCTTTAAGTAATTGTCGAGGAAACCTTTTGGTACATTTTCCATTTTCCATGCATGGCGATTTATTATTAAATGCACCGCAAGGACCATGAATCATATTTGACTCAACAATGTTAAATAACAAAGGTTCCTCATCTGCGTTTGGTATTTCGGCACAGATCATTTTATCGATTTTATCTGGTCTTATTTTATTTTCTAACCAAAGTAGAATATGTATATGTGGTAAGCCCCGCTTTTGCCATTCCACAGAGTACATGAAACATTGAACGCTTCCAAACAAAGAACCTTTTAAATGAATAACTCGAGCTTTAATATCGTGACGATCATGCGGTTTTTGACCCGGTAATAAAACACTTTTGATGTCATTCCATTTTGGATTGCATGTGAATGTTATGAAAAGATCTGGTCGCCCATAATGGCGAACATATGTCATAGCATCTTGAGTCTTTTCATGCATATATCGTGCAGAGCTTGTAAAAGAAGATGGTAAAATTACCATCTGACCAAGTTGAGCTGCGACAACATCTTGTTGGCCTATTGCATCTTGTAAATGTATATAGCTATCTGCTCTGAGTTTCGCTTGATTGTAGCGAATATAATTTAACCTTTCTGTTTCAATTTTAGCATACATATCAACCAAAAACTGACTAAAAAGGGAACGACAATAAATTAAATGATTTATCTCAGATTGACGAATCATTATTTTATAGCTGTAAAAGCTTAACGCAGATATCTTTTTTTTGGTTCCCCCTTTTTTAATAATGGATTCCATTGTGGTATATCCACTGAATAGCCATCTTCGCCATAAGGATATAGCAAAGGGTTCTGTAAGGCATCGTATGATCGATGCACCTCACTTATACGATGTAATTTATTATTATGGCTTTCAATAATAATATCACGCTTTTCAAATTGCTGACCAACAATAACTATAGCTACTTCGCTTGATTGAGGTGCATTGTAAAGCCCTTTGTGAGCACCAGCGGGTGTTCGATCAGCATGTATAATCAATTTATAGTCTTTATTACTTGTTGGTATTTTATTGAGAGCCATTTTTAGATCTTTAACATAACGATTATGCTGATGAAACATACATTGAAGATCCTTTACTACGCTACAATCAACATTTTAAATATTTTTGCAACGTAGTTGAGCTTCCTTTTCATCATCACCAACAAAATAAATTTGAAGAAACTGCATTTCTTCATATGGCGCAAAGGTCGGACACTACCAATTAAGTGATACACTTGTCCTTGGACTTTAAAGGTTGACCAACTTTCATTTAAAGTTTTTGTACTTCCAAAAGAAGTAATTTGAAAGCAGCTGTTATACTTTCTTATACGATCAATGAAATGATCATGCTTGGGATGTCCACCAATTATTAAGCTTTTAAGTGGATCAGGCAAACTTTAATTTTGTGAAAGTTTAACTTTTCCTGCCTTGCAACAGATACCCAAAGGCTCATTTTTCCATTTTAAAGCACTGCAATGTTTGCATATCAAATTCATACTACCAAGTTGGATGTCTTAATGAAATATAAACATCAAAATTTCTATTCATTAATGGACCGGTAAAACGCAATCTTTTTACAGGATGCATATAATTTCCGAATGCTTGTAATAAATTTCCATTTTGAAAAACTTCAAAATTTACAGCATAAATTTCTGCTGCTGCTTGAAGCCCACATGCAGTACCATAAGTATTTGAATTTGACATATCGCACTCATATTGTTCAGAAGAGCTATAACACTCTCCATTTAAGTTTATGCTGAAGCAAGCAAAAGTTTGCCAGTTGGTTACAACATGTTCAACAATATTTTGGCGTATGGTGCCATGGAAGCCTTGCCTACCAAATAAAAGGTAGGAAATAGATCTAAAAAAGGCAGGCTCCATCACCAATTATGGCAACAACTGAATGCGGCACCAAAACACCACTTATATCTAAAGTTTCAATACACATCTTTTAATTTGGCTGTGAGTCAATTGACTTCACTGTAAAACGATTGTTACAACGATACAGCGTCTAATCATAAGTATAAAATTCAATAAAATTGAATATACCAACTTATACTTTTAATAGAATATTCAGACTGCTTAGTTTTATTTGATTTTTAAATGCACTTAAGCAGCGTCTACATAACTATTATATAATATGCAAAATAGAAGACAACTATATATAGAGTTGTTTCAATCATTAAGTCTAAAATCGACTTATTATTTGTGTTTAAATAAAATAAACAACAAAACAAATTAACAACTTAATTTTAAGTAAGTATTATAAAAAAATAAATACTTCAAAATAAGTCAAAAATTGACTTCACTGTACAACGTTACAGCGTCTATACGTAAGTATAGAATTCAATAAAATTGAATATACCAACCTATATTAATTTAATAGAATATTCAGACTGCTTAGTTTTATTTGATTTTTAAATGCACTTAAGCAGCGTCTATATAACTATTATATAATATGCAAAATATAAGACGACTATATATAATGTTGCTTCAATTATTAAGTCGAAAATCTACTTAATATTCTTGGTTTTAAAAAACAACAAAAGAAATTAAAATACGTTGATCGTTATTTAAATAATAGCAATTAAATATTTTTTATAACTTATCATTACATACGTATTTTAAATGAATGTATATATTTATATAATACGAAAATCAGAATATTAACAAACTCACTGATCCAAAAAGAAACTTTCGTTGTTATTATCCTTATCCTTAATATAAACAATATTAAAAAATTCACTGAAACGAAAAGTAACTTTCTTTGTTCACATTAAATATGAACTAAAATGCATAACCAATTCCCTTACCATTGTATGTAAAAACATAATGTTGGAAAGAGCATTACAGTTATTCCTCTAAGCAGCAGATCCCGAGCTCATACATACAACGCTTGCACTTAAGAGGTATGTATGGGTGGTGTAAATTAGGCAATGCAATTCCCTTAACTGCAGCCTTTTAGTTATGGTTAGCTAAGCTTAGTGAGTGCGGAGGAGATAGGGAGATTAAGATTTATGTTTGACATGCAAAGCGCGCATAAACAAAAGAGTGAGCGTAAATGGGCAAAAACAAAGACGCATGATTGCAATTAAATTATGTTATATCTAGCGGCAGTCATTAGAGCGACGCACGCGCTGCTCAAGCTTTAAGCCGCTCTTTGTGTTGCAGCATATATTCGCTCAGCTTTGCATGCTGCTTGCAGTGAGTACCATTTACAGTTATATTTCTTCTTCTTTGTTCTTCTCTCTGTTATCTGTGGCTACAAAATATAAGAAAACTTTGTTTTGAAAGCATGCCTAAAATATTACATTATTTTTATACCCTGAACCCATAAAATGGGTAAAAAAGGGTATAATTGATTTGTGCAAAAGTATGTAACAGGCAGAAAGAAGCATCTCCGACACAATAAATAAGCTTCAACAGCCGAGTCCACATAGCCATGTCTGTTATTTATGGATAACTTTATAACTTCTGTGAAAATTAATAATCCAAATCGGTTAAGAAATACATGAGATATTTTATATTAAAATGAAGTCAAGAAAAACTCACTTCTGCAAGTCATTTTAATACACGGGTTCAGGTATCTTTTAGTCGGGATTTCTCGACTAAAGCCTTCTTACTTGTTTTCAGATTCGCTCATTCTCGTGTTGTGCTGACAGTCGGCAATTCAACACCTGCATCATGAATTGAGCGCTGTTGGTCCAAAACCCAAAGAGGCAGCTTAAAACTTGAACACGCTCGCGCATCGCTCTTCATGTTCGGCGCTAGATGTCAAATTATTTTTAAATCTCGCTCCGATCATGCGCCTTCGTTGTTGTCTTTTTCGGCTAACGCTCTTATGTATGCGCGCGCTGCAAGTCAAACAAAGAGCACGCACTGAATCAACGCAAAACATATCTAAGAGGCTGCAGTTAAGTGAATTGTATATTGCCTTTAGCTTTAATTTAGTGTGTGTGCGGAGCAGGTAGGGTTATTAAACCTGACGATTGACATGCAAAGCGCGCACATAAAATAGAGAGAAACGTAAATGAGCAACAACAAAGGAGCATGATCGGAGCGAGATTTCAAATTATCTGAAAGTTATATAAGCAGCAAGTAGGCGAATCCACCCCCATAACATATTCTGTTGTGGGAAATTTTTCTAGACGCACCAAGTTTTGTTATTTTGTTGTTGTTTTTTTTTTTAAATCAATGACACCAACAAAAAGTAGCAGTGCGGGCCCTACAACAACACTTACAACAACAACAAACGCTACTTGGGTCGTAAATCAATTGTCAAAGGCACACAAATTTGAAAAAAAAAAAAAATGTGCACTGTGCGAAGTGATACATGTACATAAAATTATGAAATTTCAATTTTCAAGCGCATTGTTCACTTAATTGTGTATGCACTTGTTCATTAAGAAGCGGAAATCCGTTTCTTTTTTGCAAGTGTAAGAACCTTTTTTTATGACTTTGCTTGTGCGACGCGTCACTGCGCATTTGCTTTGTTTTTGTATTCTCGCTCGCGATCAAACTCTCAGCTTGTGCGACAATCAGGCGACAGTAGTGGAATGGGTACTTGTTGTAATTGTAATTTGTTTTTTAAAATGGGTAAAAAGTGCTCCAAATCGTATGGGAGGTACTTGAAGGAGTTGTCCAAATAAAAATTCCCTTCTTAGTGCTCACCTCCTACCTGCATGGAAAATTGTGTGAAAATTTCAGCCTTCTAGCTCTTTTCGTTTAGGCTGTGGCTCTTCCATTCTAGTGAACACGCTCGCGCATCGCTCTTCATGTTCGGCGCTAGATGTCAAATTATTTTTAAATCTCGCTCTTTTTTTTTCTCTTTTTTTTATTTATGCGCTTTTTGCGCTGCAAGTCAAACAAAGAGCACGCACTGAATCAACGCAAAACATATCTAAGAGGCTGCAGTTAAGTGAATTGTATATTGCCTTTAGCTTTAATTTAGTGTGTGTGCGGAGCAGGTAGGGTTATTAAACCTGACGATTGACATGCAAAGCGCGCACATAAAATAGAGAGAAACGTAAATGAGCAACAACAAAGGAGCATGATCGGAGCGAGATTTCAAATTATCTGAAAGTTATATAAGCAGCAAGTAGGCGAATCCACCCCCATAACATATTCTGTTGTGGGAAATTTTCTAGACGCACCAAGTTTTGTTATTTTGTTGTTGTTTTTTTTAAATCAATGACACCAACAAAAAGTAGCAGTGCGGGCCCTACAACAACACTTACAACAACAACAAACGCTACTTGGGTCGTAAATCAATTGTCAAAGGCACACAAATTTGAAAAAAAATGCACTGCACTGTGCGAAGTGATACATGTACATAAAATTATGAAATTTCAATTTTCAAGCGCATTGTTCACTTAATTGTGTATGCACTTGTTCATTAAGAAGCGGAAATCCGTTTCTTTTTTGCAAGTGTAAGAACCTTTTTTATGACTTTGCTTGTGCGACGCGTCACTGCGCATTTGCTTTGTTTTTGTATTCTCGCTCGCGATCAAACTCTCAGCTTGTGCGACAATCAGGCGACAGTAGTGGAATGGGTACTTGTTGTAATTGTAATTTGTTTTTTAAAATGGGTAAAAAGTGCTCCAAATCGTATGGGAGGTACTTGAAGGAGTTGTCCAAATAAAAATTCCCTTCTTAGTGCTCACCTCCTACCTGCATGGAAAATTGTGTGAAAATTTCAGCCTTCTAGCTCTTTTCGTTTAGGCTGTGGCTCTTCCATTCTAGTAAGGACAAACTCTTTTATATATATAGATATATAGATTTTGACAAGAAATAGAATAATAATTACTGATTTGAAAGATTTAATACTCGAAATAGCTTTGTCAAAAATAAAACTGATCATCCCTACTTTCCGGGATGATATCAATGTTAATGAAATAACGAATGAACATCTCGCTAACGTCAGTGTAACAGATATTTTGGAAGTAGCTAACATCAAAACATTCCAAACAGAAATTTAGTTTGCAGAAAAACTGAGGTTTATCTAGTTCAGCATGATAATAGAATTTTAGATTTCAAAGCGGGTAACACGGTCGCCAAGTGTGGTACGAAGACCTTCGCTGTCAGAGAGTGTGATCCATCAGTGGGCACTACTTTCTGCAAAAGATCGTTGACGTCAACCTTTACCGAACAACTGGTATTTGGAACTGTCGCATAATGCAATACTCAATCGGGCCATCTGGACTCTGGCCAGGTTGCTATCTCAGTTCACTCTCAGTTCAGTTGCATTACTCTGGCCGTAATCTCTATAATTTATGCCATCATCTATCTTGTTCGCCGCCGTCTGAAGATCAGACGCCAAGCAGACCTAGCAGAGACACTTACATTATCGTTACAGAAAGCCGAGGACGGCCTTCATTTAACCAAGGAAAGAGTTAACACAAACAAGTAGCCAACGATCGATGTAGCCCGACATCAGCATGAGCGCACCAAGTGGCCAGGCATGTGCTATCCAAGTGCCCTGTCCAACGGCCAAGTGACGGAAAGTCAGCATTTTGTCGATGTCGATGCTCAAACTATGGACTTCGTGGGATAGCGTTAAGATATGATACGTTGAGTTTATTTGAGACAGTCAACTAGAAGAGTTGCTAAATAAATATTCAATTAATTATAAAACACACCACTTCTCGTTAACTTGCATGTACACTTAAAATGAATATAGTTTGAAAAAACTAAAAAATACGCTTTTTAAAAACATTGAACTTAAAATTTAAAAAATAATTTCTAATTTAAGCATAAAGATTTAAAAATTTTTGAATTATTGTCAAAAAAGCGTGGGCGCTTTGTGATATATATTTCGTGTATCGAGCGCCAGACGCTTTTTCACAATAATTCAAAAATTTTTAAATTTTTTAAGCTTACATTAGAAATTATTTTTTAAATTTTTAGTTCAATGTTTTTAAAAAGCGTATTTTTTAGTTTTTTTCAAATTATATTTATTTTTAAATTTTTAGTTCAATGTTTTTAAAAAGCGTATTTTTTAATTTTTTCTAAATATATTTATTATAATTATAATTATTACTGAATATTAACTATTAAAAAATACAAAAAATCTATTAAAAAAACCAAATTGGACTAAAAAACGCACCTCCCGTTTAAGAGTCTGGCAACCTTACCACTAGACTATATGAGAGAGTTCCCGAAGTGCCTTTAAAACCTAATTTATACTTTTTTTTTTTGAGTTACTCACTCACTCCGCCTCAAGTGAAGCTAATAATAACTTAAATATCAATTTTTCTACTTGGGGATTCGAATCCGAACCTCCCGGTTATGAGTCGGGTATCCTAACCACTAGGCCATATGAGTGTGATGCTTAATGTGCCTTTAAAACCTAATTTATACTTTTTTTTGAGTTACTCACTCACTCACTCACTCCGCCTCAAGTGAAGCTAATAAAAAGCTATTAAAAATATATAGATTTCTAAGCAAATAATTGCACCATTATGAAGAGAAAAAATAGTTAAAACTCGACTTAAAAACACAAACTTTCAAACATTTCAATACAACGAAGATTTCTACTTCTTCCCTTGAAATTCGTTACATAGAATTTCGACTTTATTCTGGTACCGAAGGTAAAGAGTATATTGGTTTTTGAATGTCCGTCATGGTGTGTTTGTCATGGTTGAATGCTTCGCCCACAAACTCCGCCCCACGCCCGCAAGATGTGCATCAAACCCCTTGGGCGTACCCGTTTTAATAACGTTTTAACTTGTTTTAACATGCTTTCATGCTTTTGCCTTACATTTATTTTATCAAAATTATTATCGGGACTTAACTGGAGCCTTTAATTTAAACCAGAAATTATGCATCGGTTTAGTTTGTTTCTCGGCTATCCCCTAACCGAATTGTGAGAATTTAAAATTTAACTACACTTCGGTTAGTTTGACAAGCCTGAGATCAAAATACAGTAGAATCCGGTTATAACGACTTTCAAGGGACCGACGATTTTACGTCGTTATACCCGGACGACGCTCTAACCGAAAGGAGCAAAACAATTTTTTTTTGTTTATTTTATGGTTGCCATGTTTGTAATAAGCTTTAAAATATGACAAATTACTTTTTTAATCAAAACAAAAAAACTTGGAAAAAAGCATAAAAATCAAGTTATATAACGGCACATCTCTTGGAATAGGGTATGAGGTCTGCACACGCACGCTGTAAACATTTGTGTGACGTCGGCATTGCACTCCGACTTTCTCTCTCTTTCTCTAAGCAGCGTTGCTAAGGCGATAAAAACAAAATTTATTAAAAAAATTTTTTTGAAATTTAAAAAAAATATTTAAGAAAAAATGTTTTTCTTAAAAAAATCTATGACTTTTTTGAGTAGTAAAAAAAAAACCGACTGAAGATATCTATTTTCGTTTAGAAGTTATTAATTAAATGCCGCTGGCGGGGCCCAATTGCCCACTGTGCGACAGCTAAAACTAAGAGAGAGTAGTGAGAGTGTAAGATCCTTCGTGCCGATCACTGATAAATACATACATTTCTAACAGCGTCGTTTGATACTTCAAGTTGGCATAGGTGTGGCTAAAAACCCTGGCCTGCATTAAAAGTCTGAGACCTATTTTATAAATATTTATTATGTACTTTAATTTTTTTTATGAAGTTAATAATCTTAAAAAAGTAAAATTTTTCCTTTTATAAAATAAAAGGTAAGAACTGTTTTTTTTTTTTAATTAAAGTGTTTACCAAAATTATTCCCAAAGAATGCATATATTTAAAAAGAGCACTTGTTCGCTAGTATTTATTTTTATTGTTGATTTATAGAATAGTGTTTGTAAGCATATTTCTTCATTAAAATTTTATTAGTTAAATGCATATATAAATGATTTTTTAAAGTTATTGTTTAATTAATTATAATATTTTATGTTATGTTACCCATACCATATGTAAATTTCATTTTAATTTGAGTATAACACTAAGTTATTAACTAGGATTAATAGTGCTTGCTTTTAATAAATTTTTAATTACACCTATTAATTAATAGTATCTATTACTTTTAAGACGTGAGTTAGTAAAGTTAAGTTAAATTGGCGCAAAAGCGCTCTATTATAGTTAGCCGTTTAAAATTTTATCTTCCAGGTCTTGCGAAGCTTTTCCAGTTTCCTGTTATTAGTTAAAGTGTTGAACCTGATTATAATGTATTTTTATAGTATTGTCTTTAAGATACTTGAATGTAAGGTCTGGCCTATCACTTTTGCTTCCTCATTAGGTGAATAGTTGCTATTTTCCCATATTTAAGTAAAGTAGTATGCATAAGAGGTTACCCGGGTGTACGTAAGTTTGTTATAGAGGAGATTCTGACCCTTTAATTTCCTGTGACTGTTTTCTTGTAGTCAGGCCACAACAGAAACACCATAAATAAAATTGTCTGACTACGCAGTGTAGACAATGACAACTTAGTACCCATTTAAGTGATTTTTTAAGGTATAAGCAACATGTGCCTTTTATAGCTCTTTATTAAGATTAGTTTAATTTTTGTTAAATTAGACCTAGTATTTGCTAGTCACTAAAGGACAGTTAATTTAATTGTGGCTGTAGATGAATTTTGTATTTTTAAAGAGGACCAGTCGTTTTAGCAGGATTAACTCTAATCAGATCTTTTTGCCCAACCGAAAGCCTAAGCTTTCATTGGTACATAAGTTGAACTTGCCTAAGCTGCAACTCTCTATAGGCTACACTTTGCACCTCCCATCATGGACAGCAGAGTTGTTTACTGCTCGTTCCATAAGAAGAGACTCGCTTGTTCCATAACGGACTTTGACATCATCCCAGTGCGGCCCTTAGATCTGCATGAGATCTATCATCATGCACCGTAGTCAACCCCAAATCGTAGCGAGTCGTGATAGTCCTAGTGACGTTTTAAGCTCCTTATGTTAGGAACGTCTAGCGTATAGTTTTCTATGTATAGACTTTTCAATGACGCAGAGTCATGCAGTGCGGTCTGGTAGACTTGCCCTTAGAATAGGCATGCTGAACTGGTGAGAGAAGTGATTAATAGTGCTTTCAAATGAAGACAAGCAGCCTTCATGTTTTCGTAAAAAGACGAGAGACTGATAGGTCGAAAATCTTTAGCTGTTGTGAGTTTTGTTTGATAAAACTACTTTCGATTACATGGCCCTGGATTATACCATTTTAAAAACCCTGGAGAATATGTTCTTAAGCCAATTTATGCTAATTTCGATAATTGCATATATTATTATTTGTATTTATAGGGTTTAAGTTTATTCATATATTTTTAGAATTAAAGCTTTGTTCTAGGTAATAAGTTTATTACTTCCAAAAGTGTGTCAGAGTATTGTATTTTTATGATGTCATTATGTTTATTTATAACAAGTTGTTTTTTGTAGTTCTTGTTTTTAAGTATATTATTTAGAAAGTTTAAATTTTTTATTTAAAGTCTTTTTGAAAAGAGCCTGCTTGTATGAGTTGTTTATTTTAGCCTTTGTTTATTGAAATTTTCTAGCTGCCTAACTTATTTAGTCACCAGGTTTTTTCCTCTTTTGTTGTAATGGGACATGATTGGTTTTAGTTTCTAATTTTTTTAAGTTTTATTATTTTGTTTATTTTAAGGTATTTTTTTTTGTTTTATGTTTTTATTTTTGTTGTTTTGTTTGTTGGCATTATTTCGCTGTATTTTTTCCTCAAACGTCGCAATATCCGGTTGAATTGTGAAGTATCTCGTCGATATAAGCGGTTTGTCGCTAAAAGCGGAGTCGTACTAAGCGGAGGCCCTTTCATATAAGTTAGTATGGGGACCAACCAAGTCATCGAGATTTCGTCGTAATAACCGGACGGGCGCTATAAGCAGCGTCGCTATAACCGGATTCTACTGTAGTACAGTTATTGTTATTGTTAAATGAATTACGTTAAATCTTAATACTGTACAAGAAAGTATTTGCGATAATTGTGATATTTGTGAGCCTAAAGTACAATATAATCATCAAGCCGTTATATATGTAGATAACTTTAATATTGGTATTTGGATTTTTAATTAAAAATAAAGAAACAAAACTATAAGAATTACATGTTTTTAAGTGAGCGTTAAAATATTATTTAAATCAAAAGACATTAAAACACTTATTCACAATTGAAATATCAAACTTATATTAGTGAATACTACAACACATAGAGAAAATACTAGGATTGCGACTATTTGAAAAGGTTTTTGTGGAGCTTATAGTTCTAACGCTATTAGTATCACCCTTTTTAACAGAAATAACATCACCATCCGTGGTATGCATCGTTATTCTTTGTAGATCTTCTAATCGAGACCTTAGCTGCAGTGGGGTTATCATAGATTTTAATTGTTTTTCTGCAATTGCATGAACTGCCTGCGATGAATGCAAATCTTCGCTTCCATTATGAGCATTATATTGATTTTTATGATCGTCATTTATAATATCCACACAAAGTTCGATTTTGCGACTATTGCTTGAGGTAGTTGTGGATGTGCTTCTTAGTTCAGAATATGGTGAATGAGATTCATTGCTTTCTGGAGTATACGGGTCCAAATGTGAATTTTCATTGTATGTATTAAGGTGATGGGTATCGATTTGGTTTACGATTATATTTTCTAAAAGCAAATCCGGGGAACACGTGCAAGCGTATACTATATCCGACTCAATTAAATTGATGCTTATGCTTGGATAATCTTTAGAAACTTTCTTAATATGCTTGTTTTCTTCAAAGTTTAAAGCACTCTCAATCATTTTTGCATCGTGTCCGCTTGAGGTGTTTTCAGCTAAGTTGCCTTCAACACTTTGGAATTGACACTCTTGCAATGCTACAACTTGGCATTTAGCTTTAACTTCTTTAAATACTTGATGACATAATTTGTTTAAATAGGCGCAAGATTTGCATTGAACAGGTGATGTTAAATCGTTGTTGCTATTAGCATGACTAGTTTTAAAGCTGCAATCACATGATCTATAAGTACCTTTGTTTGGCTTTAGACGAACAGTTAAGCAAATAGGCTACATGACAAGAAGAAAAGAAAACATATTTAAATTAACCTTATAGTATATTAAATGTTAGTGCAAACAGTTGATATTAACTCTAATAGTGGTCTTCCCTTAACCCATTGACAATAAAAATTGATGTAAATTAAATTTATGCTAATGCATGTAAATGAAACTCTAGTCTTTACATAAAAGTTATCGAAACGTTTAAGCTTGCAGCTGGCACTTTTGTGTTACTTCTTTTTCTCCTAACTTTTTTTGTTACTGAATCGACCTTGATAAAAATTACATATTTGATGTTTCTAAAATAAGTTTTAGAGTTTATATTCACAAGTCTTTGAAAAACATACATAAGACTTAAACTAAAAGAGACTTATAAAAGCCTTTTTATACTCAACAATGCAAGAATTTTTTTTTTTTTTCTTAAAAAGAATGAGGTTTTCAACTGATTGGTAAAAAATTCTCAAATAATACAATATGTATGTATATCATGACAGTAACGGTCTCTGGTTACATATTATCAGAGCTCGAATTATTAGATTTAATTTTTTTATATGTTAGTTCAACAGCTCTTTCATAGATTTTGCAATTTTTGAATTTCCAAACGCGTTAATATGTTATTAATCTCTGTAACCGACGCGATTAGATCCAGACCGACAATTAAAATCTTTTTCTTCTTTCTGTTACATACATATGTCTTCATAACTAAATTTTACCATTTTCTTTTCTTTTGTGTCTTCATAACTTTATTTTACACTTTAAACATAGTTTCAATGGGTTCAGGGTATAAATTCATATCTTTTGTTACAGGCTAGCAATATAGCATTCTATTGGAATTTTTTTGTTTTATCTAAGTCATCAAAGATATTAAAACTTAAAGTAGAGTTTCGTTACGGACGATAGTTTTCAATCAAAATAGATATAAGCATACATACATATGTCTGTATAACTTATGTCATAGTACATATCAGATTCAATATCCAATTTCTTTTCTTACCTTATGGTCACCCATGCAAACAGATTCTCCAATCATATCATATTTCCATTCATTATGTTCAATTATGACTTTCACTTGCGGATTCATCAAAATTCGATCGCACCATGACGGACATCTAGTTGCCATATAATCGGTGGGCATTTCAGGATCTTCTTCAAAGGGATATGATGGAATAAAAGTTATGGGATATTCAACCAAAATATCCTTAAGTGGTTCCAATTCTCTATCATATTTTTTTAACTAAAATAACAATTAATTTATTAAAAATTTATATATACATATATGAATAAAAAACATACCCAAAATTCTTTAAACTTAAGTTGATGATCGGCGTGACTAAATTCTTTTTTGCCGACTGTAAGTATGTTGTTGCCATCTGAGTTACGGTAATTAATTTTAGTGCTTTCGTTCTTAATACTTTGGACACGATGAGCAGTCAAATTTGAAGTAAGTTCCTGTTTACAGAAAAACATGTTTTTTATTATGTATATATAAAACATTACCAAGATAAACGTATCTCAAGCTTACTTTTACAACACCTGCAGTGTCACATCTGAAATTAAAATCTCCAAATAAAAAAAAAGGGACGGACCTGTTTTTGTCATCTAAGTGGAACCTGGTTGTATAAGATAAAAATATGGATATATGATAGCATAAAAATATATTATAGATACAAATTTGAACCGTTCCTTTTTTAAACCACTACTAGTGGACTTGACTTCTTGCGTTGCCGGCAGGACAAGTACCGCCAAGAATGCGGTTGCGGTGTTTAAACACCGCTTTACGCGACAAGAAAATATGCAGTTGAAAATATTGAGTCGTTCAAATTTAGGGAGCACGAGTTCGTTTTTTTTCATCTGCTTTATTATTTTACTGCAACGTTCTTACACGGCGTAAGAAATTGAATATGGCAAAGAACAAAAACAGAACAGTACCATTATATGTACTTTTTTCTTAATAACCTCTCCTTTAAATTTGTGTGTACGTAACGCAAGTACTTCGATTTTGTAAGCTCGACGCGATCAGTCAGATGCCAATAAAAAGCTAACGAAAAACATGAGTTGGGCGCTTGATCACTAAGCATCAAAAAAACAACATTATTTCGTTGTATTGAGTGTTTTTGCTAGTATATCGAAGAATAAACCAACGCAAATGTGAAGGGCCGCATAAACGGTGGAGAACCAATTTCGCTACCTTGGTATATATCTAGACAGAAAGCACACCTGGCGCAAACACACCCAGATTATGAAAGCAAAGTTTAGATCATAAAAGAAAAATATCGAATAGGTGCTTTAGAAATCAATCAACAAGCTTTTAGAATACAATAGCATAATCATGCCAACGGTATACAATTTTGGATTAATGCGGTGCTTATCCTACAGAATTAAATGCTCCGAGACATCTGTGGAGCTTCATACTATGTGAAAAAGTGTACACTACGCAATGCCTTTAATTGCCAACAATTATGGACCAAATAAATACTAAAACTAATCGGTATAATAACCCTTAAATTATTGTTAAAAGTGTTGTGTCGTCTTAAAATTTTTTTCTGTGTTTGACCCAACACATTAAATCCCCAATAAAAAATAAAAGCATAACAATCATATCAATCCTTTCTCCTATGTTAGGATCAAACACAACGAGCATAAGATTAAAGCGTCTTCACACAAGTGACCTATAGACTTCTTCTCGTCAAATTTAATGGTAAACCACATCTTTAAATTTTCGTTTATTTATAAAGTAGTTTTATTAGCCGAGGTACATATCTCAGTCTGGCCAAGGCTCGCGTACAAGAAATAATTTATATATTGCGGAGACGCGTTAACTATTGTGGAGGCAAGTTTTGATTATCGATATAACCCCGAGACCAAAAGACAGGGATATCAGGGATGATGTACATTCGTACGGTTTCCGCTGACTCCACAAATGCTGCTCCTTACGAATCGGGGATCGGTTCACCGATTATTAGGAATGCGGGGAAGGGGGTAATTAATGCCGTTAGCGCAGTACCGAAACGATTGAGTGATCAGAGAATGGCGAGGGGAGACTCCGCTTTATGCCCTCCGCCGATCTCTCAAATATTTAACCTTTACAAAACCGAAAAGTAGCTTGACTAATACTCCGCGCGTGAATACATATATGAGCGCGTATATGTATGTAACGCGGCTCTCGCTTGTCTTGCGCGGAAAAAAGTATAACACGTGAGGGGTGTTTAGGTTATTTCCATTCACTTTTATTTAGCTTCACTTATAATTACTTTTTCTATGTTCAATACTTTGCAAATTAACTCATGTGGTTTTCGCACTTTCCTGTGCAGTGTATATCTCGCTATATGTTCTCCGCCTCACGTATACTAACTTAACTCTAGAACAGTGATTGGCAGAAGCCCACGGCCTCTGCCGCTGCCGACTGCACGAAATCACACGTACGCTATAAGGATTGAAAGCTATTTTTAGAACACGATTGTTCGTTCGTCGTCGGTTGTCAGGCCGAAGCATGCATTAGACTTAACATTGTACTTTTAGTTGAAGGCGACCTATTGACAGGCAGGCACCACGCAGCGCATTAGCAAGAAAACTAATTTTTTACAGGGCGCTCCAAAATGTTTATGCCCGAATAGGAGAATGCATTTTTTTTTTCATAGAAAATAAAGATGCTAGAACAAAATGCTTGATTTGCAATAACATTGTTTGTCGCAATGTTAAATATTTTTCAAGATGGCATTATTTATTAATAAATAATAAGCACAATGAGTAACCGTTAACTTGCAGCGTACACTGTACTGATCACACTTCATTTTTTCGCTGCAGCGCACGCAAATTGTGCTTGTATGCGTGTGAAAACTGTGCCAATATGTGTGTGTGCCCATCACTGCTCTAGAACCGTTTCTAAAGTCTCACGTCCGCGCTTTTGCTGCTCTACTAGGCAACTGATCCGCCGGTCTCGCGCTCGGCCTGAGCTTGCCCTTCGTCGCTTGTGGATCGCAACATTTGAGACTGTGGGTCGTGAGAACGCGCACGGCCGTCGTCCCGATTGCTCTCGCCCATGGTTGAATTATACATGGTTATGTCGAGAGAGAGAGCTCGCTCAATTTTTAGGAGCCTGTTGTTAGTCGAAAAGCAGCTGCTTTCAGTCGTGGTGTTGTTTTGAAAACTGTAAACAAAATCACACATCGTTCTATCTCTTTTTTGCTCACAAAAACAAGACGATAAAGCAATATCGAGAGAGCAATTATGCTATCTCTCTTGCACTCGCGTGGTCTTATCAACAGCCTCGCCTTCTGTTACGCATGACACAACCATGTATAATTCAACCATGCTCTCGCCTGGCCGTTCGGCACTTATGATCTCTTATGCTAGCTTGCCCTTACTCTCTTACTGATCTACTTATGCTTAATTATGTTTCGTACTAGTGTTATAATTGTAGCTTATGTTTATATATACAGCTGCGCCATAAATAACAGCATCACCAGGCACCTTTTTCTTACAGTCCAAAAAACCAACATTTAGAGTACGAAATTTTTCAAATAATTATTTTTTATTAATAGCTGAATATGTACTCTAAACAAAAAGTATCGTTTTATCCCGAAATTCGAATCGAAACATTTTTTTTAGTTGGTTTTTTTTTTAAAGTGCTTGTTTGGTGGTCAACTGCCTTTTTGACCTCTACCCACAAATAAAAAAAATGTTTCGATTCGAATTTCAGGATAAACCGATACTTTTATTTAGAGCAGTGATGTCCAAACTCACACAATGAAAGAGTTGCGCTTGTGTGCGAAGCAGCGAAACACGAAGGCAACGTGAAACATTTTTTTTGCAATGCAGCATAGCGAATGACTGCGCGTTTGACTTTGAGCTTCAGCCGAACACATGAGTCGAGAGAGCAAATGCAGCCGAACACGCGCATCGTAAGAGAACAAGCTGCCGAGCGTTCTATTTATAGAACACACATATTCTCTCTCCCTATACATGTGTCGGCTGCTACGCCGGCAGAATTTTTCTTGCCAACCACGCGTGGCTGCCTTTTCAAACTTTGGACAACGCTGATTTAGAGTACATATTCAGCTATTAATAAAAATAATTATTTGAAAAATTTCGTACTCTAAATGTTTGTTCTTTGGACGGTAAGAAAAAGTTGCTTGGTGATGCTATTATTTATGGCGCAGCTGTATATAAATGAGAATGTCTTCTAAACCATGGGTTATAATATAATAATAATGTAAATGTGGGGGAGGCCTGTTGACAGCCTACCTCACACATTCTTTGTTCATTTAAAATTGCTTTTGTTCTTATTAAGAATTTTTTTGACTTTTTAACATATAAAAAAATCACGCAACATATTGATAGCATTAACATATGCGAAAATGAAAATTGCATCACTTAGCAATTTTTTTTTACAATCCAAAAAACAAACATTAAGTTTTGCAATTTCTTCAAGTGAGTGAAGACAAGTTGGTCGATCGATTGGTTAGATTTCCGATTAAAATAATACACAACAATTAAAACTATAGATAAAGGGCAAATGCAAGTAGTTTCTTGACAAAAAGTTGATTGCTACACCAGTTGAGCTCCTTTAAGGACTGCAACAAAGCAACGAAATGTGCGATAGCGCAAAACTGTGGCAAATTTAACCTAAAGTCACCCTGTATTAAAAAAGTGAAGTGTAACAAAAGATTTTGTAGACAGTTTTTAAATGCAACTATTACAGGAACTATTCGTTACCTCCATATCGACGAAGAGCCCTAGATAATGGTGGATTTGTTGTTGAAATAAATAAAAACAATATAACCAACCGCGGGGTTGTACCACAAAATTCTATACTCTCATGAACATTTGAGACCCACATTAATGTAGTCACCAAAAAATTAGGTTCAAATGTATGATAATGGTAGGTTCATAAGCAGATTAGAAGCCGAATGAAGAATACTTAAGACTTCTCAAACATGAGCCTGCTGTCACTCATTTAGTTGATCAGTTGGCTGGGAAGCTAAGAAATCCAGTGACATCGACCCTATTAGCCTCCATTGAGCTATGCAAATATCATAAATTTGCAAAACACTTACATATATCTGACGAAAAAATTCACATTATACATTGAATAATAAGAAGGGGTCCAACCTCATTAGCGGGTCTGAAAAATTGGGATCGCAAATAAGAGTTATGAGATTAAAAAAAATAAAATCGAGATAAATAAACAAGATAAATGTGAAAACAACAAAAACCTTTATTTTTTATTTGGGTTTCCAAATTTAAGAGAAACTTTTATTTTCAGTTTATTTAAATAAATTAAATAATAGCTCGCTAAAACTAATTTTTTATAATTAAAATAAAATTTTTAATTTAAAATTGTGAAATAAGTAGCTTTTATTTTCAATTTTTATACTAAAATCAAAATTAAGTTATTTTTAAATTTTAGTGATCATATCCCTTTCCCGTTCTAATTCACGATTTGGCGCTTTCATTTCTAACCTGACTAATAATTAACGCATATGAGGTAACACATGTCTTCGATCAAGATCAAAGCCTGATTATGTATCTCCTCATTCATTTGAAGGTCGGGATTTCATGAACTGACACGAAAATTATGTGCGTATCTGACTTGGTGATGCAAAGACGATTGTCGTTTCTCAATGGTTATCGTTTTCTAGTAAATTTAGTTATTCACAAGCAGCACGATATATTGGGAATACTGTAGCATTAACAGTCCGTAGTGACTCAAATGACCGCAAATAGAAACATTCATCATTCTTTGGATGAACTGACCAAGAGCATCAGTAGAACGCACATCTGGATAACCAGGAACCGCATCGCCTTGCATGCGTCTTTGAAAATTCTTCGATGAAGCATTTCATAATAACGTTGCATTTCCGAGTAAAGCAAAGTTCGTGCAAATGGATCGCTTTGGCAGATCGCAAAGTAACTTGTCAATGTTGTCGCTGGAGGTGTTTCAGCACGTTAAACAACATTCGAAGCCGCGAAAAATACTCGTTGACCATTCCCCAGATGCACCGTCAAATGCACAACAGTAGGATGACGTTCGTGAATAGGGAATGCGAATATTCGCCAAATCGCTTCATTGCAGTTCACATACCGACCAACTTGATAGTGCGCAATTTCATCGTTGGTATTGGAGGTTTGGATGCCAAAAACCGCCATATCGCTGCCTTTCGTGACATATTTGCAGATGTATTTTATGGATTTTACTGCATTGCAATGCTCAACGTTGCAATGTGTCTTGAACGTTTTCTAAATAATTGACATATATGAAACAATCCAGCTGTTGTCGACCACGAAATCCATTCTTTTCACTTTTGTTGTGATAGTTCGACTGTTATCATCGGGTGATCGACGCCGATATAGTGGATAACCATCGTTGCCAGTGAGAATCTTCGCCGTTAATTTCCGTGGACACCGTTTGGAACACTTGCCGTCGACCATGCAAGGTGATTGGGGATTGATGGCGCCACACGGTCCATGAATCATATTTGTAATTACAACATCATGTAGGTGTGGATCGGCTTCGAGATCGGGAATCCCAGCAGTATGGAAATAATTTTATTGACGTTATCAGGACTGGATTGCGACCGGTTTTGTGTAATTAAAGACCAGCAATGGAAAAGACTCGTTCACTTGGTGTGCTCGTTGCCGGCTTTTATAGTAAAGGTATTGCAGTCCCTTTTTCCTCCAAAATGATAGTACGTCTTGACATGAAGAACTGATTCGCGGATCTAATAAGAACCCTAGAGTGCTACCTGTGGTTAGCCGGTCGCAGCATGGTCGGATAGACGCCCCTGGATATAGCCTGGTGGCTGGCATTTTGGCGATCATCAATCCACCTGCCACTAATACAGAGAATTCGGGGCCATAACCTACGTCTTCAGCTGTTTCACGGGTATGAACTCTCCAAACGCGAGCGATGCTCTCCCAGCAACTGCGCTTATTTATGTTGATAAATAGCGCCCTCTAGCCATCTGGACCGGCAACTTACATAATCCAGGAAACTAAGTAGCCACTATGATTATTTTAATCTTTCCACTCGGAGCCTAAAGCATTAATGTTTAATGCGGAGCTATTTAATTCAAGAAAAATGTTTTTTAATATTGTAAATTGAATAAAACTTTTCATCCAGCCTTCCACAGTCCCAGTAGGCCGAGTACTCGGTTCGATGCTGGGTGTTGGGACGAAGCAATCTCAGTAGGCCGGATTTATAATTCGGCTCTGGGATTGTTTTTGTCTTGATCCCAGTAGGCTGAACTGATATTCGGTCCTGGGGCTGTGGGAAAAACTGTTTGAAATCATTATTCGTTTCGATACTGAAGCGACAACATCAAAAATGATTCGCGGATCTAATAAGGATACGCAGAAGACCCATAATTGGGTATCTTAAATCCAATTTAATATTTATATTATTTTTCATATTTGTCAAAGAAAGCGGCTCATTGTTCTCAGCTTCATCCAATATTGAGACCATCTCTCTTCAAGTAAGTAACGCAAGGCTTATTTATGGATACGAATATCCAGACAGAATTACGGACATACCACACAAAGCACGTAAATATTTTAGAGATGGTGTCAAAATCTCAACGAATTATTGATTAAAAGACTGTTTGGCCACTTCTTACGATATATTTATATTTTTTAAATTGGATAGATTTTTTAGTTACGTTGATCTTGAATATATAGGAATGACGCCGGCGGCGTGCCGTTATTTGCGTCAGAAAAGCCGCGACCGCGGCGTGGCACGGCGGTGTGAATGACGCAAAAATAAACCAAGATATTTGGCAAAGATTCAAGTTTCTAGCTTTACGGATGTTGAAGAAACGCACGTTCTTACAGACACCATGAAGACATTGAACAAACCACTCTAGCTTAAAAACTGTAAAAGATATCCGTTTTTAAAAGGAGCTAGCATTGTAGCGGCAGGTGCGGTTGTGGCTTTCTTCCTACTAAATTTGGATACCTTAGCTGTTAAAATGTAGGAAACATGAGTGCTTTTTTATCGTTATACACCTGGAGTGGATCGACTTTTTATCGGTTTCCCAGCCCACCAGTGGGCGAAGCGTCCCTATATTGACACTTTGTCTGCCGCAGATAGGGATCAGGATGTTTGCAAAGTTATGTCTCTAGCTATAAGCAATTGTAGCGAGAATTCTTAACCAACCAGTTCACTTATACACTTATACCCTTTTTATTTTGTTCTGCCAATCCTGGCAGGACATGAAGACAAAATTATAAAAATCATTGTTTTGTCATCGATGCTTAAGGTGTGTATAAAAGGCGTATCAGGTCTTAGCGCATTCCCTAAAATATTAATAAAATAATCGTTAATCCAACAATTATAGTGTTAAGTACACAAAAGAGCAAAACCCTTGCTAAAATGATCAAATCCATTACTGCATATTTGTATGAGATCCAACAGAACAACATTAACGTAAAAGAGTAAAAAGTTGATTATTAAGAAAAATAGCTTTTTCACATTATGAATATAGGTACATATTCGATTTTTGATTAAAAATACCTTATTTGCCATCTTATGGTAAATAGCATATCTTTTATATTATTATGCATTTAAATTTTATCACTTTAAAGTTAATTAGTTCTGTAGTCCCGAAAAAATTAGTACCACTTCGCTCTTTACCGTAATCAATAAAATGCGTACGGAATATATACAATTTTAAGGCTGTAATATTTAAAATAAAGCAATTCTACTAAACCCTTAGAGCAAGAGACTTTAAACATTGCAAAAATGTTGGATCAAGATTGAGACTTTTCTGGGAGGCTGGGAACACAACAAATCGATACGATGGCTGCAAATCGATATAGCACACATATTTCTCATACTAGCTAGAGTGATACACTTGCTTTTTGTAGAAGTAGATTTTATAAACGTATAGATTTTTCGAATTTTAACTGGTTCTACATTAAACGCAAAAAGAAATGATTACTTTTAGTAGCAAAATTTGTAAGTTAGTTAGGAAATAGAAAATAGTTAGGAATAATAAATTTTGGTCAGTGTAAAGCGTAAAAACATAAGTGCGTTACCTCTCGATAGTATGTATCAGGGCTCTTCTCCTTGTTTTGCAGTATACAGAAGGAAAATCTTCACAAGCTGCCAAATTGGATGCATCATGAAAAAGATGTATATTAATAAAATCAATGGCAGTTCCACTTATTTCCCATCGAGTTCGCATAAACCCTTTTCGTGACCATTTACACTAAAATGATAAAACATAGTTTATTTATAATAACATAGAAAGCTAACTTTTGACACGCTAAAGATACCATAGACTTGGAACTATTTTATCTATTAATTATTATTACTCAATCAATTTTATTATATTTTAAGTGTTTTGCTTTAAGCATTAAAAAAGTTGCGATAACCAATGCTAGTGAATAATAAAAACTTTTTATTAAAATTTGGATATCGCAGTAATCCGGGCTCAAATTCGACTTTTAAAACGAAGCAACAGTTTTGTAAGTAATTAACATAAACGCATCCTGGTCTGATGAACTTGTGGTATAGTTTGGGGGCTGAGCTGAGGAAACCAGGTGGGTCACGGGATGCGGAAAGAGGACGGACCTTTTGGGGTCAGCTGTGAATAAACGAGATTCCTCGTGCATAGGTATTCCCGGACAATAAGCGGATTCGATATCGTTCATTGGACCGACAAGACGCTTGTGTCGCCGTCTTTTAAAGCATACCTTGCATCAAGAGAGTCAGCTTGGCTGGGAGCCCGGATAAAAAACTGGCCCAGTCTCTTACGGTGAACTCAGGCAGGTAACGACCTCCTGTTCTATTTAGCATTACCCGGGTACTGCGGATCTCTGCCCGGGTGACTCTATTTGCTGCGCTACTTGAGGAAGCCAGTAGACGAAAAATTTTAACAACCAACTTAAATTGCAGCAGGATATTCCTGCTGTTGTTGGAGCGGCGCTCCAACGTAGGACAACCACCACAGCACACACCTCAGCAAAACAACAAAGGAGACTTCAGGCACAGTTTGACTTAGCGTAGGGAAACCTCACGTCACCATGACCAAGAGCAAAGCTGCCACAACTTGGAGAGCCGGATGACCCAAACCGTAATAATTTGAACAGCACTAATACTCCGATTCCACTAGGCTGCATGCGTCATAAACAGCAAGTCGGGAATGTAGGTAATTCCACTATATATCCAATTGCTTTAACAGGGTCAGTTAAGTGACAGCTGTTTGTGTATTATATGTATGTTTTTAATTGGAAACAAATATGAGCTCGAACACAAACAAAATTAGTGAAGCCAAAAAAGCAAAAATTATTGCTTTAATTTGTGCGCAAAATGCAAACATGATTTTACAAATGTCCCAGGTTGTGCAGACATGTTTTCAGCTGACAAGTAGCTTAAACCTTAAGTTGGCGAAGTCATTTGATGATATTTCAATGCCACCAAAGTGGAAATTCCTGATTAATAGATTAAATAAAGTTGAACAAAATTTTAAATAAGTATAACATAATATAGGTATATATTGTATGTGTTTTCTTATTTCACCTGATGACAAGCTGTTTTACTCAAATTGGCACTGTCTATGCCAAGTTTCGATTCAAAATTTCTTAGTATCGACTATGTTAAAGTTCTGTTCAGTTCTCTGTAATGTTATGTTCTAGCATTCCCAGTTGGTCGGTGGCCAACCAACTGGTAATGTAACCAACCAACGACGGAATATTTTAACAAGATTCCCATTAAGCAAAACCGAATCAAATACAAAATAAAACAACATTCCCGAGTTCCAATTACATTCATACGAATGCAGCGGTATTGGGGTATAAGAGTTTGTGATATTAGAGGTGCCAGCAGCAGGAACTTGCCCCCCTCTGAGTCCCTTAGACTGGTAACGACCAGTAGAGTAACTGCGAATCAAGTTCCCAAGATGACGTGCCCAGAGAGTTCAAGTAGGTCGAAAGTAGCCGCCATTGCAACAGCAGTGAGGACTAATTCGCCTGTGCCAACGTCAATGTTGCCGCATTACTTGTGGAATACCCGCAGGTAATGCTCAGCAATGGAGGTTTGTACGCATTGGAAGAAGCCATCCCAGTTACTCTTACAGTATAGGGTAGGCTTCCCGTAGGTAGGCTTCCAGTATGGTCAAGGCACACATGGTTGTGTTGGTCCGAGGTCTACCCCAACACAAGCACAGAGAGCAGCATGCACGGCTCTCACACCTCCCACTGCAAATGCATCGAGCAATCACCTGGCAGATACCGCCGACTTGTCGTCACCCCATCTTCACAAGTGGTGAGTACTTTACCGAATTTATATAATATATATATATTTAAATATAATTTAGAATTAGAAATGTCGGAGCAACACCGACATTTGGTATCTAGAATTAGAAAAAAACTATTCGACATCAAACTGATAAGTCCACTTCTCAGGAAATGGCATAATTCTCTAAAAGACTCCATGTCTGATCACCTTATTAAAACGCGGACAGTAGCGCACTAGCTCGTAACCACAGAAAAAACAAAAATTGATAACTCTGGAATGCCTAGATATACAGGTAAGCTGGAAAGAGATTTAAGAATTTTAAGAAGTAGAAGTAACAATTGATTTAAACAAAGCTGTCAACTAAGGAAAACACGCCCCTTGGTGAAATGATGGTCTCACCACACTTTACCATTCCAAAGTCATGGGATCAATACCGCGAAATCCTCAACACATACAACAATAAAATAAGAATGGTCAAACGCAGTAACTATACTGACTTCTGTGAAAGCATAGCAAGTACGACTTAAGGCGTTCGGTTCCATAGAGGCCTATCCAAACGAGCGCCGAAAACTATACTGGCCCTGAAGCGAAGAAAGAATACTTTCATGAGCAGCAATTTGCAAGGTGAGATCTATTGATTGAGAAGCACTCCGCAGTGAGTATCCTTAGGCAACAAGGTAGAACACATGAAACAGGGGAACAACACAGATCAACTGTTATTGCCTGGGCTTAGCAGTCGGCGGTAACACTGGAGAAAATAAAATGTACAGTTTGATTTTTCTAGCTCTACCAATCTCTTCGTCTGGACGGTATATCATTATCATTCCTTCAGCACGATATACTCCTACCTACCTTGAGAAGAATCTTGGCTAGTAGCCCAACACTCGCGTCACATATCGAATACTTGAAGAAGAGCCAGGGTGCTATTCATTCTTAAGGCAGGGTAGACAAACATCACAAGCCCGAAGTCTTTCAAACCGATTTGCAAAACATTGTTATTGTTGAAAACATTGGAAAAGTAAGCCATAAACCAGTGGAGCTGCTGGTCAATAGATAAAGCATCTGCATCGATATCGAAGTAACCCAGCTTCAATTTCAATCCCCGATATTGCCATCTCAATTCACTTCAAAAATGACAAATGACCGAATCTCCGAAGCGAAAAAATAATTCGGTTCCTAACCCGCTTACTGTCCCACCTGTCCTGGCCACCAAACCTCTTCTGGTGCCTAGCATTAGCCCCCGAACGGGTCCTATTGCTAGCCCATTAATGTTATTTAACTCAACGGCGAGAAATTCCAACAATAACCTTGCCACTTATAACTTAACATCCGATCCTATGCAAGAGCCTTCCGGTTCAATAGGTTGTGTGTCTATTAATCCCACTGTAGGTACAGCTGTGGCTTACAAGCCGCTTGTTGTTGTGCCTCTAAATAAATTTATAATCGTGTCTAGACTAGCATCCGATTCTTCATCGGATGATGTAAGTTCCTACTCTGAAAGTAAAATTGATCCCCAACTTATTATTGTTGAAAAGTTTAAATTTAAACATGCCCGAAGCATATCTTCTTCCAATTTGAAGAAATGCACCGCCTGTTAGTCACCCTTTTGCCTCCACCTCGGCAGCAAAAAACTAGCAAAAGTATTAGCTTGGCCCATCAAAATGTAAGGGGCCTTAACTCTAAACTTTCTAAATTATATGTTAACAGCTTCTCATATGATTCACATATAGTTGCACTCACTGAAACCTGGTTAAAACCCGATATTTCTGATTAATCCGTTTTTCCTTCTAAGTATAACTTGTACAGATGCGATCGCACCTCCCACAAAGGGGTTGGTGTTCTCATTGCTGTTGACTCTTGTATTTCCTCTGAACAGATTCATTTTCATGATTTTCCGGACATAGAGTTTTTATGTGTTAAATTATTGCTTAGTGGCCGTTCACTCTATATTACTTCTTCCTATATTCCTCCCCATTCTGATAATAACATCTACTCAACCCATCTTAGTGCCCTACAACTTTCTTCGTCATTGTTGACGGATATAGATCAGCTTATAGTGGTTGGTGATTTTAATCTGCCACATGTTGTATGGTCTGTGATTGACACATCTTCGGCGGCATTACCAGCCATCTCTGATGATTTTATCGATGGCCTTCTGGAGTTGGGCCTACCACAAGTTAGCAGAGTGCATAACTGTAGTGGTAGAATGCTTTCTGTTAACACATCTTGTTATAATAATTATCTTAATCGTTGTAGATTAAACTTTTCACGTGATCCTAAATAGTTTTATTAATTTGTTAACTCAACACGTAAATCTTCAGGCTTACCTTCCTAAGTTTACCTCGATAATACGAAAGCAAATTCTGATCAGGCTGAGTATTTTCAATCAGTATACTCAACGAGTTTTTTCAATTGCAGTAATTCATATCCTTTCCAAGTTCAAACGTCAAATTGCATAAATGTCCCTGTCATAACTGAGTGTACGCTCCTGAGTGACCTAAACTTTATCAAACCAGGCTACCTGCCTGGTCCTGATGGGAGTGCCAGGTTGTATACTAAGATACTGAGCGGATTCACTTTGTAAACCCTTACATAAATTATTTAACTTGTCTGTTGACTCAACAGTGTTTCCGGCTATATGGAAGGAATCTTTTATCATTCCACTCCATAAAAATTCTTCTAAGTCTAACGTTAAAAATTATAGGGGCATATCCAAGTTGTCCGCCATTCCTAAAGTCTTTGAAAAAATTATATGTTCTCAACTGCAACACACATGTAGTTCAATTATATCGCCTTATCAACACGGTTTTGTTAGGCGTAGATCTACTACCACTAACCTTCTTGAATTCACTTCGCTTGTTATCAAAGGGTTTCAGGAAAAAATGCAAACTGACGTTATTTACACCGATTTTAGTAAGGCATTTGATTCAGTAAGTCATTCTCTGTTGCTTCAAAATTTTAATATTATTGAGTTTCCAACAAAACTTTTATTGTGGCTTTCGGAGTACTTGTGTGGCCGAACACAAAAAGTTGTTTTTAAATCATCTGTACCTAAACCTATTTTTGTTACCTCTGGTGTTCTCCAGGCTATTCACCTTGGTCCTTTGCTATTTAATCTGTTTATAAACGACCTTCCAGCTGTCATTTCTAACTCTTACGTATATATGTTTGCTGATGATGTGAAGCTATGTTTCACCTACAATGATGCTTCCCTGTGTAATTTACTACAGTCGGATTTGGGTGCATTGTCAATCTGGTGTCGTTTTAGCTTACTCAATTTAAATTGTTCTAAATGTTAAGTCATGTCTTTTTGTAGAAGTACCCCTCATACTGCTCACTACTTACTTGATGCTTCACCACTTGAGCGCGTGTTTGAAATTAAAGATTTAGGCATTATTCTTGATCCTAAGGCCATTAATGTCTTGGGCTTCATCAAGCGCTTTATACATCCCTAGTACGTCCCATCATGG
The DNA here is from genome assembly GCA_018904305.1 of Scaptomyza montana. NCBI lineage: Eukaryota > Metazoa > Arthropoda > Insecta > Diptera > Drosophilidae > Scaptomyza > Scaptomyza montana. The sequence goes on from JAEIGR010000123.1 coordinate 172,975, forward strand.
AGTATGGATATTGTGTGTGGTCCCCACAATACTCGATTCACCAGGATAGAATTGAATCTGTGCAGAAGAAATTTCTTCTATTTGCCCTTAGAAGTTTTAACTGGGTTCCTGGAGTAGACTTACCACCGTATTCAAGTAGACTCCTTCTGATTAATCTTGCCTCCCTGTTAAACCGTAAAACCATGCAGGGAGTATTATTCATTACTAATCTTTTTAACGGTGAAATCGACTCATCAGTTCTCTTGAGTCGAATTAAATTAAATGTCCCAATAAGATCATCACGTAACATTTTACCCTTAAGCCTTGATCGTTGTTTGAGCAACTATTTAACTCATGAACCATTTCGTGCTATGTGCTCCGACTATAACAAGCTTTTTTTCTCTTGTCTCCTTGGAGGCCTCAAATCCCGTTCTAAAATGATCGATCCTTTTTGCTTTATCTAATCGGTAACACTAATTACTAGCCCACCGCTGGTCTGATTGGGGTTTTCTGGGTTTTTCCTAAACCACGCAACAAATGTTGTCATTTTCTTGTTGAATTGTCCAGGGCTTTAACGTTAACTTTTTAAAAGTTTAGGTTTTTACCTTACTTAACTTTCAGATTTATATATAATTTTATTTATAATTTTAATTTCATTATATTAATTTTATTTTAATTTGAATTAATTTTGATTTTACGTCTGCTGCGCTTAGTTGACAATTAACGAATCAATAAATACATAACTTTTGGAATCGAAATAAAAACTTGCGGGGTGACGTGCAAGAGGGTCTTTTCAAAGTATGGACGGAATATTTTTTTTTTTTTTTTTTGTGCAGTCGAACTTTCATATAACGAATCTGAAGGGGACAAGAGAAAACTTCGTTGTATAGAAATTTCGTTATATAGAAATGATGATAGAAACTGCTGACAAAAGAATTGCGCAATTTTTCACTTTTCTACAATGTGTACAACTATTCTAAATACAGTTAATCACAATCCATTATTCTTTGCTTTGGTGCCTGTAAAAAATGGCGGAGTAATCCCTACAACTACATCTACGTCTACATCTACATCTTCGATGTGCACTGAGCAGTAAAAAATGTTCATAAAAAACTGTGCAGCGCAGATCAGAGAATAAGCAAAACATAGCACGAAAACAAAGCGGTACATATATGCAAAAATGTGTTATTGTTTTGTTTTCGCATTCTCAACGTATTTCGTACATAAAATGAAACAAGAACGAAAAAATTCTTTATAGGGAACAGAAAACGCATGAGCGTACGCGCTACGTCCTAAAAATAAATTCGTTATAAAGAAATATTCGCTATAGGGAAATTCGTTATATGGAGAACAAAACACACTGAAAGTTGAACCAAAAAGCAGTGTTCGCGAAATTAATTCGTTATATGGAAAACTTCGTTATATGGAAGTTCGTAATATGGAAGTTCGACTGTATATTAATTTTTATACGCTTAACCCATAAAATGGGTAAAAATGGTATAATGGTTTTGTTCAAAAGTATGTAACAGGCAGAAGGAAGCATCTCCGACCCCATAAAGTATATATATTCTTGATCAGCATCAACAGCCGAGACGATATAGCCATGTCCGTTTGTCTGTCCGTCTCACAGTGGGCGAAAAGGCCATTCTAGCGCGTCGAAATTAATATCTTTCAAAGTAAATAAGATAATCACAATTTGTTTATTTCTTTTGAAGGTATGAATAAAAGGAATAAAATAAAGTAAAAAACGATTAAAAAATTTATTTTCTCTAAATTAATATAACAAAAAAATTTTTTTGAATTTTTCTGAATTTAAAAAGATTACACCACTTTTTTAAGGTTGGAATAAAATAAGTAAAAAATAAAAATAAAAAGTTTAAACAAATACATTTTTTTTACAAAGCTTCAAAAAAACTGCCTAAGTTTATAATATAGCTTGCATATAACAGAAACTATTCGTAATCTGAACTATTCGAATTCTCCAAATCGTCATTGCACAAATCAGTTTCCAGTCGTTTATTGACTAGTAAGCTTACAACATCGAGATCAAGACAAATATTTTTTGCTGAGGACATTGAAGCACTCTGGGAGTGTGGTGTTATAAAAGGATCGGAAGAAACTAGGAGTGCGTTAAAAACATCTTCCATGGTATTTTATCTTGTGGTCTTTCTTGTGTGGTGCTCGCAGATATTTCGATAATCCTTGTTTCTGGCTTCAAGTGCTTCCTCCGACATCATCCAATTGGAAGAGAAAAATGGCTAATGATGTCTGCACCATGAATCAAAACTTTGTGAACAGACGAAGGCATGTAGAACCACTGGTATAAAACTACAAAATTTTTAGCAGTTTCCATAGCATAAGTCCTAAATGCTTCCGTATTTACTTCATACCCACAAACCATCACACGTAAAATCACGCATCAGGCCGCATCGGCCCCTTCACAAAGGACGTTTAATTTATATTTATATGTTGAAAGTCGCAAAGAAGCGCATCATTTATTTAATTTATATTCATAATTTTCGAAAGACGCAAGGAGCGTATTTATATTAATAGTTGTTCAATTTATATTTATAGGTTAAAAGTCGCAAAGAAGCGCATCATTTATTTAATTTATATTCATGATTTTCGAAAGACGCAAGGAGCGTATTTATATTAATAGTTAATAAACGCAAGGAGCGTGGAGTATTTATAGTTAGTAAACGCAAGGAGCGTTATTAAATTTATATTTAATAAACGCCTAACGGTCGAAATCTCGAAATAGAATTTAAATGTAACCGCCCAAAACGCAGGGTCGCAAGATGCAGCGCGCCAGCTGCGATCGTCAAATCAACTTGCGCCGAAGCCGAGGTGTGGGCGACTGGATAGTTGCTGTTTACCCTCAAGAGTGAGCAGACGGAAAAGTTAAGGAAGATTAAGAAAAGCGAAAAACAGATAACGGATAACAGATAACCTGGCCGGACCGAGTTTTATACCCCGGCTAAAATTACTACCTAACAACATAAGCTATTGATTTTCATTCAAAATAGGTAAACGGGGAAATAAAAAAACCAAAAATAAAATAAATAACCTGTAGTTCCGCAACTTTCTATCAACTACAATTATATTTACCTGCCCCCTCGGACCTTTTCCATGCAGGTAATTAGAAATTCAACATTTTTTAAAGGGATTTATATAGACAGGTAGTACTTATAATACAACAATTAGGAATATTATCAATGAACAACACAAACGCTACAGAAAAATTTGCATGCGCTCTTCTTCTTTCTTATACCTGCCGCGTGTTTTTAACGCGAGGTGTCCCTAGTTTTTTGGCTTGCGTTTCCAAAACGCAGATTTTTGCAGATTTAGACTATATACATATGAAAAGTATATATTATAGCTATCAAATGCATGTGTCCCGCCGTGTGCATGAATTTTTTTATACGTAGCTTGAACTAAAATCTACGTATTTTTACGTAGCAATTTGGTAATACGTGATCTACGTATTTTTTAAAGTCAACAAGCCAATTATAAGGGTATTTTAATTATATATATGCCATATTTGTTTACATATAAGTTTTTATTAATAAAATTAACATTTTTTAATATTTGGGTGATATTTTTATTAAAATAGCTTAGGTGCTCTTCTGGCTCGATGATATTTGCTTTAATGGTCTTTTGTGATAATAATCCTTTTAGGTTTCTGTGCCTAAACAATTCCTTTTATTCGTTTTAATTAAAGTTATCTCGAAAATTCTTTCACATTTGCGCTGCTATGGGCAATGTTAAAATATTTTGAGCAAACTCTGACAAAAGGAAAAAAGGGAACCATCGCTTTTTAATATTTGCAATATACGCCCAATCTCTCTTCCTTAGCATCTTCCCAGTAAAGGGCAGATCTGTATTCCGTAGATACGCCACTCCCTGTCGAGCTCATTGAATTTCGCTGACGTCCTGTTGAAATGATGTTTATTGAGGTTATATAAAAATAATTTTAGTAGTTACCTGGAATGAAAGTGCAGCTTGTGTAATCGATGGTATTTGCTAAAATTTTTTGTACAATTTAAAAATACGTGATTTGAGCTCTTACGTGATACGTGATCGGGCTAAATACGTGATCTACGTAAAATCTTTTTTGAGTCCCGCGTTGACTCTGAGAGATACTTTTGCGTTATATTCCACGAAAGTTAAAAAAATATCAAAATTTAGTGTATTTTTTAAACGATTCTAATTAAATAAGTATTTCTGTTATATTTAAAATTTATACAGAAAAACACTCAGATTGAACATACTTTTCAGATAAATTAAAAAGATCGAAGATCGGTTGTTTACATCGCCCAATATTCAGTTTGAAAAAGGTAAATTTTTTTAAAAATTGTCATTTATTCGTACTCACGAAAAGTTTCTCAACTTTGAGGAGCTGTACCACCCATAATTATTAACCGATTTAAAAAATCTTTTGGATCCATAATCTTTGAATTACCAGAATATTTATCGATAATTTGAAACAAACTGGTTCTGCTTTTGGTATAGGAGAACTTATATTCAAAATCTGAAGTCTCTAGCTCTTGTAGTCTCTGAGATCGACGCGTTCATACAGACGGACATGACTATATCGACTCGGCTGTTGATGCTGATCAAGAATATATATATTTCATGGGGTCGAAGATGCTTTCTTTTGCCTGTGACATACTTTTGCACACAACCATTATACCCATTTGGGTTCAGGGTATAAAAAAAACAAATGCGCAGTGACGCTTTCGCGTCGCACAAACAAAGTCATAAAATAAAGTTTCGTACACTTGCAAAAAAAAATACGGATTTCCGATTTTTAATGAATAAGTGCATACACAAATAAGTGAACAATGCGCTTGAAAATTGAAATTTCATAATTTAATGTACATGTATCACTTCGCACAGTGCAGTGCAGTTTTTTTCAGATTTGTGTGCCTTTGACAATTGATTTACGACCCAAGTAGCGTTTGTTGTTGTTGGGCCCGCACTACTACTTTTTGTTGGTGTAATTGATTAAAAAAAAAGTCAATGAATGTTGGAACTCACGGGCGATGTGTTAACACCTGTTTGTTGGTGTGTTTGTACCTGTTGCAATGAGCACTTTTTCTGGAACAAAAGTAATAATTTATTGAATTTGGATTTACTTTTTGAATTTGGGTTCATCATTCGTCAGTTCATTCTCTTATTAAAGAAGTCCGCTATGTTAGTCTGTAAGTGTGTGTATTCACAAAAGAAGCAATACAGAATTGCACTAGACGAATGATAAATGTTGGAAGATGAGATGTTATTAAACTGTTTTTAGCTATTTCTTAATTGTGTGCTGACGTCACCTTTTGCTAATCAAAATAATCAAAATATGCAATTATTGCAAATATATTCAATAACTACATATCCACAATAGCACTTATATTTTATTAGGGTATCCAACATTCATCATTCGTCTAGTGCATTTCTGTTTTGCTTCTTTTGTGAATGCACACAAACTCACACTTTTTATTATAGCTAAATTTAATTATTGCCAACCCATTATTCTCTATTATAACTAAATATATTAATAATTGCCAACCCAGAAACCCTGCACCTACAAAAAAATAAACTTGTACGTAATAGTATTTTCTTTTGTGGTTGTTTGTGGGCATAACATAAACAGCAGAACCGCGTGACTCGACCGTCTCAGTCGGCTGCTTCTCTGCAACTAAGCACAAACAAAACAAAGCGAACGCAGAGCAACAGACAGCGTTCGTTAATTCACGAGCGAGACTTCGTCTTTTACGGACACTTTTCTCTGCCGCAACACCAATCATATTCGTTTACAAGCAGAGACAATTGTTGTACAACAACCACATACTATTTCAATTTTGGACTGCAGTTTTAGTGTCTGTGATGCCTGCTCTGTGTGAGTTACGTCAGCGAGGTATGCATGTGAGTTACGGCAGCGAGGTTTGCGTGTGTTCACTTTGCGGTTTTACGCTACCCGCGTCTATAGATGTTAACCAGAGAGCTGCTTTGATCGTGATCGAATCGGTCCAATCAAACTCGCTTAAGTCTGATCACAACCAGTACAACCCTTCGCAACAACACGAAACGAATCTTTCATTTGGCATGATTGCTTTGCTTACTGATTGCAACTGATTTTTAGGTTCGGGTATGATGATCGAAAATGATTGTAAAGAAAACGACGATCAGCTCGAACGATGCATAGAAATTGAGATTTCAATCATGTTGTGATTGAATAGATTGTGATTGAACAAATCAGATCGAAAGTTGCTTTGTAAAATGTGAGCCACTATATGGCTGTGGCTCTCTGCTTATTTCAAGCAGCATCGAAAAAAATATTAATGTGGTTGCATAATTGTTTTTTGAGGAAATAAGTTGTGATGTATAAAATTAACAAAATTATATCAGTTCATTAATTTCTTAATCTAATAAAAATATAGCAATGCTTAAAACTAACAAAATAAGAACAAATTAAATTTAAATTAAAGTAAGTTATATATTTAAAAATCAAAACAAAGTTCTGAGCACATTAGTGGGTGCACCGTACTTTGTTAGAAACAACGTAGTTCATAATGACCTAAAGATGCCCACGATCCAAGAAACTATCACTAAATATAGCCAAAAATACATGATAAAACTTGAGAACCACAGCAATGTATAGGCGCAACAGCTGCTGGACAACAGCAATCAGACCCGACGGCTCTCAAGATTCCAACCCCTTGACCTCCCTTTCCGATTTGACACATCATAAATGTATTTTACGTCAATGTTAAGTATACGTAACCGTCAATTACACCACGAAATTTAGCCATTGTCAAAACATGACAAATTCTAAATAAAGATTGTTCCCAAAAAAAAAAAAATATATATTTAAAACATCTGATTTTTACAAACCAAAATTTTTATAAAAAGAATTTTAAAATAGCAAGCTATCAACGTAACCTGGTCCTAGCCTATTTCGTTTCTCCGTTATAACGTTTCCGACTATGAAAAGTAAACTGCAGGTTTTTAGAAAGTGCACGACAAGTTCGGCTTGGGTTGAGTCGAACCGCCCGATCACGATCAAACAGCGTGATTGTGAGCAACATGATTGGGACAACAATTTTGGATCATTCTTTGTTGCTCATACAAAACGTTCGATCAAACACAATCATGTACGAATCAATCGACAGTGATTCGAACTGAATGTTCGCTTTGATCACACACGCTAAAGATCAATCGACAGTGATTCGAACCAAATGTTCGCTTTGATCACACACGCTAACGATAGATTCTTTTTTGCTGAAGCAAAGTTTTTATTCACAAAAAATCCGATCAATGATCGGGTATGCAAGAAAAATGTCTGATCGTTGCAGCTCTCTGATGTTAACACATCAACAAAACGAATGCAAAGCAACAGACAGCGTTCGTTAATTAACGAGCGAGACTTCGTCTTTTACGACCACTTTTCTCTGCCGCAACACCAATACCATCATATTCGTTTACAAGCAGAGAAAATTGTTGTACAACAACCACATACTATTTCAATTTTTGACTGCCTATCTGTGTGAGTTACAGCAGCGAATTAACGCAGCGAGGTATGCATGTGAGTTACGGCAGAGAAGTTTGATAGTGTGTGACTTTAAATAGTTATGCTACCGCGCGTATAGATGTTAACACATCAAAAACAACAACAACAAATCAAAACTTGGTGCGTCTAGAAAAATTTTGCACACCAGAATATGTCATGGGGTGGATTTGCCTACTTGCTGCTTATATAACTTAGAAAAAACGTAACACACTAACCTTATTGATATACAATTTCGAACAAGGAAAGGGCGTTCACATAAGTTTGTATACAAATCTATGCATGTTATCGATTACATTTGTATATCGGAAACCAGAATAGTTATCGATAGTTTGAAATAAACTTGATCTGCCTATGGCTTAGGAGAAGTTATGTTCCAAACTTGAAGTATCTAGCTCCTATAGTCTTTGAGATCGACGCGTTCATACATACAGACGGATGGACAAACGGACATGGCTATATCGACTCGGCTGTTGATGCTGATCAAGAATATATACAATTTATGGGGTCGGAGATGCGTCTTTCTGCCTGTTACATAATTTTGCACAAAACAATTATACCCTTTTTTACCCATTTCATGTGTTCAGGGTATAAAAATAATGTAATATTTTACGCATCGATTGCTTGCAAAACAAAGTTTTCTTATATTTTGTAGCCACAGTAAGATAACAGAGAGAAGAATAAAGAAGAAGAAATATAACTGTAAATGGTACTCACTGCAAGCAGCATGCACAGCTGAGCAATATATGCATGTCTGCAACAATTTAAATTAAGTAAGTTAAAACGACACCAGGCCGACAACGCACCCAAATCCGAGTATAGTAAGTTACACAGAGAAGCATCATTGTAGGTGAAACATAGTTTTACATAATCAGCAAACATTTAAACAAAAGAGTTAGTAATAACAGCTAGAAGATCGTTACAGAAGATTAAAAAACAACTTTTTGTGTTCGACCACACAAGTACTCCGAAAGCCACAATAAGAGTTTAGCAGGAAATCCAATAACATTTAATTTTTAAAGCAACAGACAAGGACTTACAGAATCAAATGCCTTACTAAAATCGGTGTAAAAAACGTCAGTTTGCATTTTTTCCTGAAACAATTTGATGACAAGCGAAGTGAATTCAAGAAGGTTAGTGGTAGTAGATCTACGCCTAACATAACCGTGTTGATATGGCGATATAATTGAACTATATACGTGTTGCAGTTGAGAACATATAATTTTTTCTTAGACTTTTGGAATGGCAAACAACTTGGATATACCCCTATAATTTTTAACGTTTGACTAAGAAGAATTTTTATGGAGTGGAATTATAACGGATTCCTTCCAAATACATCGGTTTGGCTATGCAGCCAAATAGCAGCAGCATCACCGCACCATAAGCAGCAACAGCTGCTCTTCTATATATATAAAAGAGTTTGTCCTGACTAGAATGGAAGAGCCACAGCCTTAACGAAAAGAGCTAGAAGGCTGAAATTTTCACACAATTTTCCATGCAGGTAGGAGGTGAGCACTAAGAAGGGAATTTTTATTTGGACAACTCCTTCAAGTACCTCCCATACGATTTGGAGCACTTTTTACCCATTTTAAAAAACAAATTACAATTACAACAAGTACCCATTCCACTACTGTCGCCTGATTGTCGCACAAGCTGAGGGTTTGATCGCGAGCGAGAATACAAAAACAAAACAAATGCGCAGTGACGCCTTCGCGTCGCACAAGCAAAGTCATAAAAAAATTTTCGTACACTTGCAAAGAAGAAACGGATTTCCGCTTCTTAATGAATAAGTGCATACACAATTAAGTGAACAATGCGCTTGAAAATAATTTTCATAGTTTTATGTACATGTATCACTTCGCACATTTTTTTTTTTTCAAATTTGTGTGCCTTTGACAATTGTTTTACGACCCAAGTAGCGTTTGTTGTTGTTGTAAGTGTTGTTGTAGGGCCCGCACTGCTACTTTTTGTTGGTGTCATTGATTTAAAAAAAAAAAACAACAAAATAACAAAACTTGGTGCGTCTAGAAAAATTTCCCACACCAGAATATGTTATGGGGGTGGATTCGCCTACTTGCTGCTTATATAACTTTCAGATAATTTGAAATCTCGCTCCGATCATGCTCCTTTGTTGTTGCTCATTTACGTTTCTCTCTATTTTATGTGCGCGCTTTGCATGTCAATCATAAAGTTTAGTAACCCTACCTCCTCCGCACACACTAAATTGAAGCTAAAGGCAATATGCAATTCACTTAACTGCAGCCTCTTAGATATGTTTTGCGTTGATTCAGTGCGTGCGAAACAGGTAACGATACTACGCTCTTTGTTTGACTTGCAGAGCGCGCGCATACATAAGAGAGTTAGCCAAAATAGCCAACAACGAAGGCGCATGATCGGAGCGAGATTTAAAAATAATTTGTCATCTAGCGCCGAACATGAAGAGCGATGCGTGAGCGTGTTCAAGTTTTAAGCTGCCTCTTTGGGTTTGGGACCAGCAGCGCTCGATTCATGATGCAGGTGTTGAATTGCCGACTGTCAGCACAACACGAGAAAGAGCGAATCTGAAAACAAGTAAGAAGGCTTTAGTCGAGAAATCCCGACTAACAGATACCCTGAACCCGTGTATTAAAATGACTTGCAGAAGTGAGTTTTTCTTGACTTCATTTTAATATATCAATAGGGGTAAGCGCATAGAAGCATCAAAAAGATTTCAGGTTAATAATTCTGAAGCTCATAGAGTTGCAGTGAGAAGACATCAGGCTAATAATCCTAATGCACGTCAAGAAAGGCGTTTGCGTGCATGGAGTGTTAAAGCCATGTCTGGCTTAAGCTAAGATTTTGAAATAACTTACAAGTCAGATAAAGTTACTCAACTTGGTAGTATGAATTTGATATGCAAACATTGTAATGCTTTAAAATGGAAAAATGAGCCTTTGGGTATCTGTTGCAAGGCAAAAAAAGTTAAGCTTTCCCAAAATGAAAGTTTGCCTAATCCACTTAAAAGCTTAATAATTGGTGGACATCCCAAGCATGATCATTTCTTTGATCGTGTAAGAAAGTATGCTTTCAAATGAGTTCTTTTGGAAGTACAAAAACTATAAATGAAAGTTGGTCAATCTTTAAAGTCCAAGGACAAGTGTATCACTTAATTGGTAGTGTCCGACCTTTGCCAAATGAAGAAATGCAGTTTCTTCAAATTTATTTTGTTGGTGATGATGAAAAGGAAGCTCAACTGCGTTGCAAAAATATTTCAAATGCTGATTTAAGCGTACTAAAAGATCTTCAATGTATGTTTCATCATCATAATCGTTATGTAAAAGATCTAAAAATGGCTCTCAATAAAATACAAACAAGTACCAAAGACTATAAATTGGTTATACATGCTGATCGAACACCCGCTGGTGCACATAAAGGGCTTTACAATGCACCTCTATCAAGCGAAGTAGCTTTAGTTATTGTTGGTCAGCAATTTGAAAAGCGCAATATTATTATTGAAAGCCATAATTATAAATTACATCGCATAAGTGAGGTGCATCGATCATACGATGCCTTACAGAACCCTTTGCTATTTCCTTATGGCGAAGATGGCTATTCAGTGGATATACAAGAATGGAATTCATTATTAAAAAAGGAGAACCAAAAAAAAAGATATCTGCGTAAAGCTTTTACAGCTATAAAATAATGATTCGTCCATCTGAGTTAAATCATTTAATTTATTGTCGTTCCCTTTATAGTAAATTTTTAGTTGATATGTATGCTAAAATTGAAACAGAAAGGTTAAATTATATTCGCTACAATCAAGCGAAACTCAGAGCAGTTAGCTATATACATCTACAAGATGCAATAGGCCAACAAGATGTTGACGCAGCTCAACTTCATTTTTAAATTTAAAAACCGTTAATGGTATAGCATACGCATCATTTCAATTGGCGTGTAAAGCTCTAGGATTACTAGAAGATGATAAGCACTGGGATTCAACTATAGCCGAAGCTGTCATATGTCAAAATCCTACAAAACTAAGAGAACTTTTTGCAATAATGTTAGTATTTTGTCAAATTTCAGATGCTCTTAAACTTTGGAATACTTATAAAGAGAGTTTCTCAGAATATATTTTAAGAGCCTTTCATTTTTCACAAGACAGAAATATTGATGAAAGTATTGTGAATAATGTATTAAATAAATGTCTTATTTACATTGAAGATATTGTACTGTCTATTGGTGGTCAAAACTCGACTTACTATGGACTTCCACTACCAATTAGATCCGAGGAAATTGTTCCAAATATTGAATATCATAGAGAAACAAATTATGAAAATTGCGATAATTTTGTTGTTAATAATGAGCTACTCCTTACTGATGAGCAAAAACAAGTATACGAAAAGATACTACCTAGCGTTGAAGCAGAAAAAGGAGATATATATTTTTTAGATGCACCTGGTGGAACAGGTAAAACGTATCTTTTAAATTTATTATTGGCAAAGGTACGGCAAAGTAAAAAAATTGCATTGGCCGTTGTTTCTTCCGGTATCGCAGCCACTTTACTTAATGGTGGTCGCATTCTACACTTAAGATTCCATTTAATTTGATTCATTTAGAAACACCACATTGCTCAATGTCAAAGCAATCTAATATTGCTGCTGTGCTCAAAGATTGCAAGCTTATTGTTTGGGATGAGTGTACTATGGGCCATGAAGGTGCTTTTGAAGCTGTAGATCGATCTTTGAAAGACATTCGAGATAGTGAATACTTAATGGGTGGCATAACTGTTCTCTTGGCTGGTGATTTTTGACAAACTCTTCCGTGCATAAAGTCTTAAATTTTGTGGCCCAAAATACAGAAAACGGCATTAACGAAGAATATACGAGTGCACTTAAAAGGTGATAGCATAGCTGGTGAATTTGCAGAAATGCTTCTTCAAATAGGAAATGGATTATTTCCAACCCATGATGGCAAAATAACTTTACCATCAACTTTGTGTCATGTTGTAAAAAGTATTGAAGAGCTAACTCTAAAAATATTTCCGGATATTACAAATATCTCTCAAAAATCACTCGAATGGTTTTCAGAACGTGCTATTTTGACTGCGAGAAATGACAATGCATTGGAAATAAACCAGTTTTTATTAAAATCATTTCAAAGTGAAGAAATTACATATAACACTATTGATTCTGTGACTGAAATCGAAGATGCAGTTCATTACCCCGTCGATTTTCTTAATTCATTAAATCCGGCTGGCCTGCCTCAACATAAATTAACTTTAAAGATTGGTTCACCTGTAATGTTGATTCGCAACTTGAAACCGCCAAAACTGTGCAATGGTACAAGATTGCAAGTTAAAGTCCTTCATAAGAACGTTGTCGAAGCAATTATCTTTACTGGCAATGGTATAGGGGAAACGGTTTTTATACCGAGAATTCCATTAATACCTTCTGATTCTGAATTGCCAATTCAATTTAAAAGATTGCAATTTCCTTTAAAAGTTTGCTTTGCCTTAACAATTAATAAATCACAGGGACAAACTCTTAAATTAGCCGGACTTGACTTAAGACACGATTGTTTTTCTCATGGTCAATTTTATGTAGCCTGCTCAAGAGTCAGTTCACCAAAAAGTTTATTTGTATTAGCACCTGACGGAATAACAACCAATGTCGTTTATAAAGAAGCTCTTAAAGTTGTTAGTAATTGCAAATTAAATTCAATAAGTGGATAAGGCCTTCTTGGGAAACCACAATATTCTCTACCTCAATGGTGGCGTGGAAAAGAGAATATTAAATACTTTGCTTAAATATTTTGTGAAATATTTTCTAATTTATTTATTTTGTATCTATCTTCTGTTGCTAAAATTTATATAAACTATCCGCGCAGCGAAGTAAGCGGGCCGCTTACTAGTATACATATATATATAATGTTAAATGCTCCAACAACAACTAAACTCTTTATTATGTTTCTTGAAATTGTATGCTCATTCTATGTTAACCGCTTGTTAATTATCTTGCATTGCATGCCCTTTGTATTCGGCGTTTGAGCAGCCAAAATTAGTTATGTTACGATCGCTAACCACTCAAATTTGAATTTGTTTTCGTTATCGCTGCGCATCGATCATTTTCGGATCGACTTGCCAAAACATTGTTCGGAATTTAGCAGAGGCAATTTCAAGCCTGCCTGCTGATTTATATAAACTAATTTAAGACAAATTATATGCCCTAACTAGCTAAATATATTTAACAAGTAAAACAAAATTGTTCGTTTTTTCGTTAATTTACGGCTAGTGAAAAAGCTCCCTAGCCCAAAAACATCTATCCCCCGATTTACACTGAAGATAGGTTCCAGACAAATCCGTGTAAAATGAAATCTTTTTTTTCCTATAAAATACCGTGTAAAACGAAAAAAAAACTGCGCAATTAAGTCATTTATTCAACTGGAACAAGAGTAAAACATATCCAAAAACTTGAAACTAGATATAGTTAGCCCAAAAATGGCGGTATGTTGTAGTGAACTTATTCTAAAAATTAAAACAAAAATAGAAACGAATTTTTTCAAAAAGTACCTGCTGAAACTTAACAAATTAAGGTATGTTCGAAATTTATTCGCTATCACTTTAGGAACTATCAGCTTTTTCTTCTTGATTGGTATATTTTAACTTCCACACTAGAATATTCCCAGTCAAAATTTTCCGAATTTAATTAGTTTATGATCCGCGTAAAAGCGAAATCGTGTAAATCGGGGGATAGGTGTAGTTAAAAAATCTAAATAACACGCTGTTTATGAACATCGAACTTAAAAGTATGAATTATATAGGTTTTAAAAAACTAACATATACGCTTTATAAAACATTGAACTAAAAATCTAAAAATTTTTAAAATAAACTTTAAACAATAATGATCAAAAAATGCTAGTATGTATTATTGGGAAAAAAGCGTCTGGCACTCGCTACACGAAAAATATAGCACAATAATAGTAACATTTTTCGATCATTATTGTTTTAAGCTTATTTTAAATCTTATTTTTAAAATTTTTAGTTACATGTTTATAAAAAGCGTATTTTTATACTCGTTACGGAGGTAAAGAGTATATTGGGTTTGTGCAATGTCCGTCATGGTGTCTGTCCGTCCATATGTGCTTTATTTTTTTCCTCACCCTTCAAGCTAGAGACTTGAACCTTTCATATTATCTTTATCTATGGCATAGTAAATTAAAGTGTCAAGATTGGAAATCTACGATAACTGGGGGGCTGGCAAATCAATAAATTCGATAGCTCAAACCCGATAAACCCACAAATTTTGCACATCCTTAAAGCTAAAACTATCAAATTTGGTAAGATAGTTACTAGCAGCCTCCAAAAAACTGCATCAAAAATTTTGGAGCCAAGCCTACCCATTCCGCAACCCTCGCATTTTGAAGTCAAAAAAAGCCTATATCTTCCACAGTTTTTGAGCTAGAGCCACCAAATTTGATGCTATAATAGGTGATTATGACCCCCCAAAAATTGCATAAAAACTTTGGATGCTACGCCCACCCATACTATCCTAGCCGCCCCCTTCGACCCCACCGTCTCCTTAAAAACGGGAATGCGTGTAGAATTCATAGTGTTTGAGCTAGCTGGTAATAACCTTCAAAGAAATGCATCACAAATTTTGAAGCCAAGCCCACCCATTCCGCCCCCAGCTCAACCGCATTTTTTGATCTAGAGCCACCAAATTTGGTGCCAAGATAGGTGATGGTGACCCCCAAAAAATTGCATCAGAAGTTTGGATGCCACGCCCACCAATAAGCCCTAGCCGCCCCAGCTGCCCTAACGCTTCGTCAAAAACGGGAATGCAAATTTTTTTCAGAGTTGTTTATCTAGTCACCAAATTTGGTATGAAATAACTCGTAACGATCCCCAAAAATCTGCATCACAAATTTGGATGCAACACCCACCCACCGCCCCCAGCCCACCCTTCACACACCTTTTACAAACTTTGAGCTAGAGTCCCCAATTTTGGATGGATGATATTGATGATGGATGATTGACATTCCACAAAAATCTGCATAAAAATTTGATGCCTTGCCCACTGATACCGCCCCCATCCCCCCTGCCCCCACCTTTTACAAACTTTGAGCTAGATTCAACAAATATAAATATATATAGACTATACAGATATAGTCTTTTCTGATGACGGAATGGGTGGGCGTGGCTCCAAAATTTTGCAGTTTTTTCGGGGCTGCTAGTAGCTATTTTCTCACCAAATTTGGTGAGAACTTAGCGATTTGGCAGCCCCCCAGTTATCGTAGAACACCAACCTTGACATTTTATCTTTCTCGGCCATAGAAAAAGATATTTGCAAAATTTTAAGTCTCTAGCTTGAAGGGTGTCGAAAAAAGTTGCGTTCATACGGACGGACAGACACCATGACGGACTTTGCACAAACCTTCGGTACAAGTATAAACATCAGAGATTAAATATGATTCAAGTTAAGTTTAGAATGCAGAAGCAACTGCAGGCATTTTTTGAATAAGCGTGCACACACACACACACAAACAAACATAATCTTAAGGTCTAGGGTCTAGGGATCAGGTTATCTCCTATTGTAAACTATTGTAAGCTTAAATTATAGGATTTCAGTTACATTTAAATAGGGGTTTAAATAAGACGTTGAGAAAAAATTTAATTTAATGTCAGTTGCACCTAATGGTAAATCAACATGCACTTTAAGTTTAGACTTACTTCCGGAAAAAAATGTTGAGGGAATTTTGATTTCTCCTTGGTTGAAACATTTTCAATATTACCAGAAAATATTTGCTTGCCTTCGTGCAAATTATCCTGCCATTCGTGAGTTTGAAAGTTCCAAATTCTTAAATTACGCAAATCCCTGTGTCCAAAGTAAATGTTTCCAAGTGCCTTTGGGACAGCAGACAATACAATAGAATTAAGATTTAGATAAATAAATGGTACTTACAGTAAAGTGTTCCGCTGACTTAAAATCTTCGTCCATATATATACGAACGTATATATATTCTATCTTTGCCATGGCCTCGCATAAACATCGGATAAACTCTTTTACGTTATCCATTGAATTTTCGTACGTCTTTCCACCCACCTCTTGAAGATGTAGTGCTAAAAATCTTGGATTGACTTCTTTCACTTTGGACATAAACTCTTCTAGCCATATTGTGAGAAGTCTTTTTGGCTGCATAGCGGTGAAGTTTATGAAACGAAACACAATCGAACTTATTTACAAAAACAGAAACTTGTGCATATGTTAGTTCATTTTAATACCAACATTTACATTTGTATTTATATTCATGTGTAAAGTCGATGAACAAACTTACGTCTTCAAACAAACTTCCAACATTTGCTGTTACAAGAAATAATTTAGAATCTGTATGCTCCTTATTTGTTTCCATTTTATCTGACATTTCCTAAGTTAAATTATATTTAAGTGCGTTTGATTAGAGAAGACTAGAATAGTTTCAAATTATTGATAAATCGATTCTTACTTATACACTGGTTGGCATAAATATTTTTACAAATGCATATTTGGTATTTAGTTATGTTAATCATTCACATGCATATGTCAATTGATTTATTTTTATGAGCAACAAGTAATACAGGAAAAAACATATATAAATTGTTTTGACAAGCCATTAACATGTTAAATTGAAACATGCACTAGTTAAATTATTTATGCCTACCAGAATAGCTTAGCGTTAATGGTGTAAAACATTCCATTCATCGCTATAAAATCGATATTTTTGAAACCAACGTGTCGTCACTATCTGAATAGCAAATACAAGCAGCACTTCCAACCACGGTTGCCACAATTGGTGTTTTGGCACCAAAACTGGCTCTTTTTTTTCCTGATTGCACTTTTTTTTTCAATTTGGCTTTTTTTTTTCTTATGATTGGCTTCAGAAAATATAATTTTATACATTACTCAGCACACATTTAGTATCGTTTATAGCACTGAAAATTATTGATACATCGGCCAAATACCAAAATACCATAATAAAAAACAATTCTGTAAACAATCGTCGCATAATCCCATCGTCAACTCGTTGAACACCGGTGGCGGCGACGTTCTTATGATAGTTAAAGAAAATGGAAAAGTAAGTTAACAATTAATTATCATAGCTTGTGCTTTATAAGATTACTATGCACACGAATTTGTAGGTTTCTTACAAAAATTAGTGAAACGGGCGCTGAATCCCCTCAAAAAAACAGTGAGACCACGATCACAAACCCACCGGTGGATAGCAAAAAGTGAGTTTGAAAATTCTTTTTAGAGTAGCAGTCGCATTATTAAGAGTGAAAATGTGAAAAACTTTTGAGTTATGACGTGTTACAGCTATAAGTTTTTGTGAAAAAAAACTATTTTTTAGGTCATTAAATTCAAAAGGAATTGCAAAAAATAAATTGGTTTTTTTAGTGAATTTGACACTTTTGTTTTTTTTTTTGGCTCTATCTTTAACTTTTAAGTGGCAGCCGTTTTTCTAACTAGAGCTGCTATCTTTAGTTCAATTTGCTGAATAAGTTCAATAGTTCATTTTTCAGCTGTGAACTAAGTCAGTCATTCTATTCTGTAGTTCAGTTGTTCTGAACGATGAACGATAGAATATGAACAGGTAATTTTTTTCATGATTGCATCGAGATATCCAACAATCCGTTGTAAGACATATAGCCCTGCTTAAGTTCTCTCGAACTTTTGCTTTCACCTCCACATAAATTTTGGGCAATAGCGTATTTGAAATGGTTTTGCGCTGAGGCAGTGAGGCAGCCGGGACACTGGCTAGTCATTTCAACCAAATTCCGAGATTGGAATCATCTTAAGCACTTGCCTATCAATTTGGTCAACTTTTCTGCCAGTTGGTGGTCGCCTGATAAAATTTGTAATCATTTGTTGACCAGAAACCGAAATCAAGGGACTTGCCTCAGCCTCAATTGCTGGTGCTGGTTTCCTGAATTTGACGTTCGGTGCCCACCGCAACTGTTGGATGCTTCAGCTTTAAGTGGCGCGTCAAATTGCTTTGGGACGCGCCAGCTACGCTCAGCACGGATTTGCAATTAATACACTTGCCAGTTTTTCCACCTCACTTCCAATAAAATGGTTCCATACCTCACTACGTTTCCTCTTAGACATTTTACTTTGGGAAAATTCATCAATAATCAAGTTTAACCTATTTCAGATTTCCGGCAAAAAAATGAACGATATCGTTCACGAGTTTCATTCGTTCAGTTCGATGACCCGTTCATATGAATTTGATCTGAACGAAACGACACAACTCTAATAAGCAGCTATCCGCTCTCGTTTATTATAGGTGCTCAAACGTAGGTCTGGTGATTCACCACTAAAATTCAGTTGTCAGCTCTGAGTTCCGCTCTGTCTGTTATATGCTCGTTGGCTAGACGTCAGTATCTGCCATATCTAGCACCCATACAATTTGTATGGGATATGTTCAAAATCTTAGCTCAAGATGCGAATAATAAAGTTGCAGCCCTAGTGAGGAAAGGGCATAAGTCATCAGCACGAAATAAAACAAACGCCCTTATACCGAATCACATAAAACAAGAAATGTTCCGTTCATCGTTTAGATAAAAAGTTCAAAACATTATAAAATATATGCTTGCTTCAAACCTTGTTTCCAACTAGTCACATAAAAAGGGTTTCAGTGCCTATTAACTTTATAAGTACATTTATAGCCAATTTCAATAAAATTCGCAGTTATTTAAACCCGGTATAAATTTCATGCTCGAGTTAAACTAGGTTTAACCAATTTTGTTTTCTCAATGCAAAGTTAACCTTAATCGTCATGATACTATCGCATTAATGGTGCCTCCAGACTTTACGAGTGAATCAGGGCTTTCTCAGCACGTATACGTAGTGCTTCTTTGCAAAAGGCATTTTAAAGATTTATAGCTGTCAACTGTCTAACTGTTTTCTTATTTAACGATTATCGATATCGCACCGATTCCATACCGATACCACAACAACATCAACTGTCGTTCATCAGCACGCATACTCACATTCGTCTATTGGCTGTCAGCTGATTGTATTAAAGTTCCTGTATTTTCAAGCGGATATTTCATTATTGCTAACACATTTGACACATGTAGTACAGTCAACCAAATATCTTATTCCGCCATCAGTTAATATAATGAACCATAATAATTATGGCTTTATTAGCTATAAAAATAATATTGCAATTGTACATTGATGTATTAAGTATCCGATAGTTTAAGTTGGAACAAAACATTCATTAAAAAAAATTTTTAAATCGGTTTAGTAGTTTTGTAGTTAGTTCCTGATAACAACGAAACACTAGAATTATTTTTCATAGATTATATTATTTAATAATCATATCCTTATGATCTCTAATAACTCCCTACAAATGAAAATTCCCGTATAAATATTCCTTCTACAATTATCTTTTAATCGTTAATATAGTTGTACATATGTAAAGATTGAAAAATAAATAATAATAAAAAAAATAATTAAGTTATAAATGCTACATTTCAAAAAAATAAATTGTCAAGACTGCTGTCCCAACAACAATACGTGAATAATTGTAATATATTAGCTTGTAATATATTGGCCATCTTAAAATGATTTAAGAAATGCCTGTTGACGATCTAAAAGCTATGGAGTAATATGAATAAATTTCATGGTATATTTTGTAAACCAAATTAAGATAAAATTGGCATAGGACTCTCCACATTAAAAATTTAATGTTAGAATATATTTAGATGAAATTTTGATCCATTCCATTAGCGCAAACGTAGTATACATGCAAAATATTATTGTTAGTATTTATATTCGTATCATATACTATCAAGCAACCAAATTCTTGATTATATCGATATGCCATAATAATCGCACATTAATAGTGTTTCAGAAATTGGTGCCATCCTTATATTTTATTTCTTATACTGATCTGAAATGAAAATTGAAAAAGAATTGATTTTTCTTGTAGTCAAATGAGTTAAAAATGGTTTCAATGCAATTTGTACTGCAACCGCTTCCGGGCACTGATGAACAATTTATTGAAAGGTAAGAACTGCATTCGGTGCAATAGACGGTTCAGTTAAATATATGTATGTTAATACATTATTGGTTATCTGCACATGTAAAACACATGTACATATGTATATATATATATATATATATATATATATATATATATATATATATACATATTTATATATATATATATAAATATATATATTTTCGTATCTTTATATATATATATATATATATATGTAAATTTATATATTTATATATATGTACATATATATTTATATGTACACATGCAGGTACAGGCAGACACATACATGTATGTGTGTAAATTTACCTCAATATATGTATGTTCATAGCAATAGATCCATTGCAAAAGTACAAACTAGCATGTATTGATGAAAATATATGTGTTTGTCATTTTGGGATTGTTCATTTCACTGATGTTTACGTACTTACCCTAAGTACGTTCACACCTAAAAATTAGTATACGTTTGTATATTTAAAGTATTAAAGCTTTATTGTATGTATGTAATGGGTTACTTAATGTTAGTAAAAGAGGAGAGTTTATTCGAATCTTTGAAGCAGTGACTTCAAAATGATTTAAAAAGTTGCGACCATGGTCGGAGACATCAGTCAATCCTGAATAAATAGCGATTATCAAGGGGCGTAAAAAGCTTCGTTATAGAGAAAATTCGTAATATAGAAATTTTGTTTTATTTAACTAAATTACACTGTTATATAGAATGTTCGAATTTGTTATTTAGAAGACTTCGTTTTATCAAAGTTCGTAACAGAGACGTGCGACTTTATCAGCAACGAGATCGATGGCTATCCCCGACGAGTTCCTTAAAAGGCTTATACCAGGCTGGAAACGGTCATCTCTTATATAAAAAACCACGCTTAACCACTTACAAGTTAAAAGTAAACTTTATAACGTACCTTATAAATATTATTAAGAACGAATGTATGTGTGTGCAAGATTGCATTTCATTACATGTATTTTTTTTATATGTTCAATATGTGGTCAGAGAATTAATGTGATTTTTAACGATATATTAAATTTATAATTAACTTTCTAGCGCTTGTTTCCTTATTTAACTCGTTTCCAAACAATTTTTTTCAAATTAAGAATACGAGAAGTCACGGATAAAGTAAACCGCTTCGGTTCGGGTACTCATAGAATATTTGAGCAATTAAAAATTCCTGTGAGGGAAGTAGTAATTGGACCAAATCATATCGGAGTGCTTTTAGAAGACGGAAAAGCGTTTCGTGTTGCCTTCTCAATCAACTCAGAAAAGCTTGATTTGACGAAATCGGACAACAAATGGTATGGCTATAAGCAAACAACGAATTTATTATTTTATTGGAATGACAATTTTTTTTTAAGTGCCCCATCTGGTGGAGTAGCTGCAACAAACGCAACAAAGGCACCATCATCATCTCGGCCTATGGCTCGATCGCGAGCAAGACTCCTCCGCGCAACAGGGAGAACAAGCTCAAGTGGACAAGGTTCTGGATCAAGAAGTACAGGTGTAATAATTGGAGGCAGCACATCAAACCGACCTCTAGTGACAGTGCCCGCCACATATGTGCCTGAAGAACTTATATCTCAAGCTGAAGTTGTACTACAAGGAAAAAGTAGAAATCTCATTATTAGAGAACTCCAGGTATGTCAACTATTATTATACCTTTATCTTATGCAATAAATTTTTCATAAACGCCTTAAATTATAGCGCACAAATCTTGATGTGAATTTAGCTGTGAACAATTTGCTGTCTCGTGACGACGAAGAAGCTGAAGATACAGAAGAGGGAGGGGATAATTACGTTCCTGAGGACCTTATTTCATTATTGGATAATGGTTTTTCGGGTGACAACAATAGCGTCATTATTGATCCATCAGACGGACTTTTCTCGGAAGAAATATTCAGCAATTATTCGAGCATAAGAAAGTAAGTTGAGAACTATTAAAAAAATTTAAAATTTTGTACTGTATTTGACTTTTGCCCATTTGAAAAGCGACAAGCTAAGTCTAACTAAATTGAATACATACCAATCATAGGGTAGGCTTTTGATTAAAAAAAAAGTAAAGTACAGGAAAACAATTTTTAAGCTAACAAATTTGAATTTTTATTTCGCGCATGTATATATGTAGTCAATTCAACGCAGTATTCATAACTTCATCATCGCCGGCGTATGATTTAATGTAATTTTGATTTTTGCCCACTTCAATTACTGTCCTGACACTGAAAATTATGGCTGCATGCGCCATGCCTAAATCTTTTAATGAAAATAATTGTCATATAAACATTTTCTCAAGGAACTTTTATTGTTACTCGAAGGCAAATACGATCACGTTTTTTTTTTTCAGATTAAGTGTAAGATCGATTTAAAAACACTCATCTCTAAAAAAAAAAATTAGTACAGTCGAACTTCCATATAACGAATCTCAGGGGTCAAGAGAAAACTACCTTTTCGTGTCGCCTTAATTATTCTTTAAACGATCCAACAAAAAATTTTACTGACGCCGAAATCAAAACGGTTAATGTGAAATAATTTTTATTGTCTCGCTTTCTGTTTTGAATACATTCGTGCATTCTTCAAGAAAAGAATGTTGTACTTCGACAGTATTTGAAATAAATTAAGGACAAATTTCCAGACAATATTTCCCCGCTAGACAAAAAAAATAAATGAAAAATATCCGGATAACGGCAACACCAGTGTGGAAAGCCTACTTTTTATATTTATATTAGTTACTGGTTAATATATTTAAATTTTTATATAAATAAACTTTTATTTTCAATTAATTTAAATAAATAAAATATTAACGCTTATTTTCGTTAAAAAAAATTATGTAATTAAATTAAATTTTTGTATCTAAAATTGCGAAATAACTTTTATTTTTAATTATGATGATAAAAGTTGATAGCAATAATTATTTTCAATTAATCAAAGTGAAGTTATTTTTAAATTTTTGTCAACAAATTTGATAAAAAAAATTGATTTTCAATATTTTTTGAACCGCGTGGTAAACCACAAAAGTATATTTAAGATCTACACTCCGATACCTTTCCATTAATGTATCACATGTCATTAAAGGGTCAATATTAAGGATCCAGATAATGATTTGTTTAATTGCGTACAACTTACGTTATAACAATGATATTGGTCTCTGTTAATATATTTGTATACCCTGCCCTTAATAAACATGGGAAAAAGCGTTGCAATTATATGTAAAGTATATCGTCTGTCTGTCCGTCCGTCTGGACCTCGGAGAACATAAGATCAGAGACTTTTTATTTTAAATATACTATATACAGTACGACCTTGGTTAACGCAACCTATTAAAATTTGGCCAGTTGCGAAAACTGAGGTGAAATTTTCTGGTGGCCACGAGACCTTTTTTAATAAAAAGATGACTTCGCTTACCTTTAAATTAAATTAAATCGAATAAGACTGTGTTTAAAGCAAGAATTTCATTTTGTTTTATTTATTTTTTGAAAAATTGAGAAATTGGGGTCTGTACTTTTTTACAATTTCTTTAGAAATACGCAAATTACGCTCTCTTTGTTTTAGGAACCACGCGTACAATGATTTCTCCATATAATCATTTTCGCAAGCATGTAAAAAAACAAAAAGAGAACGAAAGAAAAGTGGTAAAAACGAACTTAAACATACGATTTCCTTAGGAAGTTGCGTTAAATGAGGTAATTTTTTTTTAAAGTTGCGTTAACAGAGTCAACAATGATAAGAATTCGGGTGTTGCAATAATCGAGGAGTTGCGTGTAACGAGGATTGCGTTAACCGAGGTCGTACTGTACATATAACATACAGGTAAGGAGTATTGTCCAGGGTATCTCTTAGTCGGGCTTGCTTAGCTAGAGCCTTTTTACATGTTATACTTTGTGCCTATGAAAATTGGCCATAAGAGTTTATTGCTTGTGTGAGTAACTTTAAAGGATACATATTATTCAGTATAAGATATATATACTTAATTATCATCACCATCCAAGTGGTTTTTAGTGATGAAAATAAGTTAAATTTAGACGACCCAGACGGTAACCAGAAGTACTGGCGGCACCCAAGACCTCCCCGGCAGACTTGCCGTAAGCGGAACCTTGGTTGTGGCTCTCTGATCGTATTAGCAGCATTAGCTCTATTGGAAAGCAGTTTGCCGGAACGGATGAATGCCCAAACTTATAGAAAACTACTTGAGGGTGAACTTATATAATTTAGGGAGGAGTTCCATGATGAGGACTGGATATTTTAACAGGATAACGCTTCTATATACGTTGCAAAGCATACGATGTCGTTTTTTAATTCACTCAATATGCCTTTATTGCAGTGGCAACTATAAGTCTGGACTAAAATTGAATTGAGGACCATGAGGGCATCCTAACAGCAAAAGTGTATGAGAGCGGAAAGCATTTTAAGTCCTTAAAGGACTTAAAAATGGTCTATTTCTAGAAATGGGCAATTTTCGACAAGAAAACCTTACAAAACCTAGTAAATTCGATACCCCGCCGATCGAAATTGGTTGGAAAATGCAAAGGAGCTTGCATTTCATGCTTATTAATTTATCAAAGTAAATTTAATAAGTTGATTTCCCTAAATTTACGGTCTTTTCAAAAATGCACAAATATCTATTTTCTATGAAGGTGTTTTTTCAAAAAAATAAACAATATTTGAAAAATCATTGTGCGTGTTAAGTTTCAGTATCATTTAAATATTTAAAAACAAGTGGAAACGTTGCAGTCGGACGCAACCGACTGCGGTATACTCGTTACCAGTATTAAAACCGGTAAAAAGAAGCCTGATTGCAAAGGGGTACGGATGCGGCAGGGGTGTACGCTGCCTTAAAGATTCTCCGATGCAGATGGGGATGCCACTAGCTATTTTCCTTCCAAATTTGGTGACTCTAGCTCAAAGTATGTAAAAGCTTAGGAAAGAGGGGGCTGGGGGTGGTATGGGTAGGTGTGGCATCCAAATTTTTGTTGCAGATTTTTGTGGAATGCCAATTGCTATCTTCATACCTAATTTGGTGACTAGTTCAAAGTTTGTAAAAGTGGTGAACGGTGAAAAGGGGGGCTGGGGGCGGTATGGGTGAGCGTGGCATTCAAATTTTTGATGCAGATCTTTGTGGAATGGCAATTGCTATCTTCATACAAAATTTGGTGACTCTAGATCGAAGTTTGTAAAAGGTGGAGAAAGGGGGGCTGTGGGCAGAATGGGTGGGCGTGGCATCCAAAATTTTGACGCAGATCTATATGAAATGTCTATTGCTATCTTCATACCAAATTTGGTGCCTCTAGCTCAAAGTTTGTAAAAGGTGGGGAAAGGGTGGCTGGGGGCGGAATGGGTGGGCGTGGCTCCAAAACATTGATGCAGATTTTTGGGGGTCGTTGCCAGCTATCTTCGTACCAAATTTGGTGGCTTTAGCTCAACTACTCTGGAAGATACACGCATTCCCGTTTTTGACGAAGCGTTGGGGCGGATGGGGATGGCTAGGGCGGTATTGGTGGGCGTGGCATCCAAACTTTTGATGCAGTTTTTGAGGGGTCATCATCACCTATCTTGCCACCAAATTTTGTGGCTATAGCTCAAAAATTGTGGGAGATAAAGCCGTTTTTGATTTCAAAATGCGGGGGGGCGTAATGGAGGCGTGGCTCCAAAATTTTTGATGCAGTTTTTTGGGGGTTGCTAGTAGCTATCTTCTTACCGAATTTGGTAGTTCTAGCTGATGTCCGAAATATGCGGATTCAATGTTTTTGAGTTATCGAATTAATCGATTTGCCAGCCCCCCAGTTATCGTAGAACCCCAAACTTGACACTTTAATTTATTAATTTAATTTAATTTACTAATTTTTTGGCAATTAATTTTGGTAAAACACTTCACCAATATTCGATAAATAAAAAATAGTAAGTTGCGTACACAATTTTAAAAGCATTTGGCATTTACTTTGCTAAATATCGTAATAACACAATTCGTTTCACTATCGGTGTAACTTGCCATCTTGGTAACTCTTTCGCATGGTGGAAATTAATGTCTGTTTGTGATTACTCCGTCAGTCTCTTATTTTCTAAGCGTTATCTCTTGAGAAATTTCTGCCCACTTGCCCTTCGTAAGCCAACGCAAACGTGTTTCTTAACCGATATTGATGCTTCACAGAAAGATAATGTTTAAAATAAATTTATTTGTTGCCAACATTCGACATCTAATCAAAATAATATTAAATAACAAGAAAGTTAAGGTTATAATATTTAAAGTAAAAATTTAATTAAATTTCTGTCTATAAATAAATTTCAAATTAAGCTAAAGAAATTCAAAAGTTAAATTTCTGTTTCGTAAAATCGATATTTTATATAAAAGCTCACATTTGGAAAATTCAAGATTTTATTGCTATCGATAACATGTGTATATCGGAAACGGAAGCAGTCGTCAAAAATGTGATAAAAGCTTGACGATTTCGATTGTAAGCTTGTTTCCCTTATCTGGAATCAGTCTCTTATAAGTAGCCTCTAGGATCATATACATATAATATAACATAGATATATCGACAAGACTGCTGATGCTGATTGAGAGTGCTTATAGCTAAAGGAATCGAAAATGATTGCATTTTACACATGTTTACACAAACAAGTTAAACCTTTTTACAATAAATTGTATTAACATACAAAAATGCTGTTCTTTTTTAGTCTTCTTTTTGATCGAATTCGTAGTGAACGGAGCAGCGCAAGTTCACCTGCAGATAGTAATCAGTCTAATCGATCTTCGGCATCTTCCAGTAGCGTTATAGCGGGCACTGGTAGCCTTTCAGCTCAAATAACTTCTGCTAATGCTGATCGCGAAGCTTTTAGTCGATGGCGAGATCGTCAGTACTATGGCCCACGCCGATGGATTAGTAAAGACGATTATACTTGGGATAAAGATACTGGTAAAAACATGCATGTTTAAAATAAAAAATTTTGTTAACATCATTATATTCTTAGATCAAAAAAAAAAAGAGACCACCTCGATTCCATCACCGATATGGATATCAGAAGAACTGCAACCATGGCCTGACAAAGGTTTAACACGTTTTAAGACTATTGGAGCTTTGTATTCTGAATTTATTGCGCTCTCTGAAAATGGAGAGCTTCACCAATGGCGTTGGTCTGACACCGAGCCCTTCAAATCCGAAGTAAGTAAAAATTGGTGTACCAATAGACCGGAATATAATGGAATACCAATAAGATATATCTTAAATTTAAATGCTTGAAAACATCTGGCGACTTTCCATATCTCCGTAAATATGTCAATTCTGTTTTTACGAAACTAAGCAAATAATATTTTGAGCGATATATATTTTATATCCTATTTGTATTCTCTAATAACGTAGATAAGAGAATATACCTGTTTAAAATTGGCGCCAAGTTATGTAGTGATCTGCATCAAAGATTTGATGCTAATTTTTTTTTACAGCTGTATGTTTATACTTAATTTATATTACATATATATAAAGATTTAAGTGACTCAAAATCTAAATTTTTCTAAATTATTTTATAATTAACAATATTAATTTAGGCGGACAATGTTCATCATCCAAAGACCTTGGCACTCAACATAACAGAAAAAGTAGAGCTTGTTTCCGCAAACTTCATCAGATGCTCTGTAGTAACTGAGTCAAATCGAGTTGCCACTTGGATGGACGAACAACTGGGATACCTGGGTGCTAAATTAGAGCATCCTGCCACAGCTTATAATGAGTTCAACATTGACCCCATCACAACAATACATGTTTGTTCTCTATATACAGCTGTTAAAACTGATAATAACAATATTTATTGGTGGGGTGTTCTTCCTTTCGACCAACGCCGCTATTTATGGGATAAGTTTCGAACAAAAACCAAAAAACCTTTTAAAATAGTTGTAGCAGATATAAACGTGGGATCACAAGTTATAATGAAGAAATGTCCCATTTTCCAAACTGGATCAATCGGCTTTACCTGTACCAATGGTGTACCTAAGGTTGGACAGCTATTAAACTCTGTTTGGGATTTCTCAGATGTTTGTCGTATGAAAATCCTTAATATTGGCACATCTTCTGGTTTGGATAAATGCCAGGCTACGGGGCCCATTTCTAATACCATAAGCAGCATTGCGGATAAAGATATTTCTAAAACAACACCTGTACAAGCAACAAGTTCTAGTAAGAGTGGACAAAACAGCTCCACAAGTAAGGAATCAACAGATCGTATCGACATGCCACCACCACCGTCCCCAGCATCCAGTACTTGCAGTGATACCGGCAGCGTCACTTCTCATAAACGTACCAAAAGAATGACAACTAAAGAGGATAGTAATAATTGTCAAGAGGGTAGAAAAGATGAGGAGCTGTGGCAGCTTAAAGATGTTGTTTTTGTTGAGGACAAAGTGGGCCCAATTGGAAAAGTTCTTAAGGTTGATGGAGATTATGTGGCAGTACGATTTCCACCATTAAGCAGCAGCGTTACGGGCTTAGTCACTAAGGATGATGGAAAAGAGGATGACTGGCAACAATGCCGTCTGTTGCGTCGCGAAGATGTGCAAGTTTTCCGAACAGCAGTCTCGTCGCGGGGACCAGATTGGCTACAAAAACAGCCAAAGAAAATAAACATTGGCGCTGATCCAGCAAACCCCCAGCTTTTAACAATAGCGGTCGATACGCGTGGCATTCATGTGATTAAAAAAGTGTATGGGAAAATACATTATAGTCTTTATAACTTGTACAACAGCAAGCAGGAACAAAACTGTCAATTTCCCACGGACTGCGCGTCATTTATAGGTGCCTCTTCAAATAATATAACAATGGCCTGCAATAATGATTGCAGCGGAAATAGCAGCACGATTGTGCTTAGGGATGGCAATGGAGCACTCTATCCATTGGCCAAGGACTGTCTTGGCTCCATAAAAGACCCACAGTGGTTTGATTTGCCACCGGTTAAATCAGTTACGATGGCTACAATATCGCTTCCGCCTGCAACATCTTGTATTAATTTAAAATCCAAGGTATGCATGACTGCTCTTCTTTTTGAAACCCAAAAGCTAATGCCACATATACTACGTTGTGATGTTAAAAACTGCATTGCTTTACTAATGCGTCTTGAAAAAGAAGACCGCAAAGATACTATTTCAGTTGTTGAAGAACGTTGCGATGGTAATCGAAACATATTTCATGCCTGCGTTGTAATGTGTGCACCAACATCTAATAAGGATTCACAACATTTACCGGAAACAAGCAGCTGCTCAGAAAAAAAACTTGCTACCGGGGTTTCTTTGCCACGTGCAGGACCTGGTTTGTCATACGGCAGTGCATTTGCTGGAAATGGTAGCAGCTTCTGCGAAAGCTCCAGCTTTTCAACTGTGTCAGCTGGCGTCGGTACAACATCTGCAACATTGACGAGGGACAATCGAATAAGTCTTCGAGATATGATGCATCGTTTAATTAATACTGAGCAGACAGAGCAAAACAGTCAAAATATTGCCGGCGAAGATCACACGTATATGCCAATGCCCTGGTCCCTTGAATCAGGAGCGGCTAGCAATCTTAGTGCTACAGGAGCTCAAAATGTATCGGATATAGCCGATGAGAATGTTTCAAAAATATTGCCATCGTCGTCCCAAAACATTATTTTATCAAATAGCAAAATGGGAACGCCAAATTATACATTTGATTTAACACAAAGACGTGAACATGCCATTCTAATTCTACAACATATGTGTGCTAGTGTTGCTATGCGCCCTTATCTTTTCCAAATGCTTAGCGCTAAAGATGCGCAGGGACAGACAGCATTCATGCTAGCCGTTTCGTGCCGTGCTTACGAGGCTGGTATTTTACTATTAAATATAATTCTAAGTGTTTCTGATCAAGAATCACATCTTAAAGAAGCAATGATATTTCCGAGTGGTTCACCAGCTGACCAATCGCCTTTGCATGTCATCTGCTTTAACGATACTTGCTCATTCACTTGGACAGGTGCAGATCATATAAACCAAAATATTTTTGAATGTAAAACTTGCGGTTTAACTGGGTCACTCTGCTGCTGCACCGAATGCGCTCGAGTCTGCCACAAAGGTCACGATTGTAAGCTTAAACGCACTGCTCCGACAGCTTACTGCGACTGTTGGGAGAAATGTAAATGCAAAGCACTGATTGCTGGAAATCTTACAAAGCGTTTTGCCCTGCTCTGCAAACTCGTCTCTTGTACTGATTTGGTTACAAAATTCAACTCGAAAGGTGAATCCATATTGCTATTCCTCATTCAGACGGTAGGCCGCCAGATTGTGGAGCAAAGGCAATATCGCTTCAGTGTAAGAGTGCGCAATGTTAGTAGCAGTGCAGGAAATGCAAACGGAAGCAATACAGTAATAACCAATCGAAAGCCATCATCTCTGGACATCGATAGTGACATGCCAGACCACGACCTTGAGCCACCCAAATTTGCTCGAAAAGCTCTTGAACGCCTTTTAATTGACTGGCAAGCTGTACGTTCAATGATAATGAGCGGTGCAGAAAGAAGTGAAGCCTATGGAAATGGCGGAGATGGTGTTAACTCAGAAACTTTTAACGTTTTTATGCAATCACAAAATGGCTCCACACTGATCGATAAGTTTACACATAGCTTGATAGTAAAATGTACAAGCGATCATCTAGATACATTGTTGTTGACTCTGGTGCGAGAGCTGCAAAACTTTGCTGTTGTTGATCGATGTAAGGAGGCTGAAGAGGTTGCGCGACGTTTCGTACGGTCTGTAGCTCGAGTGTTTGTTATTTTTAATTTAGAAAAACAACCAAATCCAGATAAGCGTAAAAATCACACAGGATGCAACAAATACGTTCAAAGTTGTGTTAAGGTGTTTCAAACGCTACACAAAATTTCCATTGAGGAGTTGTGTGAGGTATCTGAGGCACTGATATCACCGGTCAGACTTGGCGTCGTGCGACCAACCGCTCCGTTTACAATGTCTTCATCTAATTTAGATGTAAGTTATAAATGTTAATATTTTGATCCAATTGTTGTAACACCTTTAATTTTGTAGAATTCTGATGACTTGTTCAGTGTTGAACCGCTGACACCTTCAAATGTTGAGTCGACAGCTGAACAAATAATAGTGCATGATGCTATCAATGTTCAAAGCGCTGGCTTTAACGCACAACAAAACTATGATGTAGTAGCAATGGACAGTACGTATATGCTTATTGTTTTTACAGAAAAGGTTTTAATCGCTTTGTCATTTCAGCTCTAAGAGAACCATCTGAGTCGGAAGAAATTCCTAATCGGGAATCAAATTTGAGTAGCCATGACGAAGACATGATAGAGAGCCAGCGAAATGAAGAAGGTTTGCAGGATGACGAAAGTGACAACGATTTCACGTTTAACGACGCCGAAACAGAATCTGATTCGGATGACAATCAAAGCAATCAAGATGCACAAAGAAGCGTTCAAACTGGTGCAACCATTGGTTCAGAAACAGGTAAACCACTATGTTTTAAAATTTTAATTTTTTGCTTAAATTTAAAAAAAAAAAAAAAACATAATTTATAATTAAAATAAATTTTTGTATTGTAGCTGGCAAAACTCTACATAGACTATTACAATGCTATGTTTTTGACAAACAACAAACCTATTTCTCTTTGACTTATACTCATCCTGAAAATAAATATTTTTGGTAAAAATATGTCTTGCCTTCCCACAGATTTCGAGCTAGAGTCACCAAATGATCTATATCAAATAATTTTATTAAGCAGCGCTGAAACTTGCCGCACCCAATAACACCCTTTGCACGCAGACCAACGTTTTCTATTCCTTATTTCAAATAATGAAAATACATTTAGTTTTTAATTTGATCGATTCCACAAAGATAAAGGTAGAGAATTTGGCCCGCGGCTTTCGAATGTGGTATCCCCAATAAAAGCAATCCATAGTTGCGATCTTAATATTAAATCTCGCTTTTTGTTAAACTTATGTATAAAGAACAGTTTTAGATTTGACATCAGTTGTCAAAAATATTAAATTGTTAGCTGAACTGAAACCCTAAGTATTTTGTTTGCAATAATAAATCAAAATTAAGTTATTCATTTCTGTAGACATTGGCGTTCTGTTTCTGGAAGATGAATCTGGTGATTCTTCCGCCCAAGAAGAAGATGGATCTGAAGATGGTGAATCGGATGACCAGTCTGATGAATTTAGTTTCAACGATCAGCAGCTTGAACGGCGAAACATTACTCCAAACTCACGCAACGATCTCACCCCACAAACAATGCAATGGGCTATCAGAAGTCGCGATAACGCTCGATCGTCTGTTCGAGTCCCGACTGGTTCCAATTTAGTTTTCATAGACCCAATGGCATTGCGTAGATCGGCGGTTCCAACCAACACTGCAGTCAATACAACAGCCGCCGAGTCTCACACTATGGCAACTACCGCTAGCAATTTAGGGCGAGCTTTTGGTATTACGACTCGACAAATATCAGAGCTCCTAGCCATTTTGTCGTATAATACAACAAACGGTATTGAAACCTCATTAAAAAGTTCCGTTGGAGAAGCAGTTGCAGTTCAGGTGAGAACATAAACTAATCGCCTATACACAATTATTATTAATATTTTTTTTTTTATATCAATATAATTAAAAGGCATTTGTTGAAAAACGCTTGAAGCCAACATGGGATTGGATGTTTACTGTGATGGACGGAACAGAGGCGCAGTTGAAATTCGGTGCATATTTGACGAACTACACTGATCCAAATCACCCGTTGCATCCTTTAAACCTGAGTGCACAAGCTTCCACAAGCCAAACATCGACTTCTACTTCTTCATCTGTGGGCGTTAACGTGATTGGTAAACCCAAATTTAATACAATATCCCGAATTTCCTACGACCCATGTTCCACTAATAGGCATTTTAATAATGTGGCTGATGCCACATATATGAAAATCATTAATTTAACTACACTTTATCAGCTATTTGTAAAGATGGCACTTTTGTTTAAATCGATTTAAATTCAGTCATTACCTAACGCATTGTAAATTGTTCTGCAATCATAAATGTGTTCTGGAAATGCACATTCGCTGTAAATGAGTTTTTTACTTCTGATACGGAAGGTAAAGAGTATATGTGTTTTGTGCAATGCCCGTCATGCTGGGTGTCCGTCTTTCCGTGCGCTTGTATAAAATCAACTTTTTTCGACACTAGAGAAGCAAAGCAAATATCCTTGTCAATCGTAAAGATATATAGATAAAGATAAAGTGTTAAGGTTGGGAGATTGGGAAATCAATACATTATTCTCACGTTCTTACTGATTGGTTTACCAAGTGGCGTCTCTCAAAAAACCGCATCGAAACCTTGGTTTTAAACATTAAACATTTTTTGAACTCATCTTCTTATTAGGTTCCAGTTCTCGACGAGATTTCTTCACATATTGTCTTTCATTAATGCGCGCTCACACATCAGAGCATAGAGATGCGTTGCCGGTATTGGATGTTACTGCACTGCGCCACGTGGCGTACGTGCTTGATGCGTTCGTTTACTATATGCGCAACGATGCAAGCTTTTACGATAGAAACGATTCTATTGCTGGACGTGTGAACAATTTTTCTAACTGTATGGATAACGATGATACAGACGACGAATTATGTAACATTGAGGAGTCAAATACCGAAAGTCAATACTCCACCAGCACGCCAGCGACCAATGTTAGCATGCGAAAATATGCATTCTTCGCCAGATCTGATTCAACCCTCAGTTTAGGTTGCTCAGCACCAGATGGATTTGATTTACCCCTTGATATGGCCATGCCACTAGCGGACAAACCGCACCTGCTGCAACCAAATTCAAAGCGACAGGACCTCTTTGCGAATCTTCCATTACATGCTGTTCCTACTGCACAAAATAACACAGAAAAAAGAAAGACTTCCGATCATTTATTTATTGACCAACCTCCTACAAGGTTGGGATTCTCCAATTTTATTAAACTCGAGATGACTGCAAACGACCTGCCGGAGCTAGAAATTAGTACAGAAGTGCTTGAAGCAAAAGAAGACAGCAGCCCACAAGATGACGACGACACTGCTAACTCAAATATTTACCTTCAATTGAAGAAAAAACAATGCTTAGACGATTCAAAATTGCATAAAGAGGTCGAAGGTAAATTGTTTCATATTTAGTAGTATATTAAGTTTTTTATTACATTTCTCTGGTTTTTTCTGATATTGATCCGAAAAGTTAATATTATTGATACAAGCGGTTTCTCAAGCTGTATTCAATAAAAATAATGAAGAAACAGAATTGAACTTAATTTATTTATAAAAAAAAGTATGGTGGCAATTTTTGGCACTCCGAAAATTATATGAACTATGTCTCAAAATCGCAAGTTATGAAATAATTTTTATAAATAGTTATCGAACTTACAATCGTTTTCCATGACCAAAAAAATATTCGACACCGTAATTCCACATTACTAACAAGCTCTAAGATGCAAATAATTTGTGGAAATGTAATAAGGCTATAAAGATTTTGTCACATCGTTATAGCCATGTTCGTCTCCGTCTCGGTCCTTATGTATTTAATTTAAAACATACTAGTGTTTCAAGTATGTATCGATGGGAATGGACCTCCTTTTTAAGGCAGGGCACGGCCCAAGCACGCTTAGAAAATATTGCGCAATTTTTTTTAAGAGTCACGGCAAATACTAATTTTTATTTCCAGTCAATAAATTTTATTAAATAAAATTAAAATAAAAAATCCTTCCGTTTAAATAACAATCGATAGGAGGGAAAATTAAGTCGTTTCAATTGAAAATTTGTAAATTATTTAAATAATTTTCGTTGTTTGCATAAATTAAGCTTATGGAAAAAAAAAAAAAATAAGGCGGGAAATTCTCTGGTGTCGTTCGTGACGGTCGTACGCATTGCAAGTGGTAAAAATGTCAAAATAAGATGGATTTTCAAAATTCCCTTTTCACTATATTATTGCTCTTGATTAGCCCTACAATTGGTGCTTAGGTCATTTTTGGGTAACAATTAGTTTTCGAGATTTTTGAAAAAAACCGACGGGTACGCACGTGACAAAAACAGAAGTGGTTTTCGCGACGAGCAATTCAAACTCAGATTTCATCGAAAGTAAAAGCAGTATTTTGATGCGGTTAAATGATAAATGTTGTGAATTGAATAACCTTTAAAATGGCTTTTATTTTAAGCGAATGCGACTTGTACTTTTTTTTTAATTCAATTTAATCCAGGTTCGTTACGTTACGTAACGTTCGTGACATTTTTTCCACAATGAAATTTATGGTGTTTCGGTCGCTTTTTTTTTCGAAAATGTATAAAGAAAACTGCTTAAGAAAACATGTTTCAAGAAAAGCATCCAATACAATTTGTTTATTTATTTTATTTTAACAATTTTTATATATAGCAAAAATAAGGAGAGTTATAAACGTAATTTCAATTCCAAGTATGCAGTTCTAGCTGCTGTTAATTCTTGGAATTGGTTAGAAAAAAAGTGTAATTGTGAAATACCATGTATGCTTTTCACTTCTTTCCATTTTTCATTTAACTTATTCAATAAGGAATCATTTTCAATTGGTTCGGTCGACATAAACATCATCTTAACACCATTAATATTATTTTCTGCCAATCGATAAAATGCAAACGCATCTGCTAGAATAGTGTTTTGAGATTTTGTAACCTGCCAGACTTTTCTTTTAATTATTGCTCCGACTCCATCAACAGCTCCCTTACCATGTGAAGTTGCAAAGAAGTTCCATTCTATTAATGAAAATCCTAATTCTTCTCTAACATCAGTTAAACTAGATAGTATATATTTGTTTTTAAACTGAGAGCAGCTCCCATCAGAAAAAATAAATACTTTTGAGACATTTTTAAAAGTCATATTAATTTCTTTTAGGATATTAATTAAAAAAATGTAAACGTCGTGTTTGTTGTGCGTAAGCTTATCACTTATTATAGCAAATGACTGTGTCGCTCCTGCCAACCAAGCTACACAAGTAAAAATCGTAACCTGCTGATAACTAAAGTGAGCACTTTTAATTTCATTTTGATTTGTTAGTCTGTAGTTTTCCGCAAAATCTATTTGAAGGACTACTTCATTAGGACCTAAGTTTTTTTTGGTATCCTCAAAATACTTGTTCTGAGCCCTTTTAACAAAAAAATGAGTTTTAAAAGATGGTAGTTTCGACTCTAAATCTACTAAAAGATCAGAAAAAGTACCGACTGTTTCCGTAAGGGCTACACTGTTATTTATTTTGCGCCATTGCTGCCAGTTCACTTCATCTTCCATATTTGATAAATATGACAAGGGAAGATATTGGTATTTTAAATCTTTTAGGCTGTCTTTGCAGTTGTTTGTCATGCAGTTTTCACTTAAAATATTGCAGTAAACAGATTTTAAAAAGCCTTCAAAATTGATTGAAAACGACGGTATAACTTTTGTGCAGCTATCTAACAAAAATCCAAAATTGGCATGGTACATGCAAACACACATATTGTGCGGCATGTTGCTTATAAGTTGTACTTGGCGTGGGCGCAACCTATAAAAAGTGGACTTGCCCACTACTGCGCCTGAAAAATCTTTTTTATATAGCTCATATGCTTCGGACACTGTCATTAACATAAAGCGCTTAGCAATGATCTCGCCTTTTATCAATAATGTTTCCTTTTTTCCTGAAGCTTGCACACTAATACTGTCGCGTTCATAAAACTCCTCAACAGATTTAACATCACTTTCTGTCAGTGTATTGCTTAAATTTGGGTTGCTATAATGTTTTTGTTCGGGATGATTGTATTTCTTACACAATACATAGAGCACCTTCAATACTTTTTCTATGTCTTTTGGCAACGCATTCTCCACTTTTTTTTACAGCTTTAGCCAATGTTTGCTTGGTTTTGTACGGCTCGATTTGTTCTGCATTCGCAACTTGTTTCTTCTTTTCCCTCCTCCGTTTTTGTCTTATGTTTACAGAGAGCCTATTTTGTTTAATTATTTCAGGGTTCCCCTCGGCCAAAGCTTTCCTCTCTTGTCTTTCTATGTTTTTATTTCTGTGGTCTTGCAATTTTATTTGATCTTCCTTCAACTTTTCTCTCCACCGTTTGGCTTTCTCTTTGTTTTTTTCACTGCGGCTTTTGCTCATCTATATTCAAATATTTTTAAAAGTAATAATTTATAATAAACTAAAAAAAGAAAAAAAATTTTTTTTTCGCTTACTGTGACGTTCGTGACAAACTTTGAATTAGTATAAAAAACACAAAAATTAATATTTTTTGAAACATTTTTTTTTAACTTGTTCGTCTTCAAAATTTCTGTTTGCACACAAAATTTGATGCAATTCTTGCATGAACATTCGATGCACTGACAACAAATGTAGCTTTTCGGTAACGTTCGATACAACGAAATATGCGATAAAACAACTCAAAAAAAAAAACAGCTATTTGCTATCGCATAGTCCTTTTTGCATATATTTTTGATTATGTGTACCCACTGAGAAACTTAAGAGTGAAACACTCAATTCAAAAGCTCTCTCTTCAAGAATATTGAGAAGAACAAATGATGCAATGAAATTGACAAAACGTTAACATATGCACTTGCGCGACTTTGAACTTGAATTTTTCGGATTGGGCTATAGATAAATGTAAAATTTCTTTTGATTAATTAAATTTCATCAATTCTGAATCAAAACATGAAATAAGCAAGGCCCTACAATCAGTTTCAAATTTTTGGTCTCGGTTGACCTTTCTTTGGAAATGCCCATATGCTTTTGAACTGTTTGTTTTAGACACTTTTTATTTAAACATGGGCACGCAGAGTATTTTGAACGTATTTTTAAAGCTAGACCCCAAATATGAATTTCGTTTGTAGACTATAAATGTAAAACAAGTAAATCAAAAAAAAATTTTGAATACATGCTTTTATACGCTTTCTTGCATACATTTGTAATCGAGATTTTTTATCATCATCCATGCAATACATAAATATCAAACATGATTTTGCTATTTAAAAAAAAGATAAAAAAGTTTAAATAATACAAAAAAAAGTATGTCTCGGTCGGAGCTCGAACCCACGATCTTCGACCTGTGAAGCGGCAGGCTTCTCTTCATGCCACCAAAGCTTGTCATATTTGACAGTCAAATTAGTAAGTTAAGCAAAAGGGAAAACTGTTTTTCGTGGTTTTTACATGATATTACATATTTTATCGCGCCATAAACTTTAAAAACATGTATTGTCATCTGAAACACATCTTTGGTGAAAATTTCAGAGCTCTAGGTAGTCGGGAACTTGGTGAAAATTTGATTACAAGATTCCGGTACAAACATACAGACAGACTAGTCAAGTTAAATTATTATTATTATTATGAAAAAGGAGGTTAGTGCACTGCGACCACCTGGGTCTATTGTGCCCTCATCCTAGTGTATGAGCTACAGCTCCCCGTACAGTGCAATCGATCGCAGAAACGCGATGATGTCGCCTGGACGGAGAGCCCTCATCTCCTCAGTGTTTAGTGTGACCCGCCCGAGCTGAGATAATCTCAGCCGACCTATGGCAGGGCACTCCTCTAGTAGGTGTTCTGGAGTTTCGTCCCCCTCCAGACAGAGCCTGCATGTAGCCTCGTTCCCTATGCGTATCCTATGTAAATGCCTACGCAATCTGCAGTGTCCTGTCAAGAAGCCTGTGACAATCCGAAGAGAAACCTTGCTCAGCTTCAGACAGTCCTCAGTCCTCGTCTTGTTGTAGTTGCCTAAAAGCCTTTTACTCTGTCTCGCCCCCTGCGAACACAACCAGAAGTTCGCACTATCGGACCAAAGGTCAGAGCGGCTGCTCTGCTCGATGACCCCAGGGCCCAGCCCACAGAAGGGTTCCGGCCCGCAGAAAGGAGTGCTTGCACCCTTCCTGGCCATTTGGTCCGCTACCTCATTACCCGGGATTCCCGCGTGCCCAGGGACCCAATAGATGGTGACTCTATTATTAGTCCCCAACCTGTTTAATGTTTCTATACATTGCCAAACCAGCCTGGAAGCTATTTTATAAGCACCTAGTGCTTTTATAGCTGCCTGACTGTCTGAAAAGATGGCTATGTCTCTGCGATCGTACCCTCTGTCGATGTTGAAAGCGGCACATCTCTCTATCGCGTGTATTTCCGCTTGGAAGATACTGGCGAACTTGCCAAGGGGTTCATGGTAATTGAGTCGAGGTCCGCAGACTCCGGCCCCGGCCCCCTCCTCTGTAAGCGAACCGTCTGTGCACCACCTAATAGCATGTGTTTTCACATTATAGGTAGTTGACAGGTTGGTCCATTCTGCCTTATTGCTAAGCTCTATGTTAAAGAGCTTACTGAAGCTAAATTGCGCCATCTGCGCATCCTGTGGGTATTCTAACAGTGAGCCTGTGGCTCCTGCAGCCGAACCGGTTGCTAATGCCCCCGTTATCCTCATATGACTTCTGCTTGCGTTGTGTTTTATGTATATATGCAGCGGTGGAAGCCCTAGTAGAACGTCTAGAGCCGTGGAGGGGCAGGTGCGCATTGCGCCCGAGATGCACGAGCATGCAAGCCTCTGGAATTTACCCAGTTGCTTTCTCGCACCTTCCCGGTCCATGCGTCCAGCCCAGACCACTGCTCCGTAGCACACCATGGGCCTCACCATAGCAGTATACATCCACATCAGAATCTTAGGTGAAAGCCCTCAGTTTTTCCCCGCAAGAGTTCTGCAGCTCATCAGGGCTAAAGTGCCCTTCCGAACAGCGTGCTCCATCTGCTGTTTCCAGAGGAGTCTTTTATCTAGTATAACCCCCAGATATTTGACCTCCGTGGACACTGGTATAATTGTACCTCCAATGACTATGGGTCTCATAGACTTAAGCTTGTACCGATTTGTGAAGGCGACAATCGTGGTCTTTGCTGGGTTGATGTTCAGCCCCACGTCCCTACACCAGTCCAGGCTTAGTCGAAGGCCCAGGGTGACTCTATCACATAATGTGCTCTCAAAATTCCCCTTGCAGATTATGGTTATGTCATCGGCATAGCCTAGACATCGAAAGCCATTATCCGTAAGCTTAGCTAAGAGATCATCTACCACCAGACTCCAAAGGAGAGGTGATAGGACACCTCCTTGAGGACAGCCTCTGGTGGTTTGTGCTCTAATCGTCGAGTTGCTGACGGTTACTTCTGTTACTTCTCTGACCACCACGTCATGCGCCGTGTTGTCAAAAGCACCTTCTATGTCCATAAAGGCGCAGAGTGCGACCTCTTTTGCTTTCACAGACTTCTGGAGAGTGTTCACTAGGTCAAGCAGAGCTGACTCCGTTGACATCCCTGCCCTATACGCATGCTGATGTGCATGTAGTGGCTTGGCCACTAGGTGCACAGATCTAATGTGATTGTCTACTATCTTTTCGAGGGTTTTTAGCAGGAATGAGGTAAGGCTGATTGGCCTGAAAGATTTGGGAAGAAACGGGTCTTTCTTTCCTGCCTTCGGGATGAAAATCAACCTCGCCGTCCTCCACTCCCTAGGTATGTACCCCAGGGCAATGCTCCCACGGAAGATTCTGATTAGAAATACTAAGAGAGGGTATATACCCTTCTGTAAGAGGATGGGAAGGATGCCATCCACCCCCGGGGCCTTATAGGGACTGAGTGATCCGATGGCCCACCTGATCCTATGCTCAGTTACAATTTCTGCAGCTAATCTCCACTCGGGTCTCCTCCCAGAGGTCTGTACGTAGCTGCTATCACTATCTGAAATGGTCCTACAAAGCGGGAAATGAGTTTGTAAGAGAAGTTCAGCCTTCTCTACCTCATTGTCCGTGAAAGTCCCATCCTGTCTCTTAAGGCAAAGTTCCGAGAGCACTTTCCCTTTTGAGATGGCTTTGAACACCCTTGCAGCGGGCGTGGCCTGCTCTAGAGTGGAACAAAACTTCCTGAAATGATCCCGTTTGCTATTGCGTATCTCCTTGTTATACTCAGTAAGCTTCCTGGTATAACAATCCCATTTGTCATTACTCTTTTTAGCTGCGTTAAACAGTTTCCTGACCTCCACTCGAAGTAGTCCTAGCTTCTTAGTCCACCATGGATTATCCCTGCTGGATTTAATGCTCTTAATAGGACAGATTGAATGATAAGCATCCAAGATAGTCTTGCCCACGTCTATAGATAGCTGCTCAATCTCTTCCTGTGAGGAAGCTCTTTTACTGTAGTTAAGTCTGCTCAGATTTAACCCCAGACAGGACCGATATTGTTGCCAATCAGTCTGTCGAGGATTTCTGATGTCCTTACTAAAACTTAGGTTACTACAAATGTCGAATAGGATAATCCTATGGTCCGACAATGATGGTTCAGTAGAGACTCTCCAGTTGCGAACCAACCTGGAGCCTCCGTCATTCCCAAAGGTGATATCTAGCACCTCGGCCCTGCTTTTGGTTACAAACGTAGGTTCTGCCCCTACGTTGAAAACAGTGAGATCCTTAACTAGTAGAAAATCTAGTAAACACTCACCTCTGCTGTTTGTATCTGTGCTGCCCCACGTGATGCTATGTGCGTTGGCATCGCACCCCAGCAGCAATGGCAGCTTCTTGCTGCTGCAGTAGTCCACTAGAGCCTGAACCTCTAATGGAGGAGCCTCCGCCTCATCTCCCGGGAAGTACGCCGACGCCACCACGATACTTCCACGCTCTCCAGTGATTAGCACTGCTACTAAATCTTTGGTGAGAAAGTTAGAAAGACATAGAAAGTTAGTATTCTTCCGTACCAAGATACAAGCTCTTGGCGATGCCTCTCTCACATCCGCAATTACTCTTGCACTTACGTGGTTAAGGCAGCAGATCCTGCCTCTGACGACCCATGGCTCCTGGATGAGCACCAGCCCCAGGTCCAAACTGGTGACCAACCTGCCGATGACAGCCGTAGCTGCCCTCGCATGATGCAGGTTAAATCTGTGCAACGCTGGTAGTCTCCATCCCTAGAGCTCTTCTTCACCCTCCGAGAGCGTCAGATATGCCTCTGACTGCGCCCCGGTGGGTGTCCGCTCATCATCGGATGGCCCATCCTCACTGGTGATGTACCATCTCCGCGGACGTTGAGTCTGGACAGGTCCAGACCCTGGAGGGACACCGAGTCTAGCTCGGCCTCCACTACCGCCAACGCCTCTGCTTCCGCTGCTCCATCTGGCGGACACTCATGCGTCGCTTCGGCTGAGGCTGCTGAAGTGCCAGGCACATCGTCAGCTTTCGCCTCCGCATCAGCCGCCGCCGCTTCCTCCTTCTTCCCATGAAGCTTGCATTTGAGCTGCCCAAAGCGGAAGCTCAACAGCATGCCCCGGTTCTTTAGGAGAGCAAGTGCGTCATCCTCCACGCCTAGCGTCAGGATCTTGCCTCCCTCAGCCTCCTTCCACCTGAGCAGCTTCCAGGTATCAGTGCTGAGCCCTCTGTTCTGCTCCGTGAGCAACCCAAAGGACTTTGCCACCGGCTCGCCAGCCGTCCTTGGCAACAAGACGGTCACGATGTTGGGCATCGGAATCTCGTCCTTTGGGCAGGTGCAGAGCTGCACGCCCACCGCAGAGCTGATGCTAGGGACCTTAAGCTCTAGCCACTTCTTGGTCTCATCATCCATACATTCCACCAGTACCAGGCCTGTGCGAAAGTGGATGCCGTTGAAATTCAGGCTTGCGGTCCAGCCCTTCCTCATCTCCTCGACGAGGGCCAGTTCCACCGTCGTCAGCTCCTCTTTGGACAGAAGCCTCTTCGGGTGCTCGCTCGCCATTATAGCCAAGATTGTGCCCTTGGCTACGCTACGAGGCTGCCTTCGGATGCTTCGTGTCCCTCGAGGTTACAGAGCCCTCAGGAGCCGCGTTGACCTTGCGCTTTGGTTTCTTATTGGCGTCATTGGGGGCCTCAGCAGGCGATGTTTGTTGCCATTGCCGATTCTTCCCCACTCCAGCTTCCTCTCGCCTGGAGGCACGGTCGGGGCCCGATGCTCCAACGCTCTCCTG
Source organism: Scaptomyza montana (assembly GCA_018904305.1). Lineage (NCBI taxonomy): Eukaryota > Metazoa > Arthropoda > Insecta > Diptera > Drosophilidae > Scaptomyza > Scaptomyza montana. The sequence goes on from JAEIGR010000123.1 coordinate 216,515, forward strand.
CGCGCCTCCTCCGGCCTCAAGCCACGACCCAGGTAACGAAGATACCATTTGCGGCCGGCTCCGCTTAGGCCATGCCTTAGCGGGTCACCAGCCCCACCGGGTTGGCCTGGTGCCGGGATGGGCGGCATCTGCTTCCTCTTCTGCGGACCAGAAGAGGGTGTTGCAGTGTCTTTCCCGCCGACATTGCTTGTGTGCGGGACAGCCACTGGGGCAGTGCCGGGCATTGCGCTCCCACCCCCTACGTTCGTCCATTTGGTGTCCTCACTGTCCACCACTCGCGGCTTGAAAGCCTCTGCACTTCTGGAGGTGCTTTGCTTCGGGGACGAGCCCTTTGGCTTGGCAACACTCCTCGAGTGGGGGGTCTGGCCCCCGCGCGGTGTCAGCTTGCCACCCATGTCCAGAGCCGCCTCTTCCATCCGCTCTGCTAGCTGTGAAGCGGTTAAGCCCCGCATATCATTAAAAAGTTTACTGTTTTCCATATATTAGGTCCCACGAGTGTGGGGGAAAGTAGTACCGGCGTGTCATAGCCCCCATTAACACGCCGGGGCCAGGTATACTAACCGAGGCGGCCAGGTATCGGTAAGGCTCCGTTCTATTACAGTCGGTAACCCCTGACTGCAAACCAACCAATGGGCACGGACCACGTAACACCCTGGCTTAGGGGAGTGAAGAGGCACCCTTGCCTAAGGACGTCACCACTGCCCGTGTGAGATGTGGGGGATAGGAAATGGGTAGGATCTTGTGTAGGAATTGGGTGTGTGTGAGACTATGTTTTAAAGACGGTCAGACAAGCGCCTTGTCGGTCCCACTAACGGTGTGTTACACGCTGTTGTCCGGGACTGCTTATTACGACAAGTCGCTATTCGCAGCTAACCTCCACTGGAGGCCTTGCGCTATCCGCAACCTGCGACCCGTCCGGTGGCTTCAGCTAGCCCACCTCAGAACCATCTCACAAAGTTCGTTGGTACCAGAGTCAAGTTAAATAAAAGCATGTAAAAAACAAATTTCCAACAATTTTAAGCAAAAACAAGTTAAAATGTTGCAGTAACCTGTATAAAAACGAGTACGCCTATGGGTTTGATGGACACATTGGGGATCATCGCCAGCTGAATTGCCACCAAATTTTTTAACTCTAGCCCAAAAGCTGTAAAAGATATGGAATTTTCCGACTTTTAAGACGGGCGAGATGGGTGGGTGTGGCATCGAAATTTCTTATGCAGAGGAAGTTTCTAGCTATCTTCCAGGCATGTGGGAAATATATGTATTTATCGATTTTCAGCTATCGATTTCTCAGCTCCCCGTCCAGTAGACGAAGGAATTATATCTTGACTTTTTATCTTACCCGCCCATAGAGCAAAGTTTCGAGTCTCCAGTTTACGGGTGTCATACAGACGCACAGACAGACAGACTTACAGACACCATGTCGAACAAAACCAATATACTCTTTACCTTCAGTATCGGGTATCAAAACGAACTGTGTAATACTTTTACTTTATTATAGAACTGTGCTTTCCGTAACTCGAATACGAACTACAAATACTATTGGTTTTATCGATCTCGACTTGACAGTTATAGACATGGTCTTACAAATTTATTCTTAAAACTACCATTTATATTTACAGGTAATCACTACGTGGAGGAGAGTTCAGATGCAGTTGATGTACAAATGACTGATGACTCGCCAGGAACTAGTAGAAAGACGGACCTTTCAACAACAACTCGGCCAGAAGTGATCATTGCCCCAAGCAAAAACATACTTCGTATTGGTACGAGGAACGAGATGACCCCATCATTAGAGAGCTCTTTATCAGCTTCATTACAAAGCTCCTTATCTACAGTTCGCAGCGTTATTGTACGAGCTGGGTCATCCAGTTTTAAATTTGAATCAAGCAATAGCAATAGCTTGCCCGATAGCAAAAGCTCATCTGCTACCACATCACATGCATCACATATTACTACTGATAACAGTCGCGAAAGGGTACAATCCCAGACAATTATATTCCCAACTCGTGGATCTTTGTTCTACAAAAACAGTTTTTCGGAGCTGCCGTCATGGAATTTTTTGCTAAGTCGATGGAAGCTGGCTTTTGATCTTTTTGGACGTGTTTTTATGGATGATGTTGGAATGGAACACGGATCTGTATTACCTGAATTAAGAGGCTTTCCTGTTAAGGAAATGCGCTTTCGTCGTCATATGGAAAAACTTCGTAACGGACAACAACGGGACTTGGTCCTTTGTAAGCTTGAGCGTAATCGGGAAAGCTTAATTACTCAAACCTTTAAAGAATTAAACGCTCAATTTGGCACTCAAAATCGTCGATCTCAACCGCCCATCACCTTTAACCGAGTTAAAGTGACATTCAAGGACGAACCAGGCGAAGGATCCGGTGTTGCGCGCAGTTTTTATACTTCCATTTCGGAAGCATTATTGGCGAGTGCAAAAATGCCTAATCTGGATTCAGTGCAGGCGGGTGGTACCCATAGTAAATACGGAGTACCCTTTTCGAGTATACTGCGCAGCAGAACCGTGTCTGGCTCAGGTCGCGATCCCCCCGGAATGCAGAGGCGTGGAACAGGCAGTAAAATATTATGGCGTACTGCTCGGGAGCGAAAAGCACTTAATGCTGATGCAAGACCGTACACTCCAACTGCCAATTTAGGTAAAAATTATAAAAAAAAAAAAATGTTATTGTAACATATAATTTAATTTTTTAATTTATTTAATATATAGACAACTCTGCAACAGAAACCTCAAATGACCATTTATCCGTCCACCTTCAACAGCTCGGTGAACGCCTCTATCCGAAGGTGAGTAAAACTATTGATCTCAAATTTACCAAGCCAGAAAACATAACGTTGGAGTTTTATAGATTCATACAATAAACTCGTTGAACGCATCGAAGATAACCGGAATGCTTCTGGAAATACCAACTCCTCAACTTCTTTCTGTACTATCCTCAGATGAAACGTTGAGACAAAAAGTGAATGAGGCTGTTGAAATAATTAATTTCAAGCAGAAGTCTGAACTTAGCATTCAAAGTCAACAGAAAAAATCGCCATCTGCCTCTGAACATATCGAAGACGATAATGAGCCATTATTTTACTCTCCGGGTAAACGTGGCTTTTACACTCCCCGACAAGGACTTGCGTCTTTTGAACGCATAAACGCATTTAGAAACGTTGGCAGGTGAGTCGAAAAAATGTCAATTTATGTCTGGCGAAGTAGATTACTTGTTTTTTTTTTTTTTTTTATTATATGTAGTGGAATAGGCTAGTCTTTTTTCGATTAAAAGATGATTCCAAAATTCAAAATAAGTAACTGCTTCGCCGGATATGACATGTCTTGTTTTGTAGGGCTGTATTATCGAAACACAGATTAATTGCTATTACAACGATTATTAATATTTTATTAGGCTTATTGGACTATGTCTCTTGCAAAACGAATTACTTCCACTGTTCCTCCAAAGACATGTATTAAAGTTCATGCTTGGTAGAAAAATCAAATTTCATGACTTGGCATTTTTTGATCCTGCCTTGTATGAGTCGTTTAGACAAATTATACAAAACTCTCAAACAAAAGAAGGTGAAGAAATTATTAACCGAATGGAGCTGAGCTTTGTGTAAGTCTGAATATTTTAGCAACAACTTGCTTACTAAATCTATTTTACTATATACATTTCCATTCCTTTCGCTTAAGAATTGATTTGATGAAAGAAGAAGGATGTGGTAACCGCGAGTTGATCCCAGGCGGACGTGACGTGCCCGTAACGTCAACTAACATATTTGAATACATAAGACGTTATACTGAATATAGACTTATCAAATCACAAGAAAAAGCTCTCGAGGTAAAATTTGTTCGTGCGAATTATTAATACTAGCTTTTGCTAACCTATGCATCCACAGGCCTTAAAAGACGGTATATTTGATGTGTTACCGGACAACAGCATGAATAGCCTGACGGCAGAAGATTTTCGTTTGCTGTTAAATGGTGTCGGTGATATTAATGTTTCAACACTGATTTCCTACACGACATTTAACGACGAATCAAGTGAAGGACCTGACAAACTTCTTAAATTTAAAAGATGGTTTTGGAGTATTGTCGAAAAAATGAATACGCTTGAGCGCCAAGATTTGGTACGAAGCATTCATTATATTATGTAAAAAATTTTCTTGTGTACCAATTTGTTTTCTTTTCAGGTGTATTTTTGGACAGGGTCGCCAGCCCTACCAGCTTCGGAGGAAGGATTTCAGCCCCTACCGTCTGTTACCATAAGACCAGCTGATGACTCTCATCTGCCTACTGCAAATACTTGTATATCTCGGCTGTATATTCCTCTTTACTCCAGCAAATCCATTTTACGTAGTAAAATGTTGATGGCCATAAAATCTAAAAACTTTGGTTTCGTTTGAGCAAAGTCTTAAAAAATCTGATATTGCCGTATGTTTTCTAATTACGAATTTTCTTGTACGTGTAGATTATTGAAATATGACTTTAGAAATTTTTCATCAACAGCATATCGCATCCTATGACGAAACTGGAGTTTTCTTTTTTAAATTGTTCATCATACAGATAACTACTAGAACAACAAAGATTAATGATCTTTTTGCTATAATTAAAGAAAAAAAAAAAATTCAATACACGATCTTAAATTCCACTTGCAACGATACAGCTTATGTGCTTTTTTAAAATTGACAAATTTTGAGTTGACCCAGTTTTTTCAAAGGGAAAGATGTGTTTGAATATCCATTCCTTGGTTTTCACTTTCTAACTATAGTTTTGTTAAATGGTTTGATTAAAAATTACTGGATTTAAGAGAGGAACAAAAACCTAGGCTTTAGGGCAAGTTTTCCTTTAATATTAAATGTATTTAAATGTAGAACATGTAATAAACTACAATATATAAATATGTATATTCACCAGGGAATAAAACGAAATAAGTAATCACAAAAGTTAACATATGATGATTTTACTAGTACGTCAAAAAAAATTTTACACTCGGAAAAAAAACTCATTTATATAAATTTTAATCGAAAAACCGACTTAAATTAATTAAAATATTAATTTTTGAATGATTATTAAAGGGTAATTAGTTTTCATGCGAAAAAAAAGTATAAGGGAGAATCACCAATGGTGGACACCCCTTTGGTTTTTGTGACATAAAACTGTCGGAAATCAACGTAAAGCTTATCTGTTGGTATCGTCGGAAAGCTCAACTGCTTCAATAGCGCATCGATCGGTATAAGGCATTAAGGAGGGTTAACAATGTCAGCTTGGCTTGGATTGAAGCTTTTCAAAATCTGAAATGTACGCTAATAGTTTACAATGTCAGCGTTAACAACATGTTCGAATTTTCGAAATTGTAAAACAGCTGTCTATGAACTATGAACAGCTGATGTTTGTTTTATGTTTGTGTCAACAATTTATAAAGTGAATCAAAATGGAGAAAAAACAAGCAATTTTATTAGCTTATAATTCAATGATGACGTAGGCAGTTCTTGCTGCTGCTGCTGTAGTTGAAGAGGAGAAACCACAGAAAAGTGCTCGACGGTAATGGGCGCGAGAGCATTTGTTGCAGCGGGAACAATGCAATCAGCTGATTCGAACTCAGCTAACAAGATATTTAAGATATTAAGAGATATTTAACATTTAATGAAAAAAGTCACAATCACGATTTTCAAAATAATGCCCCTATGGTGGTCACCACCTTTTATCTTGTGAAAATCCAGCCAATTAAATAAAATAAAATGCCAAATCATTGTTTTAATATAAGTTTTTCTGTTTTATGCAATTAAACAATGACAATCAAACGAATTTATTAACAAGGGAGAAGCCCCGTTCTCGGACACTGTACATAAGTCGGTCACCCCCCTTTTTTTTGGCGAGATTTAATGCTATCGCAGTCTAATTACTGTGACAAATAGCTTTCAGTGCCGGCTTTCTTTTGACGTGGTCTAAAGGTGTTAATACCTAGTTTTGGTTAATTCAGAGACAAAAATTAAAATACCGATATTCCGACCTAAACTTTTTAATATTTCAACGCGTATGTAATTGAATTATTCCAAGATTCAGCAAAGGTAAAAAATTTTTTTCTTATTCGTTTTATCATGCTCTTTCATATTTTGCTATAAAATAATTTTTTTTTTTCAATATTTTGGGATTTACATTGAAAAATGTTAAAACCGTGCTTTCTCGTAAACTGGACACTGTCGATGTTTCACACTCAATTGTATCGACGATCGTGTCATCTTCATATATCAAATGGAGCCCACAACGAAAAGAAGCAAAACATAAACTTTAAGTTGATTTTTATGGTTAATTGAAGAACTAATTTCAGAATAAATGGTTTTGGTGAAAAAAAAACCCAATAAAAAAGAATAATTAGTTTGTTTAAATATTTCACGCCAATTTAATAAGGTATGTGAGCAATGTTGAGCGTGCGATGCATAGATCGATACATCAATCGATATATCGATGCATTAATTGCGATACTGCTCATTAAGAGTTATAATAATTAATAAAATATTATATTATATATAAGGTCGATTTTGGGCAACTATTCGTTTCCGAGATTTTTGAAAAAAAAAACCACGGAGATTGCACGGGACAAAATTAAAAGTGGTTCTCACCGCGATCTATTCAACGTGGGGTTCCAGCAAAATTTGTGGCAGTATAGTATTTGTGATAATTGTTGTGCATTGATGTCTCATTAAAATGTTTTATATATTTAACGCGAATAAGATTTTTATTTTATTTTTAACTTATTTAAAATTAGGGTCGCACGAGACAGTTTTTTTTTCCATAACGGTAGTTTCTGTCGCTCTTTTTCAACACCAGCTTCGAAAACTTGATTTTATATCCCTGGCATTAAATACAATACCTAAGTTTTCATTAATAATAAGCAACAAACTTAATAAATACGGATATACCGGAGCATCCACAGCTGCGAAAAAATAATGGCATCACCACGCACTTATTTCTTACCGTCCAAAAAACAAACATTTAGAGTAAGACATTTATCAAATTATTGTTATTAATAGCCTAATACATGCCCTTAACAAAAATTATCCGTTTGTCCCGAAATTCGTCTCGTTAAATATTTTTATTTGGTTTTTTTTTAAAAAGGACTAACAATTACCGAATGAAATATAAGCATCACTTTTCAAAAGTGCACATTTTTTTATACAATAAGAAATATATCACATTATTGCTGCTTAAAGCTGTTTTTTTTTTCTGCAAAAAATTTATAGTTTTTAATGATTTTAATATCAAGTGACGTGGCCGTAATTAAAAATCACGGCTGCACATCTTCTGGGCATGGAGTCCAATAAATCCTAGCATCTTTATACAGGAACACAGTACCAGGAAGCCTGAATGACTCGCCAAAGTGCATATTTGGTGGTTGGCTTGCTAGTAGCAACTGCCTTTTTGACCTCAACTCACAGAATTTCGATCGGGTTAATATATGGGGACTGCGCAGGCCACTCCATGACGGTAACCGAATTGTTGCTGATCCATTCTTTCGTGTGCTTTGGGTCATTGGCTGCGTTCACCAGGTTGTTTTTCTTCAGAAGCATTTATCTGCTGCCGATTATTTTCCTGGCGAGCGCGACCATAGCTGAATCATGATTCAAAATTATTCAAGCGTAAATGAAACATATGAAGCGGAAAAAAGAACGCTTCATTAGTGACATTTGCGCTTCAAATATCGAAATTCGATACAAAAAGCTGACTGAAGCGGAGTATCTGTAAACAACACAATATAAAATCTTATAAAAATATGTTAAATAACTAATTTCAGTATTGCAGGCCGAAGCGGATATGTTTTTTAATTAAAACAAATAAAAAAGCGAACAAAAGCCTTCTCTACTCGCAAACAATAATCAGCTGTTAGACTTGAATAAGTTGGCAATGTTTCAAACTGGCACTAAATGCCCAAAAATTAAGCAAAACGTTCACCAGAACGCTTCGATAAGAATCACTTTTCTGATTTAGTATCGTGAAGCAAAACTTCCTGGTGAACGCAACCATTGTCTTGTTGGAACACCCATCCTTGAGGAAATGCATCTTTTGCATAGGGTTGCATCACATTCTTCAAGATATCAATGTAAACGTGCGGGTTCCTGATGTTTTTAATCTAATGTATAGTAGGTCCCATAGTAAGAAAAACAAGCGCAAACCATTCCGCTCATTCTCCCGTGTTGAATCGTTTTTGCAGTGCATTTCGGATGGTAGTCTGCATCTTTAGAACGTTGCCACCACTTTGCTCTCATCTGACCATAGAATATTCCTCCAGTTGTCGATCGGCCTAAATTGGTGTGACCGTGCGAACTGCATGCGCATAAAAATATGTCCAGGTTTCAATAAGGGTACACTTCTTGTTCTGCAGCCTATTAAATTATTTTCTACAAGACGTGACCTAACTGTTTGCACAGTTTCAGGTAAATGTAAGTCACTTTTAAGCTCGCCCGCAGATTTAAAAGGTTATTTTGAGCTCTCCCAGACTAGCATATTGACCTGACGCCTGGTCAGAATTTTTCTTCGTCCGCGTTTTTCAGCATAATATTGATATTTTAAAATAGCTTTTTATTAACTTCACTTGAGGTGGATTAACTCAAAAAAAAGGTATAAATTAGCTTTGAAAGGCACTTTGGGCAGGTACCCGGCTTTTACCTGGGAGGTCCGGGTTAGAATACCAGAATAGAATAATTGATGATTTTAATATTTTAGCCAGTAAGGGCATATGGATGATTTTAATCTTTTGTCAGATTTAGTTTTTTTGCATTACTTTTTTTTTTTTAACAGTTAATATTAAGAAATGATTATAGTTATAATAAATATATTTCGAAAAAAAAAAACTAAAACATACGCTTTTTAAAACATGAAATAAAAATTTAAAAAATAAGATTTAAATTAAGCTTAAAGGAGGGTTTACAAGTTCAGCTTAGCTTGGATTGAAGCTTTTAAAAATCTGAAAAGTACGCTGATAGTTTACAATGTCAGCGTGAACAACATGTTCGAATTTCGAAATTGTAAAACAGCTGTATATGAGCTATGAACAGCTGATGTTTGAGTCAAAAATTTATAATGTTAATCAAAGTCGGAATCAGAAACGGTATTATTTTAAATATGGAGAAAATACAAGCAATTTTATTAGTTGATAATTCCATGATGACGCAGGCAGTTCTTGCTGCTGCTGTAGTAGAAGAGAATTGTCAACATAAGCGCAATTCGAACAGTGCAATCAGCTGATTCGAACTCGGCTAACAACATGTGAAATAGCGCAAAAATTATCGATTTGTTTTTTTATTTAACAATGATTTTATTGTTATATATTCATTAATATGTACCTACTATATATTAAATAGTGAATTCTGTTATCATTTACCTCAGTATTGAGTAAAATAGAGGTAAAAACTTTGGATCTTTCAAGCACATGTTACTAATTTCGAAAATACGCCATCTATTGACAGCTTTTAAAACAAAATTTTCGAATAGCTTTTTTCCACTCCAAGCTGAGATGCAAGCGAAAGCGGTTACAGATTGGGAGTGAGTGAGACGAACTTATGTGAAAAATATGTGTGACAGACAGAAGCAAAACATTTTCCAATCTCACGCTGACATGGTAAACCTTGCTTAAAACAATAATAATCGAAAAGGCTAGTATCATTTTGAAAAACGCGTGGGCGTTTTGTGCTATATTTTTCGTATATCGAGCGCAAGACGCATTTTTAATTTTTCGATTATTATTCTTTTAAGCTTAATTTAAATCTTACTTTTTAAATTTTAAGTACAATGTTTTAGAAGCGTATCTTTGGTTTTTTTAAACCCTTAACCCATAATATGGGTAAATAAGGGTATAATGGTTTTGTGCAAAAGTATGTAACAGGCAGAAGGAAGCATCTCCGACCCCATAAAGTATATATATTCTTGATCAGCATCAACAGCCGAGACGATATAGCCATGTCCGTCTGTCCGTCTGTATAAACGCGTGGATCGCAGAGACTACAAGAGCTAGAGACTTCAGATTTTGTATATAAGTTCTCCTATACCATGAGCAGGACAAGTTTGTTTCAAATTATCGATAGCTATTCTGGTTTCCGATATACACATGGAACCGATAACAAAAAATATCGAATTTGGAAAATGTAAAAATGGGGGTTGAAATAATGGGTAACGATAGAACTTTTCTAAAAATTTCGTCCAAATCGGTAAAGAAACACCGGAGATATCGAATTTAATCGATTGAAGTTAAGTCAGTATACCAAAGTCTTATATAAATTTAATATATTTATTGCAACTGGATTCAGGGTATCTTCTAGTCGGACTCTCCCGACCAGAGCCTTCTTACTTGTTTTTAACTTTATTTATTAGCATTAAGAATCGTTTTTTGCCAGCATCAAAGCGATCGAACGATTTCCAAGCAGTTTTTTGGTTGTTTGTTTTTAGAAATCTCTTTTTTTTCATATAGTTTTTTATTAAGGGATTTGGGGTAAGCCAGGAACCACTCCTTTGAGTTTTTGGTTTCTTTATATTCATTCAGTCCATTTTGGGCGCGCCGGCAAATTATAGCCAGCTGTATATTTTTTTTTTAGACAACACAAACAACCATGCCTACAGCGGAATTCAAACCCAAAACTGTGATCCTGATACGTTGAGCCCAATTTGCAAGACTAAACGTACACGACCAACCAGCCGGCTCCAAATAGAAGCTGTTGAAAAATCCGCAATTAAGATGCAACACACAGCATTAGACGAAGAAGCAACATTGTCCTTATCTTAAAAGCAATAAAATTAAGAATATATACATAAATCCACCACTGTAAACAGATGAATCTCTGAGATGAAAACTTTATTAGATTTTAAGCTATAGAAATAGTGCAACAAAATAAAGATTTTAAGCGCTTACGCGCGTTTTAGGGCGTCACCATGCAATAAAACATCGATTTAACAAAAAACTCGATGTATCGCAAAATTGAAAAAGAACAATAGCATCGATAGTACTATCGATGTTTTCGGAGCCTTTGACATCACTGATCACAAAGTATGTACTATATTTCTAAGCTAACTTAGATGATGTATTTATTTACAATTTGCGTAGCTGTTTGACAGGCAGAAAAAATGTGTAGCCGCAAAGACTTAATTTTTGTTTGGCCGCGCAGAATTTTTATACATATAAATCTATTAAAAAATATATTCAAGAATAAAAATGGTATGCAATAAAAATTTAAAATTTTTTACATATATAGAGATATATGTTTGTTTTTTTTATATTTCAGCGCCACATTAATATGTGTTTCCTAGGTCTTTTGGCCCTGATAACGATTTTATACATTTTAAATGAGCGTCCTCAATTAGACTTTGAAGGATTTTCCGAACCCAACGCTAGACACGAAAAGTAAGAATTATTCTACCTTAAGCACTGAATAAACCACGCAAATTTTTGGGCAAATTCACACGCATTTAGCGCCTTCACAACGCAACTATTTTTGCAAACTGTTTTTGAAAGCAGGCGCACTTCGAGTGAATATGGAGGAAGACGAAGCTACGAGTTAAGCACAATTTAAGCACAAACAAAATAAAATCCAAACAGTTTTGTTTTCGGTCTTGGTTTCCATCCACATTTCACTAGTACACATGAGCGTTTTGCACAAAAATTTGTGTGGTGTACTCGTTGTTCCTCAAACACTATCAAAACTTTATTACTGCATATAAGTATTTAAGAAATTTAGTAAGAATTAGACGCAAAAAATCTAACGTTTTTTTTCCATTAATTATACAGTGAGTCAAAAAAGCGTAAGCACACTTGAAAAATCTAAATTCACTGTGCTATTAATTTTTCAACACGTCTTTGGTTTAACCTTGAATAGGGAAAAAGGCACATATTAGCATCGAAAAAGTATTGGCACAAACTTAATTCCGCCAACGGTCAATTCCCGTTATTTTTTACTTTTGCTTTTTACTCATGAACGTTTTGGGAGTAGCATACGATTGACAACACTTGTGATAGCAATTTCAACAGAAAACAATACTAAATTCATTGGTTTGGTTAAAAAATTATTAATAGTAATGTTCACTGAATCCATTTTATTTACTTGTTAGTTCTTAAATCAATTAAACGTTAACAAATAATACAATCGATGGCAAAGATGTTTGTTTATCGACCATAAATTTAAACCAGAGTTGCATTTTCAAAGGAACAATTTCACTGAAAAACTTCAGCGTGTAAATGCCTGAATTCCGAAGAATTTTCAAAACGGAATGAAAAAAAAATTCACGAAAAAACTTCAGCGTGTAAATGGGGTCTTAGAATTCTTTAGTCGGGAGAGCCCGACTAGAAGATACCCTGAACCCAGTTGCAATAAATATATTAAATTTATAATTGACTTTGGTATACTGACTTAACTTTAATCGATTAAATTCGTTATCTAAGGTGTTTATTAACCGATTTGGACGAAATTTTTAGAAAAATTCTATCGTTGCCCATTATTTCAACCCCTATTTTTACATTTTCCAAATTCGAAATTTTTTGTAATCGATTGCATGTGTTTATCGGAAACCAGAATAGTTATCGATAATTTCAAACAAACTTGTTCTGCTTATGGTATGGAAGAACTTACTATAATCAAAATCTGAAGTCTCTGTCTCTTGTAGTCTCTGAGATAGACGCGTTAATACAGACGGACATGGCTTTATCGACTCGGCTTTTGATGCTGATCAAGAATATATATACTTTATGGGGTCGGAGATGCTTCCTTCTGCCTGTTACATACTTTTGCACAAAACCATTATACCCTTTTTACCCATTTTATGGGTTCAGGGTGTAAAAAGAGCAAAATGGGCTAAGGATTTAAAATTTCGGTAAAAATACGCAAATTAATTATTAAACTGTACCTTTGGGCACCATTGTCAACAAATCATGGTCCGAAAAATTTGTATGTACCGGATTTGAATCTAATTGAAAATGTGTGACACCTTCTAGAGCGGAAGAAACGATCTCACCACATGACATCAAAAGATTTCCTAAAAGAGGCATTGTGGTCTGAATGGAATAAAATAACCCCTTTTGAACCTGCAAAACTTGTAAATAGTATGAAGAGACGTTTGCTGGCTAGTTAATCAATGCAAAGGAGGACCCACAAAATATAAGCGTGTTTGCGTTGCAATGGAGAAAACTTATTAGGCTACCTGTCCCAATACTTTTTTGATGCTAATTTGTGCCTTTTTTCACTATTCAAGGTTATACTGACCAACCATAGCAGAAAATTAATTTTTTTTTTGTATTAAATATGTTATTAATAGATGCGTTTAGAGAATACAATTTTCCATTCTGTCGAATCTTTATTCTGAGAACAGTTAAAGCAGTTGAACGTGAATACAAGCCAATACATTTTTTTACTCACTTTATATGTATGTGTGGTTGCAAAATTAGGAGGTTCAATTGAAAATATTAAGCGCAGCGCTTGTTTTAGCTATACGTTTGGTTGTGGCTGTGCAATAAATGCGTAAAATCTTTAATAACAAAATTATAATTTGACGCAGCTGAAATACTAATAAAAATTGTTATAGTGCAGGCATACAATCACTTGATGTAAAACGTTTCAATTATATTTTTAGAACTAGCTTTAAGGTAATTTGGCGTTGTCTTCTAATCCATTTTGTACAATACTTGCATTTATTTATTTATTTTTATTAAAATTTAAATAGGTTTCAGAGAAATGCAACATTTTACATCGTTGCAGTCGCCTGTGGCCAGCGAGCTCAAGAAACTCTTGTTATGATAAAGTCAGCTATACTATTTAATTATTATCAGGAATATCTTAAGTTCATAGTATTTACAGAAGATCCATTAACTGTTATATTAAGGGAGAAACTGACAGACTGGCGTGATCTATACCCGCAGCTGTTTGATTTTGAGCTCTTGCCCTTAAAATTTCCGAACCAAAGTAAGATGGAGTGGAAAAACCTGTTTAAACCATGTGCAGCTCAACGCCTTTTTTTGCCGGTAAGTAGCAAGTTCCTAACATACTATAAAGGATTTGACATAGCATAAAATATAGTAATCTAAATGTTAAACCTGATTATATTTTAAAATATGCTGATAATTTAGAAATGAAAACAATCTTGGTTGCAATGTGCTGCAAAGTATGCTTTTTTCCCGTAACAGGGATCAAACTCTTACTATTTAAAGAAACACGAACGAAGTAAAAAATCTGTTCTTTACGCTCACCAATGAGGTAATAAGAATAAACTTACAAACTTGATTTTCCAAACTGTGTAGAATGCGACTCTAAGCAATTCTGGGCAAATCTTTTATTTAGAAATACAACAACACAAACACTCATAAAGAAAATACTTTTCATGAGACTATCAACTTGGGAAAACTATGAACTTATCCAAGAAAAAGTAACGGTAATTTAAAACAACTCTAAACAAATTATTAGTCATATAAATCTTTAATAAATCCGTTGATGTCGATAACGCCTTCAAAAACTTAGCTCATTGGAAGTGCTCTGTATTTTTGACTATGAAGCATTATTGTTCATTTACATTCATTAGCATATTGATTGAAGACAACTCCTTACTTTGAAAATCAGCACACAAACAATTGATATTCTCGACAAATTTTTACTGTATATGTAGTGTTTCATTAAAATAGGAAGAAATAGCTTATAAGGAAAGGAGCGTCGTGCTTACTAGTTCAGCTTAGTGAAATAGAATAGAGGTGTTAGATTTGAAACTGTAATCGTTGATGTGAAGCTTTGATTACATTTTAAAAATTTTGTATACAAACTTTAAAAGAGATCGATTGACATTTGTATGTTATCAACTAAAAAGATATCAGGAACGTTTGTTTGTTGGCATAAATATTTTACCAAAACGAATTATTTTTTTATAAAAAAAAAACCAATGTGAGTCCGATCATACGGGAGATGTGTAGACTTCTAGAAACTAATTATTCTTTATAGTTGCAAGTAAATATGCTTTCATATTTTCTTTACAATTGAAATCAAACTTCCAACATTGAGATAAAGAATGCTTACACTTTCTTTTATAATTGGTTATATTTATTGTATTAATTGCAAATGGTTAGAACGGGTTTATAGTAACTAAAATAATAAATATAAATTTTGGAGTCTAATATATTTAAAAATCTAAGGAAAACTGCATCTATTGTAGTGGAATTGTTAGTAGTAGGGGTATCTGGATTATTGCTCATAAGTAATTTAAAACATCAAATGAGAGCTGAATGCCTGGACGCTAGCGCTCGCTAATTTGCTTAGCTAAAGTATTCTTGTGTATTAGACCGAATTTTTCAAAATAAAAACATCAAATAAAATTTTGTAAGGGCTTGCGACTCTGTGTCTATTAAAGTCGTGTTAAAATCTCCACCCATAATAATGGGCGTGAGATGGATGTTGCTACCGAATTCTAGGGCACCAGCTTCGGTGTAAGGCAACAGTACGTCATGCAGGAACGATATGATATTTTTGACAGTTTGGCCAGGGGAAATATACACGGCAATGCAAAGCACATTCAGACCGGATTTGAATTGGAATTGACGGCAGTACATATCATCAATTGTATCATTTCCTCATGTAAGAGTGTGTTAACTTTCCTAGTTTTGGCATTTTTTGAAAATGGCAACTGCTCCAGCTGGATTTCCTGATTTTTTGAAGTGACTGCAGCATTGAAATAGAATTGTAATTCTGGAGTCGTTTCCACGCCAAGTTTCTGTAAGAAATAATACTCGTAGTAAATCGCAATACTTTGTTGCTGCGTCTGACAGGTCACCATAAGCCCATTCTAACTATTGGCAATTAACACAATAAATACAACCCATTAACAAAATAAAAAATGCTGGAAGTTTAGACATTTTCAATTGTAAAGAAAAGATTGAAAGCATAAGTACTTGCAACAATAACAAGTGGAAACTTTGCAGTCGGGCGTAACCGACTGGGGTATACTCGTTACCAGTATTTAAACCGGTAAAAAGAGGCCTGATTGCAAAGGGGTACGGATGCGGCAGGGGTGTACGCTGCCTTAAAGATTCTCCGATGCAGATGGGGATGCCACCAGCTATCTTCCTTCCAAACTTGATGACTCTAACTCAAAGTTTGTTAAAGGTGGGGAAAGGGGGGCTGGGGGCAGATTGGGTGGGTGTGGCATCGAAATTTTTGATGCAGATCTTTGTGGAATGTCAATTGCTAACTTCATACCAAATTTGGTGACTCTAGCTCAAAGTTTGTAAAAGGTGGGGAAAGGGGGGGGCTGGGGGCGGTATGGTGGGCGTGGCCTCCAAATTTTTGTTGCAGATCTTTGTGGAATGTCAATTGCTATCTTCATACCAAATATGGTGACTCTAGCTCAAAATTTGTAAAAGGTGGAGAAAGGGGGGCGGGGGAGGGTAGGGGGGGCAAGTTTGTGCTGCAGATCAAGTGTGGGATGTCAATTGCTACTTCATACTAAATTTGGTGACTATAGCTCGAAGTTTGTAAAAAGTGTGGAAAGGGGGGCGGAATGGGTGGGCGTGGCTCCAAAACTTTGATGCAGATTTTTGGGGATCGTTGACAGCTATCTTCCTACCAATTTTGGTGGTGCTAGCTCCACAACTCTGGCAGATACACTCATTCCCGTTTTTGACGAAGCGTTGGGGCGGATGGGGGCGGCTAGGGCAGTATAAGTGGGCGTGGCATTCAAACTTTTGATGCAGTTTTTGGGAGGTCATAATCACCTATCTTGGCACCAAATTTGGTGGTAAAACTCAAAAACTGTGGGAGATAAAAGCTTTTCTGATTTCAAAATGCGGGGTGGCTGGGGCGGAATGGGTGGGCGTGGCTGCAAAACTTTGACGCAGTTTTTTGGGGGTTGCTAGTAGCTATCTTCTTACCAAATTTGGTAGTTCTAGCTGTAAGGATGTGCGAAATATGTGGATTTATCGGTTTGGAGTTATCGAATTTATCGATTTGCCAGCCCCCCAGCTATCGTAGAACCCCAATCTTGACACTTTAATTTACTATCCCATAGATAAAGAGAATTGGAAAGTTTCAAGTCTCTAGCTTGAAGAGTGTGGAAAAAACTTGCAACCATACGGACGGACATTGCACAAAACCAATATACTCTTTACCTTCGGTAACGAGTATTAAAAATAATTAGTTTCTAGATGCTTACACATCTCCCGTGTGATTGGACTCACATTAGTTTTTTATTATAGTCGATACTGAAGGTAAAGAGTATATTGGGTTTGAGCAATATCCGTCATGGTGTCAGTCCTTCTGTCCGTCCGTATGTGCGCAACTTTTTTCGACACCCCCCAAAAAACTGCATCACAAATTTTAGAGCCACGCCCACCCAACTGAATCAAAACTTTGGATACCACGCCCACCCATAAAACCCCTAGCGAGCGCACCGTCTCGTTAAAAACGGGAATGTGTCTATCTTTCTTAGTTTTTAAGCAAGAGTCAAAAAATTTTGTGGCAATAAAGCTGGTGGCATTCCTGAAAGATCTGCATCAGCCAATCTTTCAACGTACCGTACACCGAACATCCCTACCGCATCCATTTTTAAACAGGTATCGAGTATATCTCAGTCGGTTGCGTCCGACTGCAACGTTTCCAGTTGTTTTCAACTGTACATATACAATTTTGTAATTGTGGCAGAAATGTTCAGAAACCTTACAAAGGGGTATAATTGGTTGATTTAATCGGAATGGGAGGACCAATGGGTGGTATTTTTTTAATCTTCTCCGCTGTTGACTGGTGTCCAGGTGTTCAGTTGTCAGTGGGTTTTCATGGTGTGATTTTGTCTTTGTCTTTTTTACATTTGGTTCCCTAAGGTCCCGTTGAAAAATCTCAGTACAACCTGCGAACTTACTCTTAACGTGATCACTTCATGTACTCCTCTTGTCAATGGTTAGACCCAGATATTTGGTTCTTGTGCTTGTTGGTAACAATTGATCATATAATGTGACTTGTGGAGACATTTCATGCCTAAGTGTATGCACCACTTGTATAGATTTTTCAGTATTAATGCCTATATTCCATTTGGTAAGTAAAGGCAGTTGATTGCATTTATTCTTCAAACAAAGGTTTTACGTCTGTAAACCTTGACGTCTGTCAAGGAATGCAGCATAATAGTATCTGATATGTTACAAAGAATCCGTTATAAAGTTTTCTACTCTGTGACATTGCTAAATAGCGCCATGATGTTTTCGGAACCCTGACTGATAATTTGCGATTAGCCAGGCATGGGAATCATAATGATTTCAGCATATTTCCATTAGAAGGGGAAACGGCTCAGTCTGAGAATACCGTTTAATATTTTGACAACCCCGCTTACATTACTAGGTAGTGCATGGACTTTATCTTAGCCTCTAGTACTTCCTCAGCACTTATATCAGCGATATTCATATATAGTTATAAGAAAATACATTTTCTTGATAAATAAATGACATATGCTTTTTATTTCCAGTCTCTATTGACGGAAGTCGACTCGTTGCTATATGTTGATACGGATATTTTGTTTTTGTCTCCGATTTCCGACATATGGAAGTTTTTTGGAAAATTTAACGATAGTCAAATTGCTGCTCTAGCGCCAGAACATGAAAATAAGAATATCGGATGGTACAACCGCTTTGCACGTCATCCTTTCTATGGTCAACTCGGAGTAAATTCTGGAGTCATGCTGATGAATCTTACACGCATGCGGAAATTCAATTGGGAACGTCATGTATTTCCTATTTATAAGGAGTTTAAGCTACGTATTACCTGGGGAGACCAAGATATAATAAACATTTTGTTTTATTATCATCCCGATAAACTTCATATCATGCCATGCGAATACAACTATCGTCCGGATCACTGCATGTATATGAGTATATGCAATACTTCTCATACAGGAATAAAATTAATACATGGTAATAGGGGATATTTCCATTCTAACAAGCAGCCGTTATTTAAAGCAATCTACAATGCAATAGAAAGTTATCAATTTAGATCTGATGTATACACAGATTTTCTGTTGCCGCTTCGCTCAGCATTAGCTTCACACCCTATTAAGGAATCTAGTTGTGGAAAAATTTCTAGTGATATTATTTTAGTGGCAAACAATCTTTTTGGTAATAAGAATTAATCTTTAGAAATCTTGTTCGAAGAATGTTAGGGAACTCGGTTATAACTTAAACTCATGGGATATCAGCACATTTAAGTGTTCTTGGCTTAAGAGCTCTGTTATAAATACTTTCGCATTTAATTACCTTTAGTTAAAAGAACTGCGGTTGCTTAAATAAAACTTTCTTTAAAAGGCAGCATGAAGTTGTTTCATCAAAAGCTTAGGCGACACAGAAAAGAAGAAAAACTCCGCTTGTTTTATTATAGTACAATGCCCAGCGCGATCTTCTGTTTTTATACCGTGAACCCATAACATGAGTAAAAAGGGTCAATTGGTTTTTTGTAAATGTGCAAAAGTAGATATATTCTTGATCAGCAACAACAGAAAAGGCAATATAGCCATGTCTGTCCGTCTGTCTATAAGAGCTGAAAACTATGGAGTTTGTTTTAAATATATAGAAAAAATAATAAAAATCTGAAAATAAATATCGAAAATTTATAATAAGGTAAACGCGCAGGAGTGCAGTTCTGCAAACATTTTCTGAGTACGCTTACCGATCCACACCTACATACAAACAAAGATTGTGCTTTGACTCAGTTCGTATCTCCTAGTTGAGCTTTCTCGACTAGAACTACCCTTGTAGAATCTAAATTATATAAATAACTTTATTATTGACTCAACAAAGTTTTAAAATATATTTAAAAAAAAAAAACTTAAGACTTAAAAAACATGAGTTTTTCATTCTTTTTATTGTCCGGTATTGAAGCCGATATGATTGGAACAGCAAGTATAGAAACAGTTGCTTAAATAAATACGAACAAAATAATTTATCAAACAAAAAAAAACATTTATGCAAATTATGCATACATACATTTATATAACTTAAAGCAACAACAATAAAAACAAAACAAAAACATCGAAATAAGCTTGCCAAATACATACAAATTCGTCCGCTTGATATCTTTCCATTAGGCCGCGCTTGTCACAATTGTCTCTAACGAAATGAGCGATACACAAAATATGTATGCTATAAATAGAATAATTCGAGTGTCTTCGGCTCATGATGAAATAAGTATAAGGTGGTCCATGATGAAATAAGTATACTTATTTCATCATGAGGTGGTCTCGTCGGCAAAAGCTGTCCCTTAGCGCATGCTAGCAATAAGTGCGAGTGAAACGCACACTTTACAGTGAGTGTGAATGAAACGGTAGGATATTGTGTTCATTAACCCTTAGCTGGTCCCTGGGGTTTAAAATAGCCCAATATAAAACAAAGCGGTGAAGTGAGTTTTTATAGTTTTATTTTTAATAATTTTGAATTAGCAATAAAACATTGTTTTTTCGCTTCACAGCACATTTCGGTGCATGAATAAACTTCACACCCAGTACATGCTTGCGGCAAAAATTACAGTAACTCATTTTTTGTTTCTGCTTAAGGGATAAGTGTTGAGAAAACATTCGTCCGCACACAACCTTCCGCGTCAACAAGCAAGCATGCACTGAAGCTAAGGGAAAAAAAGAGGTACTTCGCACGAGACCACCTTAAAATTATTTCATTATGCCCAGAGGATTTTTTGTTGTGTTAAAAATGTTTCTGTGTGTTTGTTGTAAAGCTTTCATATAACACTTTAGTACTTTACGCACATATCATAGCTACTGAATACCCTAATTATATAATATGAAAAATTTTAATCAGTATTATTCGTTAGTGCCTGCAGCGGTTGAGATTTTGACGACATTCCGTCGACGTCTGCTCAGGGCGTTGCAGTATTTGGATCGGTCATCGATGGAGCGGTCATCGGTGGAAAGATGTTCAGTGGAGCGGTCTGCTTCAGAGCGCTCATCGCCGGCTTCTGGAGAGCAACCGGCAAAGCGGCGAAGAACGGCAAGTGGTTCCGTCACGCCGTTAGAGGAAGCTATTCAAGCTTCCATAGCTACTCACTTTTTTAATAAAATGGAAGAAACCCTTGCTGAAATGAGTAGTTCTATACAGGAAACATTGGCATTAGTCAATGAAGCATTGGAAAAAATGTATAAATTTAATTAAATAAATGAAGTCAAATTATAAAATACAATTTCGATTTATTTAGTTTTTATATATTAAGGTGCACGCTTATAGCTATTCTTATATTGTCAGATGGACGCTTCCGTTTTCTGCTATTTGCAATGTTCGTGGCCGGTGTTTTTATAAAATTACATTGCTCCTTCATAACAAGCAAAACAGCTTGTAGACATTGCATGCATGTCAATAAAACTGACAATAATGCACTACAAATATGCAGTAATAGATTTCGCTCCATGTTTAATTCGTAATTTAGCTTTAACAAACCAAAACAAAACAAACCGAACAGCTGATTCATTAACGGAGGCTCAGTTACTGAGCAATTGAAACAGCTTTCGTAACTGACTGTTAAAATTTACAGTAACTGAGCAGCGGAAATAGGCTATAACATTTTGGTAGGCCAAGCTAATAACATTTGGCATAGCGTCATATCTCCGACGACATATCTCCGCCCAGTACATTTTTCTGGCGGAGATATGTCGTGTTTTTTTCGGCGGAGATATGACGTTTTGACAAATATCTCCGCCGTTTAACAAACGACATATCTCCGCCAAGAAAAAAACGACATATCTCCGAGCGCAGGTATGACATTTTGAGACGAAATATCTCCGAGCGGAGATATGTCGTTTGTGGAACGGCGGAGATATGTCGTCGGAGATATGTCGCGACCCCTAACATTTGTTAGTTTTTGACGAAGACGTGGAGGCCGTAGGGTGGCTAACAGGCTGTGCACTAGTAATTCTAATACCATTATTATTTAAATTATCATTACGCCTCATTTGCTTAGCTGGTGCTAGGTCGACGCAAAAAGATAAGCAATAAAACAAGCGCACATAAAGAATACAAGGAAAACAATTGGAAACGTTGCAGTCGGACGCAACCGACTTCGGCATACTCGATACCAGTATTAAAACCGGTAAAAAGAGGCCTGATTGCAAAGGGGTACGGATGGGGCAGGGGTGTACGCTGCCTTAGAGATTCTCCGATGCAGATGGGGATGCCACCAGCTATCTTCCTTCCAAATTTGGTGACTCTAGCTCAAAGTTTGTAAAAGCTTGTGAAAGGAAGGCTGGGGGCGGATTGGGTGGGTGTGGCAACCAAATTTTTTGGTGCAGATCTTTGTGGAATGTCAATTGCTAACTTCATACCAAATTTGGTGACTCTAGCTCGAAGTTTGTAAAAAGTGGAAAAAAGGGTGCTGGGGGAGGTATGGGTGGGCGTGGCATCCAAATTTTTGATGCAGATCTTTGTGAAATGTCAATTGCTAGCTTCATATCAAATTTGGTGACTCTAGCTCGAATATTGTAATAAGTGGGGAAAGGGGGGCTGGGGGCGGTATGGGTGGGCATGGCATCCAAATTTGTGATGCAGATCTTTGTGGAATGTCAATTGCTATCTTCATACCAAATTTGGTGACTTTAGCTCGAAAATTGTTAAAAGTGGGGAAAGGGGGGCGAAATGGAGGGCGTGGCTCCAAACCTTTGATGCAGATTTGTGAGGGTCGTTGCCAGCTATCTTCCTACCAAATTTGGTGGCTCTAGCTCCACAACTCTGGAAAATACACGCATTCCCGTTTTTGACGAAGCGTTGGGGTGGATGGGGGCGGCTAAGGCAGTATTGGTGGGCGTGGCATCCAAACTTTTGATACAGTTTTTAGGGGGCATCATCACCTATCTTGGCACCAAATTTGGTGGCTATAGCTCATAAACTGTGGGATATAGGCTTTTTTTAAAAATGCGGGCGGGCTGGGGGCGGAATGGGTGGGCGTGGATCCAAAATTTTTGATGCAGTTTTTGGGGGTTGCTAGTAGCTATTTTCTTTCTTAATTTGGTAGTTCTAGCTGTAAGGATGTGCGAAATATGTGGATTTATCGGTTTTGAGTTATCGAGTTTATAGATTTGCCAGCCCTCCAGTTATCGTAGAACCCCCATCTTGACACTTTAATTTACTATCCCATAGATAAAGAGTTTCAAGTCTCTAGCTTGAAGGGTGTGGAAAAAACTTGCTACCATACGGACGGACAAATGGACAGACGGACAGACACCATGACGGACATTGCACAAAACCAATATACTCTTTACCTTCGGTATCGAGTATAAAAACGGGGGCACAGCAATCGAACAAGTCGCTGCTCAATTGAAAATCTATGGCTAGCAGTGCATACACACAGTATTGCTGTTATGAGAAAACATGTTGTAGCAAAGTTAGCGAGAGAAGTGGCGAATCACTCAAAAAACAAGATAAACGCACGAAATGCGCTCTCAGAGCGAGTGGTAGCCACGCTAGCGAGTTCCAACTAGTGGTTGGACTATCGGTTTTTGGTGGCTCTATTTAAGTACATTCTTATTGGTCATATTTAATTGTTTAAGTTCTGAGACAGATTTAAATTCGCTATGATTTTGCTAGATTAAGGCTAACGTGCCATCGCTGATTTTATGTGGTCTACATGTTCACAAGAAATTATGCACTATCGATATATAATAAAATGGTTGAAGTTAAACCCAATCGAGTATACAACCTTGGTATTGTCAATACAAACGTCTGTGTGTGAGATCAAGAGCTAATGCAATACATTTTTATTGTTTTCAAGAAATTGTTTATGTATTAGCTAGAAAAGTAAGCATTTTAATTAAACTTTGTATTTACTTTTACCTTATTAATATGCATAAATCCAACAACAACAGAGATTTTGGTATACTTACGGATAAAATGGGAAGCATTGAGAAGGCCTGTATATCCGGATTCCTTTGCCGCCTTTGCTCAGAGATGCATAGGACAGTAATACACATTTATGGAGACCATGGTCAGCGCTTATGCCTCGTCGAAAAGATAAACGGCTATTTGCCTATTACTGTAAGTCATAAGTAATTATCCAAAACATATTCCAAATTATATTCGTTTTGCAGATATCTCCAACTGATCCTTTACCCAAGACCATCTGCAAAACATGTTTGTTTCGGGTTGAACAGCATTATACCCTTCTAATGAGACTAACTCGTATGAGAGAAGAACGCAAACTTAAATTGTTGGGCTATACATCACATAAAGATACGGTAATTTAATTGATGAATCCACTTATGAGGTTTTAATAGACTTTTTTCTAAGGATAATATCTCGATATCCAGTGTCGAAAGTTCCGATAATGAGGAGACAGCATCAACCAAGAATAATGAACTGCCTGGCACAGCTACAAAATCAAGCTCCAAGAATCGAAGTCTAAGTACAGTTATTTTTAACAGAAACAATAATATTGATACTGCAGGGACAAGCAGTGCTCAAATTTTACCCAATGTGACGGGAACAGCTAGTGCTTCTGAAACTGACGGAGAGGAACTTTCTCCTACAACTTAGAATATTTAATAATATTTATCTCTGTTTGAATAAATTAACCATTATTTAAATATGTATGCATCACACAGGCCAACACGAATTTCTTATCAGACTTGGACTTAATGGCGTGCTGGGCTCATTATGACTTCAGTTTTCGATTGAGCACATCAAAACCCTTCTAAATAGTCTGATTTTCGGTTAGAAAAGTTAATCGAAATTTGTTGGCCTGTGATACTTATAATTTAAAAAAATATATGTATATTTCATATCCGTGTTTTATTATTATAGCTCATTTTCTTTTGAAATAACGGTCTTCTAAGCATTTGAAACAAGAATGAGCTGCGGTATCACATGTATGTATGTAGTTATTGTAGGAAATATGTGAAAAGTTAAACAAAATGTACTGTGCCTTATTTACCAACTAGTAAAACACTCAGGGCAAAGTAATTTAAATATATGAAGACTAGACGCCGCCATTTGCTCATTCCTATTTGGACCCATCACAGCTAGGAATATTTGTTAGTTTAAATTGACAAGTCCGATGTTTTTCGGATTTATTTATAGTAAAAGCTTTTTATTTATAGACTTCACTTGTTGTAAAACCTGTTTATGAACAACAGTTGCCATTAAATCAGCCTTCGAATTGAATCGATTGAAGTTAAGTCAGTATACCAAAGTCTTATATAAATTTAATTTATTTATTGCAACTGGGTTCAGGGTATCTTCTAGTCGGGCTCTCCCGACTAGAGCCTTCTTACTTGTTTTCTTATACTTTATACATACCCAAATGAATTTTCAAGTATGTAAGGATTTAAATTCTATTTAAGCTTTCGAACTGTATATAAAGTATAATAATGCAACATATAAAGTTTTTGAATCCATAACGAAATAAAAATTTTAGTGCATTAAATTTTGCATTATTTTTCATATGCGTGTCTTATGCATTTCTGTATTTGCGATGTAAGCAATAAGTGTGAGCGGGCATATAGTTTTGTGGCTGTTAAACAACAAAAACAAAGAATAATGTCAAATTCAAAACTAACAAGTGGAAACGTTGCAGGCGGACGCAACCGACTGCGGTATACTCGATACCAGTATTAAAACCGGTAAAAAGAGGCCTCATTGCAAAGGGGTACGGATGCGGTAGGGGTGTACGCTGCCTTAAAGATTCTCCGATGCAGATGGGGATGCCACCAGCTGTCTTCGTTGCAAATTTGGTGACTCTAGCTCAAAGTTTGTAAAATGTAGGGAAAGGGGGGCTGGGGGCGGTATGGGTGAGCGTGTCATCAACATTTTTGATGCAGATCTTAGTGGAATGTCAATTGCTATCTTCACACCAAATTTGGTGACTCTAGCTCAAAGTTTGTAAAATGTGGGGAAAGGGGGGCTGGGGGCAGTATGGGTGGGTGTGGCGTCCAAATTTTTGATGCAGATCTTTGTGGAATGTCAATTGCTATTTTCATACCAAATTTGGTGATTCTAGCTCAAAGTTTGTAAATGGTGGGGAAAGGGGGGATGGGGGCGGTATGGGTGGGTGTGGCGTCCAAATTTTTGATGCAGATCTATGTGGGATGTCAATTGCTATCTTCATACCAAATTTGGTGACTCTAGCGCAAAGTTTGTAAATGGTGGGGAAAGGGGGGTGGAATGGGTGGGCTTGGCTCCAAAACTTTAATGCAGGTTTTTGGGGGTCGTTGCCAGCTATCTTCCTACCAAATTTGGAGGCTCTAGCTCCACAACTCTGGAAGATACACGCATTCCCGTTTTTGACGAAGCGTTGGGGCAGATGGGGATGGCTAGGGCGGTATTGGTGGGCGTGGCATCCAATCTTTTGATGCAGTTTTTGGGGGGTCATCATCACCTATCTTGGCACCAAATTTGGTGGCTATTGCTCAAAAACTGTGGGAGATATAGGCTTTCTTGACTTAAAAATGAGGGGGGCTGGAGGCGGAATGGGTGGGCGTGGCTCCAAAATTTTGATTCTAGTGACCTAGCTGTAAAGCAGCAATACACAAATGCGTATTCATACCAACATACATATATTTCTATATAAATGTGTGTTTTCATATGTTTTGCAGTTTTGGTGGTCGGGGCTTTGAAGTGATTTTTGCTATTTTGTTTGGAGTGGGTTCCATAATAAATTTTGTGACGTTGCCATAGCATCATAGCATTATATCCACATACATATATATTTCCATATGTATGTTTGCAGTTTTGCTGGGATAAAGGCTTTGTAGCGATTTTTGTTATTTTGCTTGGGCTGGCTAGTGTTAGTGTTTTAGTGCCTTTGTATATCTACTTGGCATATTTAGATGTGTTCGTAGCATTTGCCATGGCATTCATTGACCTTTCTCTATTATCAATTAAATTTGGTGTATTTTGCCTATAAAAACCTATAAAGCAATACTTCCAAGGCAGTCAAATATCATATTTTGTGCTGATCGACCAATTGCAATATCAGGCGAACAGCAAAATAAACACGCGTCTAGTAAAATAAGCATGCAATTATCAGTTTTGCATTGCTGGTCATTCATACTCTTTCATATTTTTAGCTCTATGACACTTTCCAACAATTTTGCCATCGCAACTATCACACAGTTATGCAGCGATGCGCACAAATTGCGAAAGTGTATTCAGCTGTGCATATGTCGATAACGACTCTATAAGAGCTTCATACTTGTTGGTCTAGACTCTAGAGAGCTGCATGGCTTCACTCACAACGTACTGAATGCATTCGAATTGAGTTGAATTGAGAGATTGAGACGCACACAATGAAGTGAATGTGCACGAATTTTGTTGTGTGGTGCGACGCATAGCCAAAGTCACTCAGTGGAGTGAATAAGAATGAATGAAGCGTAAAGCGGAATGAAAAATTTTGCAAAGCCGAAGCATGATGAAATAAGCTAGCTCGTTTTTGTCCCTTAGCTTCAGTGCATGCTTGCTTGTTGATGCGGAAGGTTGTGTGCGACCGAATGTTTTCTCAACACTTAACCCTTAAGCAGAAACAAAAAACAAGTGGAAACGTTGCAGTCGGACGCAACCGACTGCGGCATACTCGATACCAGAATTAAAACCGGTAAAAAGAGGCCTGAATGCAAAGGGGTACGGATGCGGCAGGGGTTTACGCTGCCTTAAAGATTCTCCGATGCAGATGGGGATGCCACCGGCTATCTTCATACCAAATTTGGTGACTCTAGCTCAAAGTTTGTAAAAGGTTGGGAGGGGGGGGTGGGCTGGGGCGGTATGGGTAGTTGTGGCATCAACATTTTTGTTGCAGATCTTTCTGAAATGCCAATTGCTATATTCATACCAAATTTGGTGACTCTAGCTCAAAATTTGTAAAAAGAGGGGAAAGGGGGGCTGGGGGCGGTTTGGGTGGGCGTGGCATCCAAATTTTTGATGCAGATCTTTGTGGAATGTCAATTGTTATCTTCATACCAAATTTGGTGACTCTAGCTCGAAGTTTGTAAAAGGTGGGGAAAGGGGGTGTTGGGGCCGGTAAGGGTGGGCGTGACATCAAAATTTGTGATGCAGATCTTTGTGGAATGTCAATTGCTATCTTCATACCAAATTTGGGGACTCTAGCTCGAAATTTGTAATAAGTGGGAAAAGGGGGGCTGGGGCGGTATGGGTGGGCGTGGCATCAAAATTTTTGATGCAGATCTTTGTGGAATGTCAATTGCTATCTATATACCAAATTTGGTGACTCTAGCTCGAAGTTTGTAAAATGTAGGGAAAGGGGGGCTGGGGGCGGTATGGGTGAACGTGGAATCCAAATTTTTGATGCAGATCTTTCTGAAATGTCAATTGCTATCTTCATACCAAATTTGGTGACTCTAGCTCGAAAATTGTAAAAAGTGGGGAAAGGGGGGCGAAATGGAGGGCGTGGCTCCAAAACTTTGATGCAAATTTTTGGGGGTCGTTGCCAGCTATCTTCCTACCAAATTTGGAGGCTCTAGCTCCACAACTCTGGAAGATACATGCATTCCCGTTTTTGACGAAGCGTTGGGGCACATGGGGGTGGCTAGGGTGGTATTGGTGAGCGTGGCATCCAATCTTTTGATGCAGTTTTTGAGGGGTCATCATCACCTATCCTGGCACCAAATTTGGTGGCTATAGCTCAAAAACTGTGGGAGATATAGGCTTTTTTGACTTTAAAATTCGGGGGGGCTGGGGGCGGAATGGGGGGCGTGGCTCCAAAATTTTTGATGCAGTTTTTTGGGGGTTGCTAGTAGCTATCTTCTTACCAAATTTGGTACTTCTAGCTGTAAGGATGTGCGAAATATGTGGATTTATCGGTTTTGAGTTATCGAATTTATCGATTTGCCAGCCCCCCAGTTATCGTAAAACCCCCATCTTGACACTTTAATTTACTATCCCATAGATAAAGAGTTTCAAGTCTCTAGCTTGAAGGGTGTGGAAAAAAGTTGCGTTCATACAGATGGACAGACGGACAGACACCATGACGGACATTGCACAAACTCAATATACTCTTTACCTTCGGTATCGAGTATAATGAGTTACTGTAATTTTTGCCGCAAGCATGTACTGGGTGTGAAGTTTATTCATGCACCGAAATGTGTTGTGAAGCGAAAAAACAATGTTTTATTGCTAATTCAAAATTATTAAAAATAAAACTATAAAAACTCACTTCACCGCTTTGTTTTATATTGGGCTATTTTAAACCCCAGGGACCAGCTAAGGGTTAATGAACAGAATATCCTACCGTTTCATTCACACTCACTGTAAAGTGTGCGTTTCACTCGCACTTATTGCTAGCATACGCTAAGGGACAGCTTTTGCCGACGAGACCACCTTATACTTATTTCATCATGCCTCTGGGTATGTTTGCTACAATTGTACTATATAGGTCTGTTTGATAGTAGAAAGTGCAGGGTAGTGCAGGGCAGAACAGAACACAAAAAATACAACTCTGAAAATTTTAAGTGTAAAAAAGTGTAGAACTGCTATCGAACAAAAAAGGTGTAAGTTAGGGCAATTGAAGCAAACAACAGCTGACTGACAACTTCGAGCCGTGAAGCAAGCATACATCGTTTGGTTGGGCCTTAACATGAGTTTTAATAAAAATGAAAATTTCACTTTAAGTGAGTTAATTGATGAAGACAGCGATGCTGAAACTATTGCAACATTATTTTAATAAAAATTAAATGAATTTTTCGTAAACTTTTTATCAATAAAAAACAACCACTATAACTATTTTTAATTATTTTGTTTTTTTTTTTTTTTTTTTTATTGTTCATTGGGGGCGGCAGCTGCTGCTTCCTGCTCTGAATTAACGGCAGGCTCTACATTTTAAGGAAAAAAAAAAAAAAAGTTATAAAAAGTTATAAAAATAAACAATTAATTTAATACAACCTTCAATTGCAAACTCCAAATACTCCTATCCATATAATAATCATCCTCATTTGACATTTTTAAACAACTTGCAATGTTAAACTGATTGTCCCAAAACGATAACTGACTCAAAACAGCTGTTTTGTTGTTTTACACTTTTCTGCTCTTGATTTTGGTGGTGTAGAAAAGTGCAGAAAAGTGTAAGTCAGGGCACACTAAAAAACACAGGGCAGAACAGTTTAGTGTAAAAAAGGGCAGCTATCGAACACTTTTTTGTGAACTAGTGTACACTAGGGTACACTAGTGCAGCTATCGAACAGACCTTATGTGTTATTGAGTGGTTGCCAGACTATTTATAAAAACAGCTGCTTTCGAGATTATTGAATTAGTGAAATAAGGTCACACTAGGCGAGTTTTGGTTGTAAAAGTAAGTAAATTTTATTATTTATTAATTTAAAAGACTAAACTGATGTTTTTAACAGTGGAAAGGAAGAAAAAATACGAAATGATTTTCAATTCAAAAATTTGCAGCTGGGAAAAGAGGATAGAATGCAAAAATTAGAGCTAGAAGTAAAATATAAGAATGCTTAAGTGTTGATATAAATAAAAAAACATTTATTTTCTGAATAATAAAGAAAGTTTTTCAATTATTATTTATGAAAACAACAACTTTTTCTTTTATTTTATTGCTTTCAGCTTATCAATTGCTCAATTCAATTTAACTTTCGATTGTATTGTCATCGAACTGGCAAACAGCTGACTTAGCACAAATACGACAAAAGAAACGTAAAAAGTGCACTCACTAGCTACACTGTATTATATATAACACTTTACGCACATAGCATAGCTACTGAATACCCTAAATATTGATTTACACTACCTGTTGTTTGGTCGATGTAACATTCAACTTGTATAACTCTGACTTGTTGCAAAATCCGATGTACTCTATCGAATGGCTGCCACTTGGACGACGGCTCCTGATCTTTCAATTCTTGTCCAGAAGGAAACAACAATAATTAGCTTTTAGACATATAACGAAGTTTTCTATATATCTTACTTATATTTGCACGTCAAGTTTTCAACTTTATACCGCACTGCGCCAACCACTTCCTTCATTCCCGCCTCCTTCAACTTCTCCGCCATTTTTGCATAAATGTGGGAGTTTCTTTGCATTGCCCTGAGCGCTATGAAATTCTCTTCCCGCAACTCCATAAACAAGTTCTCCATGCCTTGCTCCCAAACAACGTATTTTTTACGAGAATCCATCTAAAACGAAGTATATTATTTATTTTAAAAATAGAATACAAAATTTCGCTTAGCTTTTCAACCTTCAATCAGCTGTTTTGTGACTTTTTCGATGAAACATCGCGAAGTTTTATCGAACAAGTGTTCAAATGAACTAGTTTCTCTTCAGTTATTCTTCAGTTAATATTTACGGTCAGTTATACTTCAGTTAATTCCTTATGGGAGAACACAAGCAAACTGAACCTCAGTTACTGGTAACTCACTGTTAAATGAATAACTGAGCAGTGGAAATATGCTATTAGACCCTTAATACTAAACTTGCCGTTAACAGCCGATCTTTTGATTCACAAATAGTTGCACTTACAGAAACCTGGTTAAAACCCGATATTTCTGATTATTCCGTTTTTCCTTCTAAGTATAACTTGTACAGATGCGATCGCACTTCCCGCAAGGGGGTGGTGTTCTCATTGCTGTTGACTCTTGTATTTCCTCTGAACAGATTCATTCTCAGGATCTTCCGGACATAGAGTTTTTATGTGTTAAAATATTACTAAATGGCCGTTCACTTTATGTTACTTGTTCTTATATTCCTCCTCATTCTGATTTTAACATTTACTCATCCCATCTGAGTGCCCTGCAACTTGTTTCGTCATTTTTGACAGATATGGATAATCTGATAGTGGTTGGTGATTTTAATCTGCCACATCTTGTATGGTCTGTGATTGACACATCTTCGGCGGTATTACCAGTCACTTCTGATGATTTTATAGATGGCCTACTGGAGTTAGGCCTATCGCAAGTTAACAGGGTGCATAACGGTAGTGGCAGAATGTTGGACTTGATATTTGTTTCGGACTCAGATTGCAGTAATGCCAGTAGAATACCCCCTCTAGTGCTTCCGGAAGATACCTACCATCCAACCTTAGAACTATCCATCGAAATTCTTAACCCTAGTTCAATATCTAATAATACTTTAAAAACCCGTTGCTTTCGTAAAACTAACATTACTAAATTAAATTATCTTCTTCAACATACTAATTGGTCTCGCCTTTATTCTTGTAGTGATATAGAAACTGCCATTGCCATATTTTATAGGACCTTGAATTCGCTTTTGGATATTTGTGTTCCCCTCACTTGTTCTTCAAGTGATAATAAACCACCATGGTTTACGAGGGAACTATCGAAATTGAAAAACGTGAAGACAAGATCATATAAAAAATCGGGAACTACTTTAGATTTATCTTCGTATTAAGTAGCAAAATCTAGTTTTCTTTCTGTTAACACATCTTGTTATAATAATTATCTTAATCGTTGTAGACTAAACTATTCACGTGACCCTAAACAGTTTTATAAATTTGTGAACTCTAAACGTAAGTCTTCTTGCTTGCCATCCTCAGTATACCTTGATAATACAAAAGCAAGTTCTGATCAGGCTGTAGCCGATCTATTTGCTGAGTATTTTCAATCAGTATACTCAATGAGTTTAAATAGTTGCAGTAATTCCTATCCTTTTCAAGTTCAAACGTCAAATTGTATATATGTCCCAGTAATTACTGAGTCCACGCTCCTGAGTGAATTTAACTCTATCAAACCTGGCTACTTGCCTGGTCCTGATGGAGTGCCAGGTTGTATACTTAGATACTGCTCGGATTCTCTTTGTAAGCCCTAAAATAAATTATTTAACTTGTCTGTTGACTCAACTGTGTTTCCTGATATATGGAAGGAATCTTTTATCATTCCACTCCATAAAAATTTTTCTAAGTCAAAGTTAAAAATTATAGGGGTATATCCAAGTTGTCTGCCATTCCAAAAGTCTTTGAAAAAATTATTTGTTCTCAAATGCAACACACATGTAGTTCAATTATATCACCTTATCAACACGGTTTTGTTAGGCGTAGATCTACAAACACTATCCTTCTTGAATTCACTTCGCTTGTTATCAAAGGGTTTCAGGAAAAAATGCAAACTGACGTTGTTAACACCGACTTTAACAAGGCATTTGATTCTGTAAGTCATTCTCTGTTGCATCAAAAATTTAATATTATTGGATTTCCATCAAAACTTTTGTTGTGGCTTTCGGAGTACTTGTGTGGTCGAACACAAAAAGTTGTTTTTAAATCGTCTGTATCTAAACCTATTTTAGTTACCTCTGGTGTTCCCCAGGGTAGTCACCTTGGACCTTTGCTATTTAATTTGTTTATTAACGATCTTCCAGCTGTTATTACTAACTTTTTTGTATATACATATGTTTGCTGATGATGTAAAACTATGTTTCACCTACAATGATGTTTCTCTGTGTAACTTACTACAGTCGGATTTGTGTGCCCTGTCGGCCTGGTGCCGTTTTAACTTACTCAACTTAAATTGTTCAAAATGTAAAGTCATGATTTTTTGTAGAAGTACCCCTCATACTGCTCACTACTTGCTTGATGCTTCAACACTTGACGGCGTGTTTGAATTTAAAGATTTAGGCATTATTCTTGATCCTAAATTAAAATTTGACTCCCATATTTCGTCGATGGTCAATAAGGCCATTAATGTCATTGGTTTCATCAAGCGGTGGTCGAAAGAGTTTAACGATCCTTACACCACTAAAACGCTTTATACATCCCTAGTTCGTCCCATCCTGGAGTATGGATCTTGTGTGTGGTCCCCACAATACTCGATTCACCAGGATAGAATTGAATCTGTGCAGAAGAAATTTCTTCTATTTGCCCTTAGAAGTTTTAACTGGGTTCCTGGAGTTGACTTACCCCCGTATTCAAGTAGACTCCTTTTGATTAATCTTCCCTCCCTGTTAAACCGTAGAACTATGCATGGAGTATTATTTATTACCAACCTACTTAATGGTGAAATCGACTCATCAGTTCTTTTAAGTCGAATTAAATTAACTGTTCCGATTAGAGCTACTCCTAACTTTTTACCCCTTAGCCTTGAACGTTGCTCGAGCAACTATTTAGTACATGAACCATTCCGTGTTTAATGTTCTGATTATAGCAAGCATTATTCTCTTATATCATTGGAGTCCTCAATTCCAGTACTAAAAAGATCGATCCTTTTTGCTTTATCTAATCGTAACCACTAACTGCTAATCTAACGCTGGTCTGATGGGGTTTTTCTGGGTTTTTCCCAATCCACGCAACAAATGTTGGACCACTAATTTTACTGTTGAATTTCCCAGAGCTTTAACGTTAACTTTATAAATTTTTTACCTAAACTTACTTTCAGATTTATATATAATATTATTTTACATAATTTTAATTTAAATTTTTAATTATTTTTTAATTAATTTGGATTTTATGTCAGCTGATCATAGTTGACAATAAACAATAAACAATAAACAATTGCCGCTACTTCTGAAACAGGGGTAGGTTGCACTTCATTCTTGTCTTCGTAAACCTTAATCAAAAAACGGCTGCACATGCTAACTGCTATCGCGGTCACTCACACTTTTTGCTTTCTGCGTTTGTTATTCACTATACTTACATTAAAAAAAAAAAAACCGGAAGCAAAGGCAAAACAAATACAATGCCTATCAGAAACTGCCTGAGAGAAAGTATTTGTTGCCAATTGCAAACTCTTTAGAATGTAAACTCTTTGCTTTGACACAAGTTTTCTTATTTGCGGAAAGTGAACACAATAAACGGTTTTGGGGAATTCCACCCCTAACTTGATTTCCGGCTCGGAAAAGATTGTTTGAAGAATTTTCAAAATCGTCTGATCTGGTTGATACTCGGTTTGGAAGTACAGAATGGAAAATCACTCGATTTTCCCGTCAAATTCTCTTAGGTAATAATTGTTGTTGTCCAATTACCTTGTCACTCAGTTTGTAAAAACGAAATAACAAATTAATGAACATAAAATTTTGAGTTATTTGAAAATCCGCCCCTATAGGGATAAAAATCGTGGAAAATTCTCCATTGAAAAAATTTATATGGAACGATTGACTTGAAGCTCAGTTTGTAAATGCTTAGAAACTTACAGTTTTATTGGATGGACTTATATAATAACGGCGAAGCGAAGCCCGCCGAATACTATTCTAGTCTCATTATAAAATAATGGTTTGAAAATGTATTATTATTATTTGGCGTCTACAACCCTATCGGGTCACTGCCTGATGCACAAGGCTCCTCCACGCGCTCCTGCTTTGGGCGCGTCTTCTCCAGTTGACAATCCCAAGCTTCGACAAGCCTTCAGTCACTTGGTCATGCCAACGTATCCGCGGTCGTCCTCTCCTTCGCTGTCCGCCTACCACCGCATCAAACACCTTCCGAGCCGGAGATTCTTCCTCCATACGAGCGATGTGACCCAACCAGCGAAGTCGCTGAATATTCACACGACTGACAACGTCGACATCGTTGTATAGCTCATACAGCTCATCGTTCCACCTGATGCGGTAGATACCGCTAACGCAGACAGGACCATAGATTTTGCGAAGAATTTCTTTCTCAAAAACCCCAAGAGCAGCTACATCTGATTGTGATACTGTCCAGGCTTCCGCACCATAAAGAAGAGCTGGAAGGATGAGCGTCTTTTAGAGTGTTTTCTTCGTCTGTCGAGAGAGGGCTCTACTGTTTATTTGTCTACTGAGCCCAAAGTAGCACCTGTTGGCAAGTTTTATTCTTCGCATAATCTCCAGACAGACATTATTGTTATTGGTGACCGCAGATCCAAGGTAAACAAATTCGTTGACGGACTCACCATGACGGACTCAAAGCTATGGTTACCAGCGGTAAGCTGTGAATCTAGACGCCGAGATTCTCTGCTAGAGCATACCATAAACTTCGTTTTCCCTGCATTTACAGTCAAACCAACTTTGGCCGATTCTCTTTCAATAGA
The DNA here is from genome assembly GCA_018904305.1 of Scaptomyza montana. Taxonomy (NCBI): domain Eukaryota; kingdom Metazoa; phylum Arthropoda; class Insecta; order Diptera; family Drosophilidae; genus Scaptomyza; species Scaptomyza montana. Next base: position 252,454 of record JAEIGR010000123.1, read on the forward strand.
TCCGAACGCCGCCGTTACATCACGCTTAGTGCGGCCAATGATGTCAATATCATCAGCATATCCAAGGAGTTGGGAACATCTGTTTGTTAGTATTGTCCCCGTCCGATGCACAGCAGCCTTTCTTATAATACTCTCCATCAAAAGATTAAAGAGCATACAAGAAAGCGAGTCACCCTGTCTGAGACCACGCTTGGTGATAAAGGTTTCGGATTGGTCATTTCCTACCTTGACAGAGCTGCTAGTATTGCTCAATGTCATCTTGCAAAGTCGCGTTAGCTTTGCAGGGATACCAAGCTCAGACATAGCAGTGTATAAGCAATCCCGCCTTGGGCTATCGAAAGCTGCCTTGTAGTCGACAAAGAGGTGGTACGTGTCGACTTGGTTTTCATGTTTCTTCTCCAGGATTTGGCGCAGTGTGAAGATTTGGTCAATCGTGGACTTACCAGGGCGGAAGCCGCACTGATAAGGTCCAATAATTGCCTCGGCATGGGGTTTTAGCCTTTCACATAATACGCTTGTAAAGAGCTTATATGCGACAGGAAGTAGACTGATGCCACGATAGTTGGTGCGCAATGTGGCATCAACCTTCTTTAGGATGGGACAGATCAGGCTGAGGTTCCAATCGCCGGGCATGCACTCCGTGAGCCATATCTTGCAGATAAGTTGATGCATGCTCCCAATCAACTCATTGCCACCAGTCTTAAACAATTCGGCTGCCAGGTTGCAACCTCGATATAGCTGGGGCTTGATATATCAATTCCGTCGTCGTGGATTGGCATTTGCACGTCATCTTCCCAAATATCGTTTTCAGGATTATCTGCCAACATATTCGAGAAGTGACTCTTCCATAACTTCAGCACGACCCCTGCGTCTGTCACTAGGTTTCCGTCATGATCTCTACATGAAACTCCTCCACTCTTGAAGCCTTGGGTCAGACGCTTAACCCTTTGGTAGAAGTTTCGTGCGTCATTTCTGCATCTGCTGTTCTCCATTTTCTCGCATTCTTGCCTTTCTAGTCCTTGTTTTTTGCGTCTGAAAAGGCGTTTCTCCTCTCTTCTCCTTGTCCTGTACGCCTCTACCACAGCTCGTGTGGCTCCAGACTGCAGTGTTCTTCTATAGGCGGCGTCTTTTGCAGCTGTTGCTTCACGACACTCGTGGTCATACCATGGATTCCTTATGAAAGGGCGCCGGAATCCAAGCACCTCTTCCGCTGAGGTTCGTAAGGAGCGAGATATGCGCGTCCACATATCGCTGATGTTTTCCGCGTTTGGAGCTGGTTGGCTTAGTAGGCCAGAGAGCCGAAAGGGTTTGAAAATGTATAGTATTTTAAAATACATTATTTATTCATAGAATATAACAAAAAAATGGCTTGGTTGGGAATCTTTAGCTTTAAAGAAATGGATGTTTACCATGAAAATGATAACAAACTTATTAGGAGTCTTTGCATACGTTTGGACTAGTTTGCGCTCGCAGCCGATGATTGGTGCGTCAATCTTTAAATACAGCAAGTCGCTAATTTTCTCTTGACGCCAGTAATATTGGTACAAGAATTTTCAAATACTTTTAAATTTGATTTGTTTATTGAAAGAAATTTGCCTTTTTTTATACTCGATACTGAAGGTAAAGAGTATATTGAGTTTGTGCAATGCCCGTTGCGGTGTCTGTCCGAACGTACGTGCGCAACTTTTTTCGAAACCCTTCAAGTTAGAGACTTGAAACTTCCCAAATATATTTTCTATGGCTGGGACAGAATAAGTTTCAAGATTGGGGTTCTTAGATTATTGGGGGGCTGGTAAATCGATAAATTCGATAGCTCAAACGCGATAAATCCTTATATTTCCCGCACCCTTACAGTTAGAGTTACTAAAATTGGCTGGAAGAATGCTACTGGCATACCCCAAAAAATGGCATACACATTTTTGATACCTCGCCAACTCATACCGCCCTAGCCGCCCCCAGTGGCCCAACCGCCTCCTTAAAAATGGGAATGCGTCTATATTTCTCAGTATTTTAGTAAAAGTCAGCAAATTTCGTAGAAAGATAGCTTTTAACGACCCTCAAAGATCTGCATCAAAATTTTGGATGCCACGCCCGCCACCACCCCCAGCCCCACAACTTTTAAAAACTATTATGCGTGTATATGCCATTGTTTTTGAGCAGTACCCACAAAATTTGGTGCCAAGTTAAGTGATGATGTCCCCCAAAAAACTGCACCAAAATATGAATGCCACACCCACCCAAACACCAGCCTCCGTTGAAAGAAGCTGCACTTCTTCTGGTTTAACTTCAAGTTGGCCGTCAGCAGTCGTTGGAACACCTCGCGCAAGTGTTCCACGTTTTCCTCCAGCGTTGCTCAAATGACAATAATGTCGTCCAAGTAAGCGAAAGCGTATGGTTCCATTTCCGGGCCTATGACGCTGTCCAAAGCGCGTTGGAATGTCGCGGGGGCTGAGTGTAGCCCGAACGGCATAACCTTCCACTGGTAAATGCATCTTCTTAGAACCGTGAATGCGGTGTACTCCAGGCTTTCCTTGGCTATCGGGATTTGCCAGTACCCGCTCTTAAGGTCTAACGTGGATATGTACTTTGCGTTGATTAGGCGTTCCAGTATGTGGTTGATACGCGGCAGAGGGTACGCATCTGGCACGGACCACGCTTTTAACTGCAAAAAGTCCACGCACATACGTATCTAGCCCGTCTTCTTACCAATCAACGCAATAGGCGTGCCGTGTGGGCTCTTGGACGGCTCGATTTGGCCATTCCTTAGCAGCTCGTCGACTTGGGCGTTTATGATCTTCTGCATTGCCGGGTTCTTCGGGAATTATCGTTGTTTTACCGGTTTGTCATCCTTCATGATGATGGAATGCTAGGCGATGTGAGACACTCCCGTCAGTTTAGCAAACTTGCTTAGCTCCCTTTCCAAAAAGGCACAGATCCAAGTGGCCAATTCGGGATCCTTTGCGTTTGCTTCTGTTGGTGGCCTCTCGCCTCCTGTGTCGGTTGTGACTGCAGCTAGGCTGATGGGAATCTCTCGTTGGATTGATTTCTGTTCTTCTATAATGTCCGGTAGTGTTCGGGGTCGTTTCCGAAACGGGTTCGTTCTCCGGGCCTTGCAAGCATCTGCCAACGGTTCAAAGGTGTAACCTTTGTAGGTTCCAGGCTGTCCTGTCTGGTTCTTTGTCTGACTGGTTGGCACTGTTTCTTCGAAGTAGGCTAGTTCAATGTCCAGTGTATACTGCGTTGTCAATTCACTAGCCTGCGCTGTCTCTACAAAGTCGGCGAGCTCAGTGTGGCGTGCATCCTGTATTTGTGCAACACTAGCCTGCGCTGTCTCTACGAGTTCAGTCGGCTCTGTGTCATGTGCGTCCTGCGTTGTCGTTTCACTAGCCTGCGCTGTTTCTACGAACTCGGCGGATACGCTCGTGTATCGGATGGCTGTGAAAGATGCAAAAAGTTTCGGCCACACTGGATTCTTGTGTGAATCCTACACAAAAAGTCAATGCCTAAGATGATGTCGTCCAGAATTCCCGGCATGACCAGTAGGGGTACTACTGCCTCCTGTTCGTCGAGCTTTATCTTTTCCACTAAAGCCCGAGATTTCTTTTTTGGTGAGCCATCTGCAAGGATTATCCGTACCCGAATATCAGGAATGTTTTCCTTAGTCCCGACGATATTCGCTAACCGCTCACTGATAAACGATTGCGTGGCTCCTGTGTCCAGTGTTGCTGCTACCGGGGTGTCCCCTATGGTCACGAGGGCTGCGATCCTCCCCTCCTCCAAGCGTAACGGATGAATTACTGCTGAATATCCCAACTGTCGCTCTCCGCTCTGTCCTCTGCCAGACGGAGATGCTGGCCGTTTCCCAACCTGGCGACGCGGCAGCATCCGATGGTGCAATTCCCTAGTCAACCACATTCCCAGCAGAACAACAACCGAGGGTTCCGGCATTCTTTAGGGAATGTCCGATTTCCCCACAGTTTCGGCATGCTCGCTTCGCATCCACTACTCCACCCGTGTCTTGCGATGTCATCTTGGTCGCTGTTTCTATGTTTCGTGTCATCTCCGCCGGGCTGTCACAGCCCTGTCCGAGGTCTCTGACGTGAAAAACGTGGCCGAGTGTACCTTTCGGCTTGCTGGTATGCGAAAATGCGACATAGCTCTTCGGATCCCTGTCCCGGGCAGTCTCGTAATTCGTTATCAGATGGGTCAATGCGGCCAAAATATCAAATTCGTGTCGTCGTGTGAACAATTGATACTCCGGCAGTAAGTTGTCGTATATCTTCTCTAGTTCCCGTTCCGGTGAATACTAGGCACGTTGCATCATCAACCGTAGCTCGCTTAAATAATCCCTGAAGGGTCGTCCAGCCGCTGGAAACGAAACTGAATGGTACTTTCCAAGCGTTACTTTCCTGCATTACAGTCGGCAGTGTTGTCACTGGTACTTTGAGTTTTTTACTCCTCCTTACGCTCTTGGACTTCCGGACTCGGGGAAACGGCTGGCGAGCGGGTATCCCGAGGGCTGGCGGCGTCCACATAGCTCACTTCAAGCAAGCGGTCTCGCATTGCTTCCAAATGCTCACCCTTGGATACGAAGGCGGAGATTCGGGCACGCAGGTTCTCGACGATGCCCGTGATTGCCAGGCCAAACTCTTCGGCTAGGTACTTCAACTCGTCCTTGCGGTGGTTAGAAATCCATTATACACCCATGACGCTAGAGAATAAATCTCTTCTTTGTTTTCACTCGTTATCGTTTGTGGGCTTGTACTGTTTCTCACGAGAGATTCACTTGTCAATGTTTGGGTTTACCGCGTAACGATCACTTGTCAATGTTTGTGTTTACCGCGTACCGATCGCTTGTCAATGTTTGTGTTTACCGCGTAAGGATCACTTGTCAATGTTTGTTACCGCTTAAGGATCACTTGTCAAAATTTGTTACCGCGTAAGAATGGTTAATCGAACGAGTTTTCCTAGCACGCGTTGTCTTAGTTGTTTTTTTGTTGGCTTCGTGTCGGTGACTTGCTGCTCTGGTCCCGGCGTCTGCTTCATATACGCAGAGTGATCGCGCTGCCTTCGGGATCTCGGTGTTGTGGACGTCTTCGTTGCTCTTCTGTCGCTGCGTTGTTACTCTTCGGCTCGGTGAGCCAGTTGCCCTAGGCTCGGCTAGGTTGCGACGTGGTTGCTGCGTTAGCGACTGAGACGCAGCGGCGGTGTTCGGCTGCGGTAGGGCTCGGGCGTCGGCTTTCCCTGTTCTTTCGCAAAAAAAAAAAAAGATTGGGACACCGCCAAAAAATAAGGGTAAAGATTAAGCTGGGCCCTACTGTACTCCGGAGAGTTAATGTTTTGGGTATTTCTCTTGTGCGGTTGGTTAGAAAAAAAAAAACAAACAAAACGAAACGAAACAAAATACCCAACTGTACCCGGAATACCGAATGGCGTTATAGCACGCAAAAAGAAAACTATCACACGTGTCGCTGGCAGCGTGATTCCATATAACTAAGGCAAAGAATATTTTTTTCCAAAAATTGATTTATTTTTCCAGTTTTAGCTTTGTTTTTATTTTACTTTCTTTTTTTATATATAACCCAAAGGTTAGGAAGGGGTGAAACGCCGCTCCTACTGACCAAAAAAAATTAAAACAAAAAAATAAATGATATGCTCGAAATGCCAAAATCTCTGAGTCCCTGCTCGGGTGCCAACTGTAAAGAAATTACCTAAGGCTGGGATAAAAACTCAGTCCAGTCCAGATTTATTTTACAATATAATTTATAAAGTAGCGAGACTCAGAGAGTATTTCGGCAACCTTTGCTCAACAGGCCCACGCTCATCGAGAAAACGCTCGAGATGTGCAAAAAAAAAAAAAAAAAAAACGGAGGCAGTAGGATACCCACAAGACCCACCATAAGGCGCAGAGAAACCCTCGGAACGCGTTATGTTAAACCTTGTGCCCGAGCGATGCCAGATAGCCACAAAACGTGCAGAGAGCGCTCGGAGCAATAAAAAATCAATCAGTGTTGGAGCTCACGGGCGATGTGTTAACACCTATTTGTTGGTGTGTTTGTAACTTTACTGTTGTTATGAGCACGTTTTCTTGAACAAAAGTAATATTTTATTAAATTTGGGTTTACTTTTTGAATTGGGGTTCATCATTCGTCAGTTCATTCTCATATTAAAGAAGACCGCTACGTTAGTCTGGAAATAAGTGTAAGAATTCATCATTCGTCTAGTGCATTTCTGTTTTGCTTCTTTTGTGAATGCACACAAGCTCACACTTTTTATTATAGCTAAATTTAATTATTGCCAACCCATTATTCTCTATTAAAACTAAATATATTAATAATTCCTAACCCAGAAAATCTGCACCTACCAATAAATAAGCTTGTACGTAATAGTATTTTCTTTTGTGGTCGTTTGTGGGCATAACATAAACAGCACAACCACGTGACTCGACCGTCTCAGTCGGCTGCTTCTCTGCAATTAAGCACAAACAAAACAAAGCGAATGCAAAGCAACAGACACAGCGTTCGTCAATTCACGAGCGAGACTTCGTCTTTTACGACAACTTTTCTCTGCCGCAACACCAATACCATCATATTCGTTTTCAGGCAGAGACAATTGTTGTACAACAGCCACATACTTTTTCAATTTTGGACTGCCTATCTGTGAGAGTTACGGCAGCCAGTTACGGGGTATGCATGTGAGTTACGGCAGAGAAGTTTGATAGTGTGTGACTTTGATTTGTTACGCTACAGCGCGTATAGATTTTACACATCAAAAAACTGAAAGAGTTGCGGGACACGTCATGTTAGTAGAGTACCCCCTCTAGTGCTTCCGGAAGATACCTTCCATCCAACCTTAGAACTATCCATCGAAGTTCTTAACCCTAGTCCAGCATATAATTATTCTTAAAAATCCCATTGTTTTCGTAAAACTAACTTTACTAAATTAAATTATCTTCTTCAGCATACTAATTGGTCTCACCTTTATTCTTGTAGTCATATTGAAATTGCTATTGCCATATTTTATAGGACATTGAATTAGCTTTTGGATATCTGTGTTCCCCTCTCTTGTTCCTTAAGTAATAATAAACCACCTTGGTTTACGAGGGAACTATCGAAATCGAAAAACGCAAGACAAAATCATATACAAAACTAGTAAGTGGCCCGCTTACTTCTGCGCGGATAGTTTATATAAATTTTAGCAATAGAAGATAGATACAAAATAAATAAATTAGAAAATATTTCACAAAATATTTAAGCAAAATATTTAATATTCTCTTTTCCACGCCACCATTGAGGTAGAGAATATTGTGGTTTCCCCAGTAGGCCTTATCCACTTATTGAATTTAATTTGCAATTATTAACAACTTTAAGAGCTTCTTTATAAACGACATTGGTTTTTTCCGTCAGGTGCTAATACAAATAAACTTTTTGGTGAACTGACTCTTGAGCAGGCTACATAAAATTGGCCATGAGAAAAACAATCGTGTCTTAAATCTAGTCCGGCTAATTTAAGAGTTTGTCCCTGTGATTTATTGATTGTTATGGCAAAGCAAACTTTTAAAGGAAATTGCAATCTTTTAAATTGAATAGGCAATTCAGAATCAGAAGGTATTAATGGAATTCTCGGTATAAAAACCGTTTCCCCTATACCATTGCCAGTAAAGATAATTGCTTCGACAACATTCTTATGAAGGACTTTAACTTGCAATCTTGTACCATTGCACAGTTTTGGCGGTTTCAAGTTGCGAATCAACATTACAGGTGAACCAATCTTTAAGGTTAATTTATGTTGAGGCAGGCCAGCCGGATTTAATGAATTAAGAAACTCGACGGGGTTATGAACTGCATCTTCGATTTCAGTCACAGAATCAATAGAGTTATATGTCATTGTTTCACTTTGAAATGATTTTAATAAAAACTCGTTTATTTCCAATGCATTGTCATTTCTCGCAGTCAAAATAGCACGTTCTGAAAACCATTCGAGTGATTTTTGAGAGATATTTGTAATATCCGGAAATATTTTTAGAGTTAGCTCTTCAATACTTTTCACAACATGACACAAAGTTGATGGTAAAGTTATTTTGCCATCATGGGTTGCAAATAATCTATTTCCTATTTGAAGAAGCATTTCTGCAAATTCACCAGCTATGCTATCACCTTTTAAGTGCACTCGCATATTCTTCGTTAATGCAATTTTCTGTATTTTGGTCCACAAAATTGAAGACTTTCAGTACGCAGATAAAATGCTCTTGTTCCTCTGGGGATCACTGGGAGAGTTTGTCGAAAATCACCAGCTAAGAGAACAGTTATGCCACCCATTAAGTATTCACTATCTCGAATGTCTTTCAAAGATCGATCTACAGCTTCAAAAGCACCTTTATGGCCCATAGTACACTCATCCCAAACAATGAGCTTGCAATCTTTGAGCACAGCAGCAATATAAGATTGCTTTGAAATTTAACAATGTGGTGCTTCTAAATGAAACAAATGAAATGGAATCTTTAGAGTAGAATGCGCTGTGCGACCACCATTTAGTAAAGTGGCTGCGATACCGGAAGAAGCAACGGCCAATGCAATTTTTTTACTTTGCCGTACCTTTGCCAATAATAAATTTAAAAGAAACGTTTTACCTGTTCCACCAGGTGCATCTAAAAAATAGATTTTTCCTTTTTCTGCTTCAACGCTATGTAGTATCTTTTCGTATACTTGTTCTTGCTCAGCAGTAAGGAGTAGCTCATTATTAACAACAAAATTATCGCAATTTTCATAATTTGTTTCTCTATGATATTCAATATTTGGAACAATTTCCTCAGATCTAATTGGTAGTGGAAGTCCATAGTAAGTCAAGTTTTGACCACCAATAGACAGTACAATATCTTCAATGTAAATAAGACATTTATTTAATACATTATTCACAATACTTTCATCAATATTTCTGTCTTGTGAAAAATGAAAGGCTCTTAAAATATCTTCTGAGAAACTCTCTTTATAAGTATTCCAAAGTTTAAGAGCATCTGAAATTTGACAAAATACTAACATTATTGCAAAAAGTTCACTCAGTTTTGTAGGATTTTGACATATGACAGCTTCGGCTATAGTTGAATCCCAGTGCTTATCATCTTCTAGTAATCCTAGAGCTTTACACGCCAATTGAAATGATGCGTATGCTACACCATTAACGGTTTTTAAATTTAAAAATTAAGTTGGGCCCCTTACAAAATATAATAAAAGTCTTAAATAAAAACATTCTGTATTATTGGGATGAATAGTGTAAACTCTTCCCAAAGCTGAATCTCTTTTAACTCCAGGAAAATTTGGCACATCATGCCCTCGTTTTATTATTTGAAATTCTTTATTGTTCCATGTAAAATACGATGGAACTTCACAAAATAGAAGCGTTCTTGCAAACTCATCACGTGTGCATAGCTCAAAGAAGGCTAGCAAAGTGGTTTTGGGTGTAGTGCTTAATCTGTCAAGTAATTGTTGTGGATTATTGTGGTTAAAATATATCCGTTGACCATTTTCTAAATGAACAGCTAAGTGTGTAATAGCCGGAAAACGTTCATGTATGGGAAATGCAAGGATTCTCCATACCGCTTCTGAGCTACTTATTTAACGGCCACTTTCGTACATATTAATTTCATAACGTTGGTCTTCAAGAGTAAATGATGCTTCTTAATATTTAAAATTTTAATAGACTTTACAGAACTACATTACTCAACATTTATGTGAGCTTCAAATGTTCTCAATAGTACACAGTTATAAGGCACAACCCAACGATTATCTATGCAATTACCATTTATATTAATTGCATTACCACCATCTTCTATCGCTCTTCTACGATATAGCGGGTAACTATCTTTTCCCGTCACAGTTTCTTTAAGTAATTGTCGAGGAAACCTTTTGGTACATTTTCCATTTTTCATGCATGGTGATTTATTATTAAATGCACCGCAAGGACCATGAATCATATTTGACTTAACAAAGTTAAATAACACTACAATAACGTTTGGTATTTCGGCACAGATAATTTTATCGATTTTATCTGGTCTTATTTTATTTTCTAACCAAAGTAGAATATGTATATGTGGTAAACCCCGCTTTTGCCATTCCACAGAGTACATGAAACATTGCACGCTTCCAAACAAAGAACCTCTTGTCAATAGTGACTTTAAAGCTTTAACTTTTAAATGAAAAACTCGAGCTTTAATATCGTGACGATCATGCGGTTTTTGACCCGGTAATAAAACACTTTTTGATGTCATTCCATTGTGGATTGTGAATGTTATGAAAAGATCTGGTCGCTCAAAGTGGCGAACATATGTCATAGCATCTTGAGTCTTTTCATGCATATAACGTGCAGAGCTTGTAAAAGAAGACGGTAAAATTACCATCTGACCAAGTTGAGCTGCGTCAACATCTTTTGTTGGCCTATTGCATCTTGTAGATGTATATAGCTATCTGCTCTGAGTTTCGCTTGATTGTAGCGAATAAAATTTAACCATTCTGTTTAAATTTTAGCATACATATCAACTAAAAATTTACTATAAAGGGAACGACAATAAATTAAATGATTTAACTCAGATGGACGAATCATTATTTTATAACTGTAAAAGCTTAACGCAGATATCTTTTTTTTGGTTCCTCCTTTTTTAATAATGAATTCCATTCTTGTATATCCACTGAATTGCCATCTTCGCCATAAGGAAATAGCAAAGGGTTCTGTAAGGCATCGTATGATCGATGCACCTCACTTATACGATGTAATTTGTTATTATGGCTTTCAATAATAATATCGCGCTTTTCAAATTGCTGACCAACAATAACTAAAGCTACTTCGATTGATTGAGGTGCATTGTAAAGCCACGACGAAGAAGACTCGCTGCCCCTAGCATCAAGGATCGTTCAGAGGGAGTTTTACGTGGACGATCTAATTACCGGAGGCGACATAATTGAAGAAGTTGTTGAAATCCGCCAACAAGTCAAGGAACTGCTTCGTAGAGGGCACTTTCCTATAGGGAAATGGTGTTCAAACGAGCAAGCTGCGCTGGATGGCGAGCTGGAAGCGGACTGCTGCGAAAAACCGTGAAGTTCAACGATGGAACGGACGTCAAGAAAGCTTGGGATACTTGCTCTGATCATCTCCTATTTAATCTGTCGCATACCTTCGCCAACAACAACAACATTGCAACTAAGCGTACTATACTAGCTACGATCGCCAAATTTTACGACCCTCTCGGATTAATAGCTCCTTTAATTACGAAGCTCAAAATATTCCTACAGACTCTGTGGAAGGACAAACTCAATTGGGACGAAGCCCTTTCTCAGTCTCTACACACTGAGTGGATTATGCATATATCGCAAATAGCCGCCGCTGGTTCGCTTAAATTCCCTCGTTTTGTTTTGCAGCCACATTCAGTATAAGAAACACATGCATTCTGCGACGCAAGCCTTGCCGCATACGGCACCTGTGTCTACGTGCGATCAGAAGCACACGGTGTTTATTCCTCACATCTCTTATGCGCCAAATCGAGAGTTTCACCACTAAAAACACTCACAATTCCGAAGCTGGAATCCACTATTGCACTGTCTTGGATTCGTAACGCTCCATCTGAATTTAATATTTTTGTATCCAACAGGATAGCGCAAATCCAGGAGCGCACTAAGGAGATGATCTGGAACCACGTTCCCACCCATATGAATCCAGCCGACATCATATCGCGAGGCTGTGGAGCACTAGAACTTTTGGATTTTCGAAACTTTTGCGTGAAGGACTTGCATTCCTAAGATCACCTATAGCTGAGTGGCCGCCCACTATCCCTACTCGCTTGGATTTGCCAGAACGTCGTCGCCATGCTTTAACCTTAACGAACAAGCTTGACATCTCGTTCAGCTGCAAATACCAAAACTCTTTTGCCAAGATGCAACGAGTTTTTGGATATACTAGTAAGTGGCCCGCTTACTTCGCTGCGCGGATAGCTTATATAAATTTAAGCAATAAAAGAAAGATATAAAATAAATAAATTAGAAAATATTTAACAAAATATTAAAGCAAAGTATTTAATATTCTCTTTTCCACGCCACCATTGCGGTAGAGAATCAGGCGCGGTATTTTTTTATTGTGGTTTCCCCAGTAGGCCTTATCCACTTGTTGAATTTAATTTGCAATTATTAACAACTTTTAAGAGCTTCTTTATAAACGACATTGGTTGTTTTTCCGTCAGGTGCTAATACAACTAAACTTTTTGGTGAACTGACTCTTGAGCAGGCTACATAAAATTGGCCATGAGAAAAACAATCGTGTCTTAAGTCTAGTCCGGCTAATTTAAGAGTTTGTCCCTGTGATTTATTAATTGTTAAGGTAAAGCAAACTTTTAAAGGAAATTGCAATCTTTTAAATTGAATTGGCAATTCAGAATCAGAAGGTATTAATGGAATTCTCGGTATAAAAACCGTTTCCCCTATACCATTGCCAGAAAAGATAATTGCTTCGACAACATTCTTATGAAGGACTTTAACTTGCAATCTTGTACATTACAGGTGAACCAATCTTTAAAGTTAATTACTGTTGAGGCAGGCCAGCCGGATTTAATGAATTAAGAAACTCGACGGGGTAATGAACTGCATCTTCGACTTCAGTCACAGAATCAATAGAGTTATATGTCATTTCTTCACTTTGAAATGATTTTAATAAAAACTCGTTTATTTCCAATGCATTGTCATTTCTCGCAGTCAAAATAGCACGTTCTGAAAACCATTTTAGTGATTTTTGAGAGATATTTGTAATATCCGGAAATATTTTTAGAGTTAGCTCTTCAATACTTTTCACAACATGACACAAAGTGGATGGTAAAGTTTTTTTGCCATCATGGGTTGGAAATAATCCATTTCCTATTTGAAGAAGCATTTCTGCAAATTCACCAGCTATGCTATCACCTTTTAAGTGCACTCGCATATTCTTCGTTAATGAAATTTTCTGAATTTTGGGCCACAAAATTGAAGACTTTAGCACGCATTTATTTTATCTGCTCTTGTTCCTCTGGGGATCACTGGAAGAGTTTGTCGAAAATCACCAGCTAAGAGAACAGTTATGCCACCCATTAAGTATTCACTATCTCGAATGTCTTTCAAAGATCGATCTACAGCTTCAAAAGCACCTTTATGGCCCATAGTACACTCATCCCAAACAATAAGCTTGCAATCTTTGAGCACAGCAGCAATATAAGATTGCTTTGAAATTGAGCAATGTGGTGTTTCTAAATGAATCAAATTAAATGGAATCTTAAGTGTAGAATGCGCTGTGCGACCACCATTTAGTAAAGTGGCTGCGATACCGGAAGAAGCAACGGCCAATGCAATTTTTTTGCTTTGCCGTACCTTTGCCAATGATAAATTTAAAAGATACGTTTTACCTGTTCCACCAGGTGCATCTAAAAAATAGGTTTCTCCTTTTTCTGCTTCAACGCTATGTAGTATCTTTTCGGATTTGTTTTTGCTCAGCAGAAAGCAGTAGCTCATTATTAACAACAAAATTATCGCAATTTTCATAATTTGTTTCTCTATGATATTCAATATTTGGAACAATTTCCTCGGATCTAACTGGTAGTGGAAGTCCATAATAAGTCAAGTTTTGACCACCAATAGAAAGTACTATATCTTCAATGAAAATAAGACATTTATTTAATACATTATTCACAATACTTTCATCAATATTTCTGTCTTGTGAAAAATGAAAGGCTCTTAAAATATCTTATGAGAAACTCTCTTTATAAGTATTCCAAAGTTTAAGAGCATCTGAAATTTGACAAAATACTAACATTATTGCAAAAAGTTGTCTCAGTTTTGTAGGATTTTGACATATGACAGCTTCGGCTATAGTTGAATCCCAGTGCTTATCATCTTCTAGTAATCGTAGAGCTTTACACGCCAATTGAAATGATGCGTATGCTATACCATTAACGGTTTTTAAATTTAAAAATGAAGTTGGGCCCCTTACAAAATGTAATAAAAGTCTTAAATAAAAACATTCTGTATTATTGGGATGAATAGTGTAAACTCTTCCCAAAGCTGAATCTCTTTTAACTCCAGGAAAATTTGGCACATCATGCCCTCGATTTCTTCGTTGAAATTCTTTATTGTTCCATGTAAAATACGATGGAACTTCACAATATAGAAGCGTTCTTGCAAACTCATCACGTGTGCATAGCTCAAAGAAGGCTAGCAAAGTGGTTTTGGGTGTAGTGCTTAATCTGTCAAGTAATTGTTGCGGATTATTGTGGTTAAAATATATCCGTTGACCATTTTCTAAATGAACAGCTAAGTGTGTAATAGCCGGAAAACGTTCATGTATGGGAAATGCAAGGATTCTCCATACCGCTTCTGAGCTACTTATATAACGGCCACTTTCGTACATATTAATTTCATAACGTTGGTCTTCAAGAGTAAATGATTAATAGACTTTACAGAACTACAATACTCAACATTTATGTGAGCTTCAAATGTTCTCAATAGTACACAGTTATAAGGCACAACCCAACGATTATCTATGCAATTACCATTTATATTAATTGCATTACCACCATCTTCTATCGCTCTTCTACGATATAGAGGGTAACTATCTTTTCCAGTCACAGTTTCTTTAAGTAATTGTCGAGGAAACCTTTTGGTACATTTTCCATTTTTCATGCATGGTGATTTAATATTAAATGCACCGCGAGGACCATGAATCATATTTGACTTAACAATGTTAAATAACAAATACAATAACGTTTGGTATTTCGGCACAGATATCTTTATCTGGTCTTATTTTATTTTCTAACCAAAGTAGAATATGTATAGGTGGTAAACCCCGCTTTTGCCATTCCACAGAGTACATGAAACATTGCACGCTTCCAAACAAAGAACCTCTTGTCAATAGTGACTTTAAAGCTTTAACTTTTAAATGAAAAACTCGAGCTATAATATCGTGACGATCATGCGGTTTTTGACCCGGTAATAAAACACTTTTTATGTCATACCATTGTGGATTGTGAATGTTATGAAAAGATCTGGTCGCTCAAAGTGGCGAACATATGTCATAGCATCTTGAGTTTTTTCATGCATATAACGTGCAGAGCTTGTAAAAGAAGACGGTAAAATTACCATCTGACCAAGTTGAGCTGCGTCAACATCTTGTTGGCCTATTGCATCTTGTAGATGTATATAGCTATCTGCTCTGAGTTTCGCTTGATTGTAGCGAATATAATTTAATCTTTCTGTTTCAATTTTAGCATACATATCAACTAAAAATTTACTATAAAGGGAACGACAATAAATTAAATGATTTAACTCAGATGGACGAATCATTATTTTATAGCTGTAAAAGCTTTAACGCAGATATCTTTTTTTTGGTTCTCCTTTTTTAATAATGAATTGCATTCTTGTATATCCACTGAATAGCCATCTTCGCCATAAGGAAATAGCAAAGGGTTCTGTAAGGCATCGTATGATCGATGCACCTCACTTATGCGATGTAATTTATAATTATGGCTTTCAATAATAATATTGCGCTTTTCAAATTGCTGACCAACAATAACTAAAGCTACTTCGCTTGATAGAGGTGCATTGTAAAGCCCTTTATGTGCACCAGCGGGTGTTCGATCAGCATGTATAACCAATTTATAGTCTTTGGTACTTGTTTGTATTTTATTGAGAGCCATTTTTAGATCTTTTACATAACGATTATGATGATGAAACATACATTGAAGATCCTTTACTACGCTTAAATCAACATTTGAAATATTTTTGCAACGTAGTTGAGCTTCCTTTTCATCATCACCAACAAAATAAATTTGAAGGAACTGCATTTCTTCATTTGGCAAAGGTCGGACACTACCAAATAAGTGATACACTTGTCCTTGGACTTTAAAGGCTGACCAACTTTCATTTATAGTTTTTGTACTTCCAAAAGAATTCATTTGAAAGCATACTTTCTTACACGATCAAAGAAATGATCATGCTTGGGATGTCCACAAATTATTAAGCTTTTAAGTGGATCAGGCAAACTTTCATTTTGGGAAAGCTTAACTTTTTCTGCCTTGTAACAGATCATGATGAAATAAGTATAAGGTGGTCTCGTCGGCAGCCGTCGCTAGCACGATTAAAGTTCTTAGCTTCAGTGCGTTCGTGCTTGTTGAACAGAAAGGTTGTGTGCGGACGATTTTTTTCTGAGCACTTAACCCTTAAGCGAACACAAAAACATTAATATTGATGTAAAAACTTTTTATTTTAAAATAAGAATATATTTTAGAATTAAGAATTTAAACAAAAAACTTTGTATACAAAACCAAAAACAAAGACTTATGGCCAATTCAAAATTATTGAAAATTAAACTATAAAAAAAAACTTCACTTCTTTGTATTATAAAAGGCACCATGGACCAGTCAAGGGTTAATCAACATACTCTACAGTCGTTTCATTTACACTCATTGTTAAGTGTGCGTTTCACTCGCACTTACTGCTAGCATACGCTAAGGCTGTGCTTTTGCCGACGAGACCACCTAATACTTATTCCATCATGTAACAGATACCCAGGAGCTCATTTTTCCATTTTAAAGCATTACAATGTTTGCATATAAAATTCATACTACCAAGTTGAGTAACTTTATCAGACTTGTAAGTTATTTCAAAATCTTAGCTTTTGCCAGACATGGCTTTAACACTCAATGCACGCAAACGCCTTTCTTGACGTGCATTAGGATTATTAGCCTGATGTCTTCTCACTGCAACTCTATGAGCTTCAAAATTTTTAACCTGAAATCTTTTTGATGCTTCTATGCGCTTACCCCTATTGATATATTAAAATGAAGTCAAGAAAAACTCACTTCTGCAAGTCATTTTAATACACGGGTTCAGGGTATCTTTTAGTCGGGATTTCTCGACTAAACCCTTCTTACTTGTTTTCAGATTCGCTCATTCTCGTGTTGTGCTGACAGTCGGCAATTCAACACCTGCATCATGAATTGAGCGCTGCTGGTCCCAAACCCAAAGAGGCAGCTTAAAACTTGAACACGCTCACGCATCGTTCTTCATGTTCGGCGCTAGATGACAAATTATTTTTAAATCTCGCTCCGATCATGCGCCTTCGTTGTTGGCTATTTCGGCTAACTCTCTTATGTATGCGCGCTCTGCAAGTTAGACAAAGAGCGTAGTATCGCTACCTTCTTCGCACGCACTGAATCAACGCAAAACATATCTAAGAGGCTGCAGTTAAGTGAATTGCATATTGCCTTTAGCTTTAATTTAGTGTGTGCGGAGGAGGTAGGGTTATTAAACTTTATGATTGACATGCAAAGCGCTCACATAAGATAGAGAGTGAACGTAAATGAGCAACAACAAAGGAGCATGATCGGAGCGAGATTTCAAGTTATCTGATTATCATTATGTGAACGCCCTTTGCTTATTCGAAATTGTATATCAATAATATATCAATAATGTTAGTGTGTTACGTTTTGTCTAAGTTATATAAGCAGCAGTGCGGGCACAACAACAACACTTACATCAACAACAAACGCTACTTGGGTCGTAAATCAATTGTCAAAGGCACACAAATTTGAAAAAAAAAATGTGCACTGTGCGAAGTGATACATGTACATAAAATTATGAAAATATTTTCAAGCGCATTGTTCACTTATTTGTGTATGCACTTATTCATTTAGAAGCGGAAATCCGTTTCTTTTTTGCAAGTGTACGAACCATTTTTTTATGACTTTGCTTGTGCGACGCGAAGGCGTCACTGCGCATTTGTTTTGTTTTTGTATTCTCGCTCGCGATCAAACTCTCAGCTTGTGCAACAATCCGACGACAGTAGTGGAATGGGTACTTGTTGTAATTGTAATTTGTTTTTTAAAATGGGTAAAAAGTGCTCCGAATCGTATGGGAGGTACTTGAAGGAGTTGTCCAAATAAAAATTCTCTTCTTAGGGCTCACCTCCTACCTGCATAGAAAATTGTGTGAAAATTTCAGCCTTTTAGCTCTTTTCGTTTAGGCTGTGGCTCTTCCATTATCATCAGGACAAACTCTTTTATATACATAGATGTAATAAATAGGGAACTACTATTGAGTCATCTTCGTATTTAATAGCAGAACTAATTTTCTTTCCGTTAACACATCTTGTTATAATAATTATCTCAATCGTTGCAGATTAAAATTTTCCTGTGATCCTAAACAGTTTTATAAATCTGTTAACTCAAAACGTAGATCTTCAAGCTTGACATCCGCGGTTTACCTCGATGATACGAAAGCAAGTTCCGATCAGGCAGTCGCCGATGGATTTGCTGAGTATTTTCAATCAGTATACTATAGATCAAAAATTGAATATTATTGGATTTCCAGCAAAACTCTTTTCTTGGCTTTCGGAGTACTTGTGTGGTTGAACACAAAAAGTTATTTTTAAATCGTCTGTATCTAAACCTATTTTAGTTACCTCTGGTGTTCCCCAGGGATGTCACCGTGAACCTTAGATATTTAATCTGTTAATTAACGATCTTCCAGCTGTTATTAGTAACACCCGTGTATATAAGTTTGCTGATGGCTATGTTTCACATATAATGATACTTCCTTGTATAACTTACTACAGTCGGATTTGGGTGCATTGTCGGCCTGGTGCCGTTTTAACTTACTCAATTTGAATTGTTATGAATGTAACGTCGTGTCTTTTTGTAGAAGTACCCCTCATACTGCTCACTACTTGATGCTTCACCACTTGAACGCATGTTTGAAATTAATGATTAAGGCATTATTCTTGATCCTAAATTAAAGATTGACTCTCATATTTCGGCTATGGTCAATAAGGCCATTAGCCTCATTGGCTTCAACAAGCGGTGGTTGAAAAAGTTTAATGATCCCTACACCACTAAAACGCTTTGTACATCCCATCCTGGAATTTGGATCTTGTGTATGGTCCCCGCAATACGGAGATCACTAGGACAGAATTGAATCTGTGCAGAAGAAATTTCTCCCTTTTGTCCTTAGAAGTTTTAACTGGGTTTCTGGAGTTGACTAACCCCCGTATTCAAGTAGACTTCTTTAAATAAATCTTCCCACCCTCTTAAACCGTAGAACTATGCACGGAGTACTAATAGTTACTAACTATTTATTACTTTAGCAAGACTCAACGGTGAAATCGACTCATCAGTTCTTTTAAGTCGAATTAAATTAACTGTTCCGATTAGAGCTACCCGTTGCTTTTTGACCCTTAGCCTTGATCGTTGCTTGAGCAAGTATTTAATTCATGAACATAATAGAATATAACACAAAATACGTTTTTGGGACGCCATCTAAGTAGCCTGCTGAAGACGGCAAGCTTGAGTAGCCCGTTAAGGTGCCAGATATTCAGCGTTCTGTTGACGTCGAGCTTGAGACTGTTTGGGTGTATCCATAGCCCGTTGAGATGCCATTTATTCATCATGCTGTCGAGGCCGAGCTTGGGACTGTTCTGGTATCTCGGCAGCACTGTGAGCTGCCTCACGCTCTGCCTATTCAATCCTTCGCAGCTTGGCTTGTGGAAACGTCTCGTAAAGTCTAGCTACTTTCATAAATCGAGTTTTATTAGAGCTTTGGGAAAGATTAGACTTACGCTGTCGTGGCATAATTCCTAGCACGTGGTTTTTCTACACTTTCAAAAAATACACTTGATTGCTTTGCTTTTTTAACAAAATTCTACTTTAATGAACTCATTAAGAAAATATCTTAACAGATAAGACAAAGTGGGCAAAGAAGGTTGGCGTGGCAAGTTTTTTCGCGTTTGTCTTTATAAATTGTATCCTATGTGTATCTCCTGGTTCTAAGCTACCTCCCCACCAATTTTCAGCTAAATCAGTTCAACCGTTATAAAGTTATAAATAGTGTAACTAACACGACTTCTATATTATACTTTTAATTTAATTATTTTAACTATATTTTAATTCAAATTAATTTTGATTTCATATTCTGTCAGCTGCTCATAGCTGACAATAAATAAATTAATAAATAAATAAGATTGCCGAACGGCTTTTAGGATAACTCAAGAGTAATAAGTGAGAACAATTTTAAATGTAATAAGACTTAAAATTTCATCTATAAACTATTCAACTATCTTATGCTAGGCATCTAAGTGTACAAATGTGTAAAGCTAAAGCTAATCCAAAATTCCGGCTCCGTTGATGAGCTCCGGTCTTCAACAATTTTATTAAAGCGCTGCTGCAGAGCAGGTGCTCTGGGGTGATTACCTCCCCGTCGTTGGGATCGCTGGTGTCCGTCACGAGCGACCTGGAATTGAGCGATGCCTCGACATCCACCAGGCGCGTGCTCAATTTCATCCGGCGTCAGATTGGCGTTGCCGGACCCTCGCACCAGGCTGTGTTTAGCAGCCTTTCGTGCTGCTTTCCAAAGCCCGCCGAAGTGCGGTGTCCTCGGAGGGATAAGTCTTTATTGCACCGCTCTCTCCGCTGCGTACTACTTCAACCTCGGATTGCTTTCCAAAAAATGCCACTTGCAGCCCCTCAGCACTTTGGTCGCTCCTACGAAATTCGTCGCGATGTCGTTAAAAATTTTTTCCAGCAGTCCTCGGCACCCAATGAACCCTTTGAAAATATTAAAACAGGTATCAGTGAACAACCCTTGAGGCAAAACAAACAAAAATGGCAACGTGCGTTTTTACTGGTGGTCTATCTCTAATTCTATAGCTGGTGTAGAACGGTCCACAGACCTTCTCACAGTAGGTAAACATTTGCCCCAACAATAATGGCTTATTTCGAAAGCAGTGTACTCATTTTCGAACAATTGCAGAACATAAGCTTCGGGCATTGACCACCCAAAACTTGCTGCAACAGTCCAACAAGTACTTTTGCACCAGCATGGTATTGCCTAAGGTGTAAATGCCTAATAAATGGGCTGACCAATTCAGATTCTTTGGTAATAACAGGGGAAAATAAGCGCCGTATGAGATAGGGCCGTGTAACACACGTCCTCTTACTCGAATTAACTCAAATTTTATGCCATTCTCCTTAAATTCGTGGATAAATATATTCAACATAAGCTGTGCTTTTGACTACTGCGATCAGCTTGAAGAATGCAATTTTTCTTTCTGATGCAGATTCATTATGAGAATCATGTCTAAGCTACTTAAATCAAAACAAGTGGAAACGTTGCAGTCGGACGCAACCGACTGCGGTATACTCGATACCAGTATTAAAACCGGTAAAAAGAGGCCTCATTGCAAAGGGGTACGGATGCGGTAGGGGTGTACGCTGCCTTAAAGATTCTCCGATGCAGATGGGGATGCCACCAGCTGTCTTCGTTGCAAATTTGGTGACTCTAGCTCAAAGTTTGTAAGTTTGTTTGGAAAGGGGGGCTGGGGGCGGTATGGGTGAGCGTGTCATCAACATTTTTGATGCAGATCTTAGTGGAATGTCAATTGCTATCTTCACACCAAATTTGGTGACTCTAGCTCAAAGTTTGCAAAATGTGGGGAAAGGGGGGCTGGGGGCAGTATGGGTGGGCGTGGCATCAACATTTTTGATGCAGATCTTTGTGGAATGTCAATTGCTATCTTCATACCAAATTTGGTGACTCTAGCTCAAAGTTTGTAAATGGTGGGGAAAGGGGGGATGGGGGCGGTATGGGTGGGTGTGGCGTCCAAATTTTTGCTCCAGATCTTTGTGGCATCTCAATTGCTATCTTCATACCAAATTTGGTGACTCTAGCGCAAAGTTTGTAAATGGTGGGGAAAGGGGGGTGGAATGGGTGGGCTTGGCTCCAAAACTTTAATGCAGGTTTTTGGGGGTCGTTGCCAGCTATCTTCCTACCAAATTTGGAGGCTCTAGCTCCACAACTCTGGAAGATACACGCATTCCCGTTTTTGACGAAGCGTTGGGGCACATGGGGGTGGCTAGGGCAGTATTGGTAGGCGTGGCATCCAATCTTTTGATGCAGTTTTTTGGGGGTCGTTGCCAGCCATCTTCTTACCAAATTTGGTGGCTCTAGCTCCACTACTTTGGAAGATACACGCATTCCCGTTTTTGACGAAGCGTTGGGGCACATGGGGGTGGCTAGGGCGGTATTGGTGGGCGTGGCATCCAATTAGGGGGTCATCATCACCTATCTTGGCACCAAAATTGGTGGCTATAGCTCAAAAACTGTGGGAGATATAGGCTTTTTTGACTTAAAAATGCGGGGGGGCTGGGGGCGGAATGGGTGGGCGTGGCTCCAAAATTTTTGATGGAGATTTTTGGGGGTTGCGAGTAGCTATCTTCTCACTAAATTTGGTATTTCTAGCTTTAAGGATGTGCGAAATATGTGGATTTATTGGTTTTGAGTTATCGAATTTATCGATTTGCCAGCCCCCCAGTTATCGTAGAACCCCCATCTTGACACTTTAATTTACTATCCTATAGATAAAGAGAATTGGAAAGTTTCAAGTCTCTAGCTTGAAGGGTGTGGAAAAAAGTTGCGTTCATACAGACGGACAGACGGACAGACACCATGACGGACATTGCACAAACTCAATATACTCTTTACCTTCGGTATCGAGTATAATCAAAGTACATATGCCATTATACGGACCAGCTTAAAAAACCTTGAATAACGATTAATTAATTGCTGAACCGCATTTTTCAAGCCCTCTGAAGTTTTGAATCCTGACGCTATTTCAAACTGATGAAGCTGGGCCAATCGATTTTCCGCTGCCATTAAAAAACCTGGCCCATTGAGCCACAAGGAACTCATAATTTCAGTAATATCGGTTCACTGGAAACCAAGTCTCTATCCAAACAATAATACAAGGTGACCTGGAAATTTGACCAGAAAATCAAGCTTTCTATCGTGAATTTCGTCATAGTGGCCGCCATTTGTGGCCAAAGCTTGGCCTGCAACCGTGCTGCACAAAGCTCTAGCCGGGGTATTGTTTTCACATTGAGCGGAGCTACACTAGAATTTACCGTTAGCAAAGAACGCCATCGTCTTTGTTGTTGCATGTTCGGCCGTAGAAGCAACAATCATAGGCGTGACTGGACGCGTCAGCAAAACCGTGGAATTGAACGCTATGGTACAAATTCAAACACGTACTGAGGGATTGAGATCTTGTGAAAGTCCCGCAGGGTAGTAGTAAACTTCTTCCATGCAATGTGAAGACTCATAGAAATAGCTTCATCCCCATCTATCTTCAGCCTCCTCAACTCCTGCAACAACATTTTTATACCCTGAACCCATAAAATGGGTAAAAAGGGTATATTGGTTTTGTGCAAAAGTATTTAACAGGCAGAAGGAAGCATCTCCGACCCCATAAATTATATACATTCTTGATCAGTATCAACAGCCATGTCCGTCTGTCTGTCCGTCTGTATGAACGCGTCGATCTCAGAGACTACAAGAGCTAGAGACTGCAGATTTTGAATATAAATTCTCCTATACCATAAGCAGAACAAGTTTGTTTCAAATTATCGATAACTATTCTGGTTTCCGATATACACATGGAATCGATTACAAAAAATATCGAATTTGGAAAATGTAAAAATGGGGGTTGAAATAATGGGTAACGATAGAACTTTTCTGAGAATTTCGTCTAAATTGGTTAAGAAACACCGGAGGTTTCGAATTGAATCGATTGAAGTTAAGTCAGTACACCAAAGTCTTATATAAATTTAATATATTTATTGCAACTGGGTGCAACTAGTCGGGCTCTACCGACTAGAGCCTTCTTACATGTTTCCTTTGTGACAATGGGACCCAATAAGCCAATAAAATCAAACAAATGAGAGGCTATGCACAAGATGTTACGCTTTTTTGGTTTTGAGGATGCAAAACTATCCACGTCAAGATGATAGTCAAAAACATCCTCTTCAGGTGCCCAACGGCATTCCAAGCGTCTTAGCAGAGTTTTGCTCATACCTTTTTTTTTTGTTAACTTCTCCGCTGGTGTCATTTTCTCCAGAATGATTCTGGCAATTGGAAGCCATCTTGGCCCGTGGATAACCTCCTGAGTGCAATATCTTACTAACCTGGTTGCAGATAGCGTCCAGCTCTTTTAAACTGCACCTACCAGCTTAGAAAAAATTTTTAATCACTTCCGAACAAATGGGATGTGAATGTGCGCTTATACTTGCCAATGTAACAGTATTCAAACTGTATGCCTGGGTATCTTGCGAAGTGTTTTCTCTCTACAAAATATGTTGGAAGTTACTGCACATTTGTTCCACCGAAAGTTGATCAGTGCTGAATAAACCTCCCTATGAATAGTTGGCCCCACGAAGTTTAGTTGAGGTACTTTTAGGTCTCACTAAAGGAGCAGACTTCAGGATGGACAGATGTTTGTCCCAAATCCAAATACTCTTTCATGAAGTCATTAAACATACTTCAAAGGTTGTCATCCTTGGATAATTTGTGCTTAAGTTGCAAAAAACGGCTTTCAGCAGTTTGAAAGGACAGGCCAAGAACTTTTGGATCGGAGGGTAACCGTTTTGTAGTTTTCTTAAAATTGAATTCACAGGCCTGCTGTTCAGCTGTGTAGCGCACAGCCTTTGACTTGATTGGACAGTTGTCCGAATCCCAAAATGAATTAACTAATGAGTCAAGAGAACAATTATCAACTTGAGCTACTGAACTACTACTAAACTGTTGCCGAGGCACTTGTCCAGTACATTTGCCGCAACAATCTAGCCTATTTTTTTTTTTTTTATTATAGGAAGCTCGGAATGTTATTTTATCTGCCCAACGCACAATAACCCCATAAAATAATTCCGCTCCCAACAGGACGTCAACCGTAGCTGGCTTATAAAACTCTGGATCTGGACATCTGAAGAATTTTGTCCCAAGTTTTCAAGTCGATCCGAGTAATAGTTTCGAAGATATAGCTTATTAAAGTTGCGCGCTAAACTTTAAACGCGTTTTTCTCGAAACTGTGATTTCAAAGTCGGTTGTCAAGATTTCTCGGAAACTACGGAACCGATCTTGATCAAATTTTGCACAGGTCTTCGAGACACCATTCTTTTTTTGTAATTACAACTATTTTTAAAAAAATACAATATAGGAAAAATTAGACCGAAATTTGAATTTTTTTTAAATTTATTTTTCGTTCAATTACTAGCTTATATTCTTAACTAAAAGAGGAACAATTGGTTTTTCATTTTGTATGATCCTGTTATGCTGTCAACGCGGAAGCATCCTTTTCCGAGGGGTAACCCGAAATGATGTCGGAATGGCGGAGTTCTTAATATATGTATTTGAAAATTTCAGAAATTATTTGTAAGACTTAAAAAAGTTTGAATTAAATATATTACTTATTATCGAAAAAAAATTATTAAAAATTATTTTTTTGCCTATGAAACCCATGTAGCCCCTTAATTTATTTTGGTATTTTCCAGCTTAATATGGAAATAGACTATCTTTAATGCTAACAATAGCGGCAGCAAAAACGACTTGATACGCATTGAGCACTAAACGACGGACAAGAATATATATTGTGATCTGCAGACTTGCAATAAGCACATGCAGACGACGACTTATCCCCTCCATTAGCACAAGCAAATGAAGACTTATGTTGCGGCTTTACATCATTTCGTAACATTTTGTTTGTCTGCTGACTTTTCTGCGAGGCTTGGCTAGGTTACAACGCGGTTGCTGCGTGTAGCGACTGAGACGCAGCGGCGGTGTTCGGCTGCGGTAGGGCTCGGTCATCGGCTTTCCCTGTTCTTTCGCAAAAAAAAAAGATTGGGGCATCGCCAAAAAATTAGGTAAAGAGTAAGCTGGGCCTTAGTGTACTCCGGAGAGTTAATGTTTTGGGTAGTTCGCTCTCAAACAAAACGAAACAAAATACCCGACTGTACCCGGAATACCGAATGGCGTTAAAGCACGCAAAAAAAAAACTATCCCCCGTGTCGCTGGCAGCGTGATTCCATATAACTAAGGCAAAGAATTTTTTTTTCCAATTTATTTCAAACATGTGCAACCCTATTAATAACCTCACAAATAAAACACAAAAATTGATTTATTTTTCCAGTTTTAGCTTTGTTTTTATTTTACTTTTTTTTTTATATATAACCCAAAGGTTAGGAAGCGGCGAAACGCCGCTTCTACTGACAAAAAAATTAAAAAATAAATAAATGATATGCTCGAAATGCCAAAATCTCTGAGTCCCTGCTCGGGTGCCAACTGTAAAGAAATGATCTAAGGCTGGGGTAACAACTCAGTCCAGTCCAGAGTCATTTTACAATATAATTTATAAAGTAGCGAGACTCAGAGAGTATTTCGGCAACCTTTGCTCAACAGGCCCACGCACATCGAGAAAACGCTCGAGATGTGAAAAAAAAAAAAAAAAAACGGAGGCAGTAGGTTACCCACAAGACACACCACAAGGCGCAGAGAAACCCTCAGAACGCGCTATGTTGAACCTTGTGGTGCCCGAGCGATGCCAGATAGCCACAAAACGTGCAGAGAGCGCTCGGAGCAATAAAAAATCAATGAGTTGGAGCTCACGGGCTATGTGTTAACACCTATTTGTAAGTGTGTTTGTAACTTTACTGTTGTTATGAGCACGTTTTCTTGAACAAAAGTAATATTTTATTAAATTTGGGTTTACTTTTTGAATTTGGGTTCATCATTCGTCAGTTCATTCTCATATTAAAGAAGACCGCTACGTTAGTCTGGAAATAAGTGTAAGAATTCATCATTCGTCTAGTGCATTTCTGTTTTGCTTCTTTTGTGAATGCACACAAGCTCACACTTTTTATTATAGCTAAATTTAATTATTGCCAACCCATTATTCTCTATTAAAACTAAATATATTAATAATTCCTAACCCAGAAAATCTGCACCTACCAATAAATAAGCTTGTACGTAATAGTATTTTCTTTTGTGGTCGTTTGTGGGCATAACATAAACAGCACAACCACGTGACTCGACCGTCTCAGTCGGCTGCTTCTCTGCAATTAAGCACAAACAAAACAAAGCGAATGTAAAGCAACAGACACAGCGTTCGTTAATTCACGAGCGAGACTTCGTCTTTTACGACCACTTTTCTCTGCCGCAACACCAATACCATCATATTCGTTTTCAGGCAGAGACAATTGTTGTACAACAGCCACATACTTTTTCAATTTTGGACTGCCTATCTGTGAGAGTTACGGCAGCCAGTTACGGGGTATGCATGTGAGTTACGGCAGAGATTGTTTGATAGTGTGTGACTTTGATTTGATACGCTACAGCGCGTATAGATTTTACACATCAAAAAACTGAAAGAGTTGCGGGACACGTGCAAGACTCACCAAAACGCACAGAGAAACCATAGGAATGCGCTTTGTTAATTCTTGCGGTGTCCGGGCAATACAGACAGCCACAACCACGTGCAGAGAGTGCTCGGAACACGTGTTTGAGCTGTACGGAGCGCCACTGCTGAAAAAGGAAGGGGGGGGAACACTTGTTGACGCACTTAACGCCGTATGTTGCTCTCGCTCTGATGCTTGCACTGCTGTCGCTGTCACGCGTGGTCTCTCCTTTTGATGCGCGAACTTTGATTTATATTTATGTTCAAAATGTGTTGTGGGGGTAGAATGTATGTAGTGGTAGAATGTTGGAGTTGATATTTGTTACGGACTCAGATTGCTGTCATGTTAGTAGAGTAC
Source organism: Scaptomyza montana (assembly GCA_018904305.1). Classification (NCBI taxonomy): domain Eukaryota; kingdom Metazoa; phylum Arthropoda; class Insecta; order Diptera; family Drosophilidae; genus Scaptomyza; species Scaptomyza montana. Next base: position 280,085 of record JAEIGR010000123.1, read on the forward strand.
CCCCTCTAGTGCTTCCGGAAGATACCTACCATCCAACCTTAGAACTATCCATCGAAGGTCTTAACACTAGTCCAGCATATAATTATTCTTAAACGTCCCGTTGTTTTCGTAAAACTAACTTTACTAAATTAAATTATCTTCTTCAGCATACTAATTGGTCTCACCTTTATTCTTGTAGTCATATTGAAACTGCCATTGCCATATTTTATAGGACATTGAATTAGCTTTTGGATATCTGTGTTCCCCTTTCTTGTTCCTTAAGTAATAATAAACCACCTTGGTTTACGAGGGAACTATCGAAATCGAAAAACGCAAGACAAGATCATATATAAAATGTAATAAATAGGGAACTACTATTGAGTCATCTTCGTATTTAATAGCAGAACTAATTTTCTTTCTGTTAACACATCTTGTTATAATAATTATCTCAATCGTTGCAGATTAAAATTTTCCTGTGATCCTAAACAGTTTTATAAATCTGTTAACTCAAAACGTAAATCTTCAAGCTTGACATCCGCGGTTTACCTCGATGATACGAAAGCAAGTTCCGATCAGGCAGTCGCCGATGGATTTGCTGAGTATTTTCAATCAGTATACTATAGATCAAAAATTGAATATTATTGGATTTCCAGCAAAACTCTTTTCTTGGCTTTCGGAGTACTTGTGTGGTTGAACACAAAAAGTTATTTTTAAATCGTCTGTATCTAAACCTATTTTAGTTACCTCTGGTGTTCCCCAGGGATGTCACCGTGAACCTTAGATATTTAATCTGTTAATTAACGATCTTCCAGCTGTTATTAGTAACACCCGTGTATATAAGTTTGCTGATGGCTATGTTTCACATATAATGATACTTCCTTGTATAACTTACTACAGTCGGATTTGGGTGCATTGTCGGCCTGGTGCCGTTTTAACTTACTCAATTTGAATTGTTATGAATGTAACGTCGTGTCTTTTTGTAGAAGTACCCCTCATACTGCTCACTACTTGATGCTTCACCACTTGAACGCATGTTTGAAATTAATGATTAAGGCATTATTCTTGATCCTAAATTAAAGATTGACTCTCATATTTCGGCTATGGTCAATAAGGCCATTAGCCTCATTGGCTTCAACAAGCGGTGGTTGAAAAAGTTTAATGATCCCTACACCACTAAAACGCTTTGTACATCCCATCCTGGAATTTGGATCTTGTGTATGGTCCCCGCAATACGGAGATCACTAGGACAGAATTGAATCTGTGCAGAAGAAATTTCTCCTTTTTGTCCTTAGAAGTTTTAACTGGGTTTCTGGAGTTGACTAACCCCCGTATTCAAGTAGACTTCTTTAAATAAATCTTCCCACCCTCTTAAACCGTAGAACTATGCACGGAGTACTAATAGTTACTAACTATTTATTACTTTAGCAAGACTCAACGGTGAAATCGACTCATCAGTTCTTTTAAGTCGAATTAAATTAACTGTTCCGATTAGAGCTACCCGTTGCTTTTTGACCCTTAGCCTTGATCGTTGCTTGAGCAAGTATTTAATTCATGAACATAATAGAATATAACACAAAATACGTTTTTGGGACGCCATCTAAGTAGCCTGCTGAAGACGGCAAGCTTGAGTAGCCCGTTAAGATGCCAGATATTCAGCGTTCTGTTGACGTCGAGCTTGAGACTGTTTGGGTGTATCCATAGCCCGTTGAGATGCCATTTATTCATCATGCTGTCGAGGCCGAGCTTGGGACTGTTCTGGTATCTCGGCAGCACTGTGAGCTGCCTCACGCTCTGCCTATTCAATCCTTCGCAGCTTGGCTTGTGGAAACGTCTCGTAAAGTCTAGCTACTTTCATAAATCGAGTTTTATAAGAGCTTTGGGAAAGATTAGACTTACGCTGTCGTGGCATAATTCCTAGCACGTGGTTTTTCTACACTTTCAAAAAATACACTTGATTGCTTTGCTTTTTTAACAAAATTCTACTTTAATGAACTCATTAAGAAAATATCTTGACAGATAAGACAAAGTGGGCAAAGAAGGTTGGCGTGGCAAGTTTTTTCGCGTTTGTCTTTATAAATTGTATCCTATGTGTATCTCCTGGTTCTAAGCTACCTCCCCACCAATTTTCAGCTAAATCAGTTCAACCGTTCTAAAGTTATAAATAGTGTAACTAACACGACTTCTATATTATACTTTTAATTTAATTATTTTAACTATATTTTAATTCAAATTAATTTTGATTTCATATTCTGTCAGCTGCTCATAGCTGACAATAAATAAATTAATAAATAAATAAGATTGCCGATCGGCTTTTAGGATAACTCAAGAGTAATAAGTGAGAACAATTTTAAATGTAATAAGACTTAAAATTTCATCTATAAACTATTCAACTATCTTATGCTAGGCATCTAAGTGTACAAATGTGTAAAGCTAAAGCTAATCCAAAATTCCGGCTCCGTTGATGAGCTCCGGTCTTCAACAATTTTATTAAAGCGCTGCTGCAGAGCAGGTGCTCTGGGGTGATTACCTCCCCGTCGTTGGGATCGCTGGTGTCCGTCACGAGCGACCTGGAATTGAGCGATGCCTCGACATCCACCAGGCGCGTGCTCAATTTCATCCGGCGTCAGATTGGCGTTGCCGGACCCTCGCACCAGGCTGTGTTTAGCAGCCTTTCGTGCTGCTTTCCAAAGCCCGCCGAAGTGCGGTGTCCTCGGAGGGATAAGTCTTTATTGCACCGCTCTCTCCGCTGCGTACTCCTTCAACCTCGGATTGCTTTCCAAAAAATGCCACTTGCAGCCCCTCAGCACTTTGGTCGCTCATACGAAATTCGTCGCGTTGTCGTTAAAAATTTTTCCAGCAGTCCTCGTCTCCCAATGAACCCATTGAAAATATTAAAGCAGGTATCAGTGAACAACCCTTGAGGCAAAACAAACAAAAATGGCAACGTGCGTTTTTACTGGTGGTCTATCTCTAATTCTATAGCTGGTGTAGAACGGTCCACAGAAACCTGCGCCTCTAATGGGCCGACCTTCTCACAGTAGGTAAACATTTTTATTATTTGCCCCAACAATAATGGCTTATTTCGAAAGCAGTGTACTCATTTTCGAACAATTGCAGAACATAAGCTTCGGGCATTGACCACCCAAAACTTGCTGCAACAGTCCAACAAGTACTTTTGCACCAGCATGGTATTGCCTAAGGTGTAAATGCCTAATAAATGGGCTGACCAATTCAGATTCTTTGGTAATAACAGGGGAAAATAAGCGCCGTATGAGATAGGGCCGTGTAACACACGTCCTCTTACTCGAATTAACTCAAATTTTATGCCATTCTCCTTAAATTCGTGGATAAATATATTCAACTTAAGCTGTGCTTTTGACTACTGCGATCAGCTTGAAGAATGCAATTTTTCTTTCTTATGCAGATTCATTATGAGAATCATGTCTAAGCTACTTAAATCAATATCAAAGTACATATGCCATTATACGGACCAGCTTAAAAAACCTCGAATAACGATTAATTAATTGCAGAATGGAATTGGACTCAACATCAGCTAGTTCCAGGTACACACAACCGCATTTTTCAAGCCCTCTGAAGTTTTGAATCCTGACGCTATTTCAAACTGATGAAGCTGGGCCAATCGATTTTCCGCTGCCATTAAAAAACCTGGCCCATTGAGCCACAAGGAACTCATAATTTCAGTAATATCGGTTCACTGGAAACCAAGTCTCTATCCAAACAATAATACAAGGTGACCTGGAAATTTGACCAGAAAATCAAGCTTTCTATCGTGAATTTCGTCATAGTGGCTGCCATTTGTGGCCAAAGCTTGGCCTGCAACCGTGCTGCACAAAGCTCTAGCCGGGGTATTGTTTTTACATTGAGCGGAGCTACACTAGAATTTACCGTTAGCAAAGAACGCCATCGTCTTTGTTGTTGCATGTTCGGCCGTAGAAGCAACAATCATAGGAGAGACTGGACGCGTCAGCAAAACCGTGGAATTGAACGCTATGGTACAAATTCAAACACGTACTGAGGGATTGAGATCTTGTGAAAGTCCCGCAGGGTAGTAGTAAACTTCTTCCATGCAATGTGAAGACTCATAGAAATAGCTTCATCCCCATCTATCTTCAGCCTCCTCAACTCCTGCAACAACATTTTTATACCCTGAACCCATAAAATGGGTAAAAAGGGTATATTGGTTTTGTGCAAAAGTATTTAACAGGCAGAAGGAAGCATCTCCGACCCCATAAATTATATACATTCTTGATCAGTATCAACAGCCATGTCCGTCTGTCTGTCCGTCTGTATGAACGCGTCGATCTCAGAGACTACAAGAGCTAGAGACTGCAGATTTTGAATATAAATTCTCCTATACCATAAGCAGAACAAGTTTGTTTCAAATTATCGATAACTATTCTGGTTTCCGATATACACATGGAATCGATTACAAAAAATATCGAATTTGGAAAATGTAAAAATGGGGGTTGAAATAATGGGTAACGATAGAACTTTTCTGAGAATTTCATCTAAATTGGTTAAGAAACACCGGAGGTTTCGAATTTAATCGATTGTATTGATAAATTGTATCCTATGTGTTTCTCCTGGTTCTAAGCTACCTCCCCACCAATTCTCAGCTAAATCATTTCAACCGTTCTAAAGTTATAAATAGTGTAACTAACACGACTTCTATATTATACTTTTAATTTAATTATTTTAACTATATTTTAATTCAAATTAATTTTGATTTCATATTCTGTCAGCTGCTCATAGCTGACAATAAATAAATTAATAAATAAATAAGATTGCCGATCGGCTTTTAGGATAACTCAAGAGTAATAAGTGAGAACAATTTTAAATGTAATAAGACTTAAAATTTCATCTATAAACTATTCAACTATCTTATGCTAGGCATCTAAGTGTACAAATGTGTAAAGCTAAAGCTAATCCAAAATTCCGGCTCCGTTGATGAGCTCCGGTCTTCAACAATTTTATTAAAGCGCTGCTGCAGAGCAGGTGCTCTGGGGTGATTACCTCCCCGTCGTTGGGATCGCTGGTGTCCGTCACGAGCGACCTGGAATTGAGCGATGCCTCGACATCCACCAGGCGCGTGCTCAATTTTATCCGGCGTCAGATTGGCGTTGCCAGACCCTCGCACAAGGCTGTGTTTAGCAGCCTTTCGTGCTGCTTTCCAAAGCCCGCCGAAGTGCGGTGTCCTCGGAGGGATAAGTCTTTATTGCACCGCTCTCTCCGCTGCGTACTCCTTCAACCTCGGATTGCTTTCCAAAAAATGCCACTTGCAGCCCCTCAGCACTTTGGTCGCTCCTACGAAATTCGTCGCGATGTCGTTAAAAATTTTTTCCAGCAGTCCTCGGCACCCAATGAACCCTTTGAAAATATTAAAACAGGTATCAGTGAACAACCCTTGAGGCAAAACAAACAAAAATGGCAACGTGCGTTTTTACTGGTGGTCTATCTCTAATTCTATAGCTGGTGTAGAACGGTCCACAGAAACCTGCGACCTAATAAATGGGCTGACCAATTCAGATTCTTTGGTAATAACAGGGGAAAATAAGCGCCGTATGAGATACGGCCGTGTAACACACGTCCTCTTACTCGAATTAACTCAAATTTTATGCCATTCTCCTTAAATTCGTGGATAAATATATTCAACTTAAGCTGTGCTTTTGACTACTGCGATCAGCTTGAAGAATGCAATTTTTCTTTCTGATGCTGATTCATTATGAGAATCATGTCTAAGCTACTTAAATCAAAATCAAAGTACATATGCCATTATACGGACCAGCTTAAAAAACCTCGAATAACGATTAATTAATTGCAGAATGGAATTGGACTCAACATCAGCTAGTTCCAGGTACACACAACCGCATTTTTCAAGCCCTCTGAAGTTTTGAATCCTGACGCTATTTCAAACTGATGAAGCTGGGCCAATCGATTTTCCGCTGCCATTAAAAAACCTGGCCCATTGAGCCACAAGGAACTCATAATTTCAGTAATATCGGTTCACTGGAAACCAAGTCTCTATCCAAACAACAATACAAGGTGACCTGGAAATTTGACCAGAAAATCAAGCTTTCTATCGTGAATTTCGTCATAGTGGCTGCCATTTGTGGCCAAAGCTTGGCCTGCAACCGTGCTGCACAAAGCTCTAGCCGGGGTATTGTTTTCACATTGAGCGGAGCTACACTAGAATTTACCGTAAGCAAAGAACGCCAACGTCTTTGTTGTTGCATGTTCGGCCGTAGAAGCAACAATCATAGGCGTGACTGGACGCGTCAGCAAAACCGTGGAATTGAACGCTATGGTACAAATTCAAACACGTACTGAGGGATTGAGATCTTGTGAAAGTCCCGCAGGGTAGTAGTAAACTTCTTCCATGCAATGTGAAGACTCATAGAAATAGCTTCATCCCCATCTATCTTCAGCCTCCTCAACTCCTGCAACAACATTTTTATACCCTGAACCCATAAAATGGGTAAAAATGGTATAATGGTTTTGTGCAAAAGTATTTAACAGGCAGAAAGAAGAATCTCCGACCCCATAAATTATATACATTCTTGATCAGTATCAACAGCCGAGTCGATATAGCCATGTCCGTCTGTATGAACGCGTCGATCTCAGAGACTACAAAAGCTAGAGACTGCAGATTTTGAATATAAATTCTCCTATACCATAAGCAGAACAAGTTTGTTTCAAATTATCGATAACTATTCTGGTTTCCGATATACACATGGAATCGATTACAAAAAATATCGAATTTGGAAAATGTAAAAATGGGGGTTGAAATAATGGGTAACGATAGAACTTTTCTGAGAATTTCATCTAAATTGGTTAAGAAACACCGGAGGTTTCGAATTTAATCGATTGTATTTATAAATTGTATCCTATGTGTTTCTCCTGGTTCTAAGCTACCTCCCCAACAATTCTCAGCTAAATCAGTTCAACCGTTCCAAAGTTATAAATAGTGTAACTAACACGACTTCTATATTATACTTTTAATTTAATTATTTTAACTATATTTTAATTCAAATTAATTTTGATTTCATATTCTGTCAGCTGCTCATAGCTGACAATAAATAAATTAATAAATAAATAAGATTGCCGATCGGCTTTTAGGATAACTCAAGAGTAATAAGTGAGAACAATTTTAAATGTAATAAGACTTAAAATTTCATCTATAAACTATTCAACTATCTTATGCTAGGCATCTAAGTGTACAAATGTGTAAAGCTAAAGCTAATCCAAAATTCCGGCTCCGTTGATGAGCTCCGGTCTTCAACAATTTTATTAAAGCGCTGCTGCAGAGCAGGTGCTCTGGGGTGATTACCTCCCCGTCGTTGGGATCGCTGGTGTCCGTCACGAGCGATCTGGAATTGAGCGATGCCTCGACATCCACCAGGCGCGTGCTCAATTTCATCCGGCGTCAGATTGGCGTTGCCGGACCCTCGCACCAGGCTGTGTTTAGCAGCCTTTCGTGCTGCTTTCCAAAGCCCGCCGAAGTGCGGTGTCCTCGGAGGGATAAGTCTTTATTGCACCGCTCTCTCCGCTGCGTACTACTTCAACCTCGGATTGCTTTCCAAAAAATGCCACTTGCAGCCCCTCAGCACTTTGGTCGCTCATACGAAATTCGTCGCGTTGTCGTTAAAAATTTTTCCAGCAGTCCTCGTCTCCCAATGAACCCTTTGAAAATATTAAAGCAGGTATCAGTGAACAACCCTTGAGGCAAAACAAACAAAAATGGCAACGTGCGTTTTTACTGGTGGTCTATCTCTAATTCTATAGCTGGTGTAGAACGGTCCACAGAAACCTGCGCCTCTAATGGGCCGACCTTCTCACAGTAGGTAAACATTTTTATTATTTGCCCCAACAATAATGGCTTATTTCGAAAGCAGTGTACTCATTTTCGAACAATTGCAGAACATAAGCTTCGGGCATTGACCACCCAAACTTGCTGCAACAGTCCAACAAGTACTTTTGCACCAGCATGGTATTGCCTAAGGTGCAAATGCCTAATAAATGGGCTGACCAATTCAGATTCTTTGGTAATAACAGGGGAAAATAAGCGCCGTATGAGATAGGGCCGTGTAACACACGTCCTCTTACTCGAATTAACTCAAATTTTATGCCATTCTCCTTAAATTCGTGGATAAATATATTCAACTTAAGCTGTGCTTTTGACTACTGCGATCAGCTTGAAGAATGCAATTTTTCTTTCTTATGCAGATTCATTATGAGAATCATGTCTAAGCTACTTAAATCAATATCAAAGTACATATGCCATTATACGGACCAGCTTAAAAAACCTCGAATAACGATTAATTAATTGCAGAATGGAATTGGACTCAACATCAGCTAGTTCCAGGTACACACAACCGCATTTTTCAAGCCCTCTGAAGTTTTGAATCCTGACGCTATTTCAAACTGATGAAGCTGGGCCAATCGATTTTCCGCTGCCATTAAAAAACCTGGCCCATTGAGCCACAAGGAACTCATAATTTCAGTAATATCGGTTCACTGGAAACCAAGTCTCTATCCAAACAATAATACAAGGTGACCTGGAAATTTGACCAGAAAATCAAGCTTTCTATCGTGAATTTCGTCATAGTGGCCGCCATTTGTGGCCAAAGCTTGGCCTGCAACCGTGCTGCACAAAGCTCTAGCCGGGGTATTGTTTTCACATTGAGCGAAGCTACACTAGAATTTACCGTTAGCAAAGAACGCCATCGTCTTTGTTGTTGCATGTTCGGCCGTAGAAGCAACAATCATAGGCGTGACTGGACGCGTCAGCAAAACCGTGGAATTGAACGCTATGGTACAAATTCAAACACGTACTGAGGGATTGAGATCTTGTGAAAGTCCCGCAGGGTAGTAGTAAACTTCTTCCATGCAATGTGAAGACTCATAGAAATAGCTTCATCCCCATCTATCTTCAGCCTCCTCAACTCCTGCAACAACATTTTTATACCCTGAACCCATAAAATGGGTAAAAAGGGTATATTGGTTTTGTGCAAAAGTATTTAACAGGCAGAAGGAAGCATCTCCGACCCCATAAATTATATACATTCTTGATCAGTATCAACAGCCATGTCCGTCTGTCTGTCCGTCTGTATGAACGCGTCGATCTCAGAGACTACAAGAGCTAGAGACTGCAGATTTTGAATATAAATTCTCCTATACCATAAGCAGAACAAGTTTGTTTCAAATTATCGATAACTATTCTGGTTTCCGATATACACATGGAATCGATTACAAAAAATATCGAATTTGGAAAATGTAAAAATGGGGGTTGAAATAATGGGTAACGATAGAACTTTTCTGAGAATTTCGTCTAAATTGGTTAAGAAACACCGGAGGTTTCGAATTGAATCGATTGAAGTTAAGTCAGTACACCAAAGTCTTATATAAATTTAATATATTTATTGCAACTGGGTGCAACTAGTCGGGCTCTACCGACTAGAGCCTTCTTACATGTTTCCTTTGTGACAATGGGACCCAATAAGCCAATAAAATCAAACAAATGAGAGGCTATGCACAAGATGTTACGCTTTTTTGGTTTTGAGGATGCAAAACTATCCACGTTAAGATGATAGTCAAAAACATCCTCTTCAGGTGCCCAACGGCATTCCAAGCGTCTTAGCAGAGTTTTGCTCATACCTTTTTTTTTGTTAACTTCTCCGCTGGTGTCATTTTCTCCAGAATGATTCTGGCAATTGGAAGCCATCTTGGCCCGTGGATAACCTCCTGAGTGCAATATCTTACTAACCTGGTTGCAGATAGCGTCCAGCTCTTTTAAACTGCACCTACCAGCTTAGAAAAATTTTTAATCACTTCCGAACAAATGGGATGTGAATGTGCGCTTATACTTGCCAATGTAACAGTATTCAAACTGTATGCCTGGGTATCTTGCGAAGTGTTTTCTCTCTACAAAATATGTTGGAAGTTACTGCACATTTGTTCCACCGAAAGTTGATCAGTGCTGAATAAACCTCCCTATGAATAGTTGGCCCCACGAAGTTTAGTTGAGGTACTTTTAGGTCTCACTAAAGGAGCAGACTTCAGGATGGACAGATGTTTGTCCCAAATCCAAATACTCTTTCATGAAGTCATTAAACATACTTCAAAGGTTGTCATCCTTGGATAATTTGTGCTTAAGTTGCAAAAAACGGCTTTCAGCAGTTTGAAAGGACAGGCCAAGAACTTTTGGATCGGAGGGTAACCGTTTTGTAGTTTTCTTAAAATTGAATTCACAGGCCTGCTGTTCAGCTGCGTAGCGCACAGCCTTTGACTTGATTGGACAGTTGTCCGAATCCCAAAATGAATTAACTAATGAGTCAAGAGAACAATTATCAACTTGAGCTACTGAACTACTACTAAACTGTTGCCGAGGCACTTGTCCAGTACATTTGCCGCAACAATCTAGCCAATTTTTTTTTTTTTTATTATAGGAAGCTTGGAATGTTATTTTATCTGCCCAACGCACAATAACCCCATAAAATAATTCCGCTCCCAACAGGACGTCAACCGTAGCTGGCTTATAAAACTCTGGATCTGGACATCTGAAGAATTTTGTCCCAAGTTTTCAAGTCGATCCGAGTAATAGTTTCGAAGATATAGCTTATTAAAGTTGCGCGCTAAACTTTAAACGCGTTTTTCTCGAAACTGTGATTTCAAAGTCGGTTGTCAAGATTTCTCGGAAACTACGGAACCGATCTTGATCAAATTTTGCACAGGTCTTCGAGACACCATTCTTTTTTTGTAATTACAACTATTTTTAAAAAATACAATATAGGAAAAATTAGACCGAAATTTGAATTTTTTTTAAATTTATTTTTCGTTCAATTACTAGCTTATATTCTTAACTAAAAGAGGAACAATTGGTTTTTCATTTTGTATGATCCTGTTATGCTGTCAACGCGGAAGCATCCTTTTCCGAGGGGTAACCCGAAATGACGTCGGAATGGCGGAGTTCTTAATATATGTATTTGACAATTTCAGAAATTATTTGTAAGACTTAAAAAAGTTTGAATTAAATATATTACTTATTATCGGAAAAAAAATTATTAAAAATTATTTTTTTGCCTATGAAACCCATGTAGCCCCTTAATTTATTTTGGTATTTTCCAGCTTAATATGGAAATAGACTATCTTTAATGCTAACAATAGCGGTAGCAAAAACAATTTGATACGCATTGAGCACGTGACCTGCCTATGCCTCCGAAGCTGAGGCAACTTGCACAGGTGCATTATACCTGTGAAGCAAAGAATGGTGAGGCTTTGAACAAACTCGACTCTTCGACGGTGAAGCAATTCAGACATATCCTTTGAGTTTTGACTTACTCAAAATGTTGCATTACGGAAATAGCACTAAGCGACGTACAAGAATATATATTGTGATCTGCAGACTTGCAATAAGTACATGCAAACGACTACTTATCCCCTCAACTAGCACAAGCAAATGAAAACTAATGTTGCGGCTTTACTTCATTTCGTAACATTTTGTTTGGCTGCTGACTTTTCTGCTGTCACGTATTGGTACCCCCTATTTAGTTGTTAATCACAATGTTCTCAGGATGGCAGCTTATCATAATCAAGCTGTAAGAGAAATTGACGCGAGCACACGCACAAAAAATTTATTGAAGCGAAACACAATTGAAGTATTGCGCAAAGGGCGAAAAACAAACCAGATGTTAGAGTCCAAAAACTTCAAACAAGCGTGCAAGTGCAAGTCTTTATGTATGTACATATAATTGTGCGTAGCAGTATCGTTTTGTAAAATGCACGAAGACACCAGGGATGAAGCTGTGGCAAGAGTCACTCAGCTTTTGATAAAAGAGCAACGAGCATATAAAGATGCAAATAAAGATGCAAATAATAACTGCGATATACTCGATACCAGTATTAAAACCGGTAAATGGAGGCCTGATTGCAAAGTGGTACGGATGCGGCAGGAGTGTACGCTGCCTTAAAGATTCTCCGATGCAGATGGGGATGCCACCAGCTGTCTTCGTTCCAGACGCTTTTTTTTCTTGTGCTCCACTATTTTCGCAAATTTATCTCGTTTTATTTGATAAAATTGTCACAAAAACTCAAAAATTAATAAACTAAGGGCCGGCAAGAAATCCGTGTTTTAAAGTTTACAAAATAGCGCAAAATCTTTGCTTTAAAAAATAAACACACAAAGCGCAGCGCGGCTTAAGTAAACAAAAGCAACAATCAGTTGAGTGAAACTTGCACATTAGCTGAATAGACGCGGACCCAACACAACAATCTACCGCAACGTCGCTAAGCTGACACACAGAAGTCACTCATTTACACCTCTCAACAAAACTTTTGTTTCACTACAAAAAAAAAAAAAAAACGATGTCATCTGCCAGTAAGCGTGTCAGTGAAAATTCTACTGGCGACCTGAAGGCGACCAAGGGAGTTGATGCTGCGCTGATCACCCAGATCACCAGCCGAAAATTTGATGAGCAGGCTGAGAAAATTGCAGCAACTTTGAGGGAATCGGAGTCGCGCATGCTGGCCGGGATAAACAATCGTCTGGACGGCATGAGTGACGAAATTAAACTCCTGATGAAGCGGGTGCAGAAGTTGGAGCAGACCGTCGAAGATATTGATGGGCTGAAATCACTGGTATGCGCGTTAGAGGCCAAGCTCTCGACGCAAGCACGTGCTAAAGTAGCTAACGATCTTCGGCTACATGGCGTGCCGGTCACGGAAGGCGAATCGCTAAAAACTTTGTTTAACTCACTGTGCTTTGCCTTGGGGAGCGCACCAGCCCCGAAATTAAATGATATTTTTAGGGTCAGACAAGCCAAATCAGCTCACACCATCGCTGACCCTACAATAATAATTAAATTTAACAACACGACGGATAAACTAACTCTCGTTCGAGCGGCAGGCGAGTTTAGGCGGGCGACAAAACAACAACTAAGCCTGCAGTTGCTAGGCTTTGAATCAACTGCTCAAATATACTTAAATGAGCAGCTTACGAGAGAGGGGTATGCTATATTTAGAGAGGCAATAAAATTAAAAAAACAAAAGCTTCTAACAGCAGTATTCTGCCGTCGCGCAGAGGTATATGTAAAGCAGAGTGAGAGAGGAGAGGTGATCTGCGTTGACAGCTTTCAAAAGCTTTCACAACTGCAGAGCGCACGGGCCGTCGGGAGTGCTTCGGAGTCAACAGCTGGATAGTTTCACTATCAAATATATAGTATTAATTTATGTTATTTGTAATAGATGTCTCTTAAGTGTAATTATTCTCTTATTAATAACCCTTTGTAAATTAAGTGCGCAACTAATTAGTTTTCTCTTATATTTTCTATTAAATGGTAGGTAACTTAAGTTCAACCAAAGCGAACAGCCATGCAATGGTTAGGGTTCTGGGCAAGCAGAAAATTGGTCTTAAAATGTGTCATATCAATGCACAAATCTTAGTGAATAAGGTAGAAGAATTTCGTTATATGTTTGTCAACTCAAATATAGATGTTGTTTGTGTGTCCGAAACGTGGTTTGTCCCAAATTTGAATGATTCATATATTCTATGTGATGGTTATAATGTTTTCCGTTCAGATCGTATTGGTCATGCAGGGGGAGTGGCAATATTCGAAACTAAAAGACTGAAATGCAAAATAATATTTAAGCAACCATCTGACAGCCAAGTGGAATATATATTTTTAGAGCTTATGAATTTTGACTGTGATATTAAAATGCTAGTCGGCTGTATATACAGACCACATAAGAATATTGATTACTCTAACCTGATTGATTTAATAACTAACCTAACACTGACGTACACGGACATTATACTAACAGGTGACCTAAATAGTAACATATTAATAGAGCAACATCTACTAAATGAAATGGAATCAATAGGACTGAACCCTGTAAACATAATCTTACCGACGCATTTTTCGAAGACCACTAACACTTTATTAGATGTAATTTTTGTCAACAAACCAGAAAAATTCTGCTATATGACCAAGTCTCAGTACCTGCTTTTTCAAAACATGATCTCTTATTTTTAACGTATGATATGCAAATTGACAGCAACATACAGACCTTCCAATACAGAGACTTTAAAAACATTGACTACACTAGTTTAATTGAAGATTGTCGTCTCTGTGATTGGAACACTTTATATTCCCTCCCGATGGTTGACACCCAACTAAATTTAATGAATTCAAATATTGGCTATCTGTACAATAAATTTGTCCCATTTAAAACTAGCACTGTAAAGCCGGTTATAGCGACTTGGTTTAATAGTCAAATAAGAAGTGCAATTAAAAAGAGAAATGAGGCTTACGACAAGTGGAAACGCTATAAAACGGAAAGTTGTAATATAATTTTTAAAGCAGCCCGACGTAGAGTTAATACTTTGATATCAAATGCCAAGAGAACCTATTACGGTAATAAATTCAAAAGTGCAATAAACATAAGACAGACTTGGAAAACTTTAAATACCTTAGGGATAGGCAAAACTAAATCTGTTATGAATGATGACCTTGATGTTAACGCTTTAAATCAGCAATTTTTAAACTTAAATATTCCTGTTAGCTCGTGCAATCCATATATTAGTTCTGCCCGTCTATGAGTGTTAATATGTTTGAATTTACTTGTGTGAGTGAATGTGAAGTCTTAGAAGCCATGTTCAGAATTAAATCCAACGCGATCGGGCTTGACGAAATCGACCCAAAATTCATCAAATTATTGCTACCCACAATTATTCAGCATATTACACATGTCATCAATACTGCAATAACCTCTTCGACCTTCCCAAATCAGTGGAAAGAAGCAAAAATAGTACCAATACCAAAGTTGAATAATGAGTTTAGACCAATCTTTATACTGCCATATTTTTCCAAAACATTCGAAAACATAATGGCGAAACAAATAACAACTTTTCTAGAAACACATAAACTTTTAAATAATAAGCAGTCAGGATTCAGAAAAGGTAGAAGCTGCACGACAGCAATTATTAAAATAGTTGAGGACATTAGAACAAAAATGGACAATAATGAAGTAACCTTTTTAACGCTACTTGACTTTAGTAAGGCTTTTGACACGGTTAACCAGGAGATCCTCATAACCAAGTTAATAAAATTATAAAATTTTTCCTCTACTGCAAGTAAATTGATGTCCTCTTACTTGACTAATAGAAAACAAGCAGTAATTGCAAATAAGTCGAGATCTAATGTTCTAGTCAACTCACGTGGTGTTCCTCAGGGATCAGTTCTAGGCCCGCTTTTGTTTACAATGTATGTTGATGATCTGCCTAACGTCCTATCTATGTGTAATGTCCATATGTATGCTGATGATGTGCAAATGTATGTAAGTCGTCCTCTTAGTCAAATAAATGAATGTATTAGATTAAGCAATTATGATCTGTCCTGTGTGTCCAAGTGGGCAAGTAACAATGGTTTATGTTTAAATCCGTTTAAGTCTAAATGTATAGTTATCTATAAAAAGTTCCTGAACACAAACAATTTAAGCAAACTTGTAATTGACAATGCAGAAATCAGCTATGTATATAAGGCAGATAACTTAGGCATTACAATTAACAATACTCTCTCCTGGAGAGACCATACAAACAAAGCTGTCCTACGCCAATTGTCTCTGGCACAACCATTTTTGCCAATCAATATTAAAATGACGGTTGCAAAAGCATTAATTATACCAGTTCTAATGTACGGTATAGAAATTTTTTGTAAGTGTGACGCCGCCAGCCAGCAAAAGATAAAAGTAGCCTTTAATAGCATAGCTAGATTTGTGTTTTCACTAAGTAGTACAGACCACGTTACTAGTTTTGCTAATAAAATATTTGACTTGGACATAAATAACTGGACGAATTATAAAATGTTAATACAGCTTCACAAAATTATTTTTACGAAGACTCCTGATTACCTTTTTGAGAAGCTGCGTTTCAATTTGTCGCAGAGGACCAATAATATTGCTTGCTTTAGAATCAAACTCTCTTGTTCTAATAGACACTTCTTTATCTGGGCTGTCCGACTTTGGAATCAGCTACCACCTAACTTGAAAACTATTAGTAGCGCACCATTGTTTAACAATAAATTGAAGAGTTATTTACAAAATCAAAATATCACTAACTAAACTTTAATAGGCATGTATTACCAAAATTCCAAATTTATTTATAAGAATAAATGTTTTAAATTATTTGCTTTTTAATGTGATTTTTTTAGTATTTTAAGTTTTAATTAAATTTAATAGTTTCTTAAGTTAAGTATAACTGTTTCGTGTAAAATCTGATGGTGACTAGTGCATTAATTTAAAAGTGTAAAACTTGTAGCACTAGGAATATTTAAATAATAAATAATTATAATAATAAGAAGAAGATTCTTTATATCAAAATTCTCTTGAAATACATTGAAATTGAGTTTATAATAAAACACATATATTTGGTGACTCTAGCTCAAAGTTTGCAAAAGATGGTAAAGGGGGGCTAGGGGCAGAATGGGTGGGTGTGGCTCCAAAACTTTGATGCATTTTTTGGGGGTCGTTGCCAGCTATCTTCTTACCAAATTTGGTGGCTCTAGCTCCACAGCTCTGGAAGATACACGCATTCCCATTTTTGACGAAGCGTTGGGGCGGCTGGGGAAGGTTAGGGCAATATCGGTGGGCGTGGCGTCAGTTTTGTTGCAGATCATGGCCCCAAAATTGGTGGCTCAGGCATTAAAACTGTGGGAGATATAGGCTTTTCTGATTTCAAAATGTGGGGGACTGGGGGCGGAATGGGAGGGCGTGGCTCCAAAATTTTTGATGCAGTTTGTTGGGGATTGCTAGTAGAGAATTAGAAATTTTCAAGTCTCTAGCTTGAAGGGTGTGGAAAAAGTTGCGTTCATACAGACGGACCGAAGGAAAGACACCATGACGGACGTTGCACAAACCCAATATACTCTTTACCTACGATAACGGTAAAAATTCAATAAATACCCAATGTTTTGTAATTTTACTATTTGTAGCTTTACTATTTGCACATTAGGGCGGACCTGTATTTTAATAATAACAATTTTCTGCAGCAGTATTTTTTTTTTTATTTTTATTTTCTTTTAATTAACTTAATAAAAATGTCTGTTTGCTGCTATGCGAATTGTCAAGTCCGCGCAAGCTCAAAAATGGGTTTTGTCTGCTGCTGGATGTGCACAAATGTTGCTCATGAGCAATGTGCTGGCATTAATGGCCGTTTTAAAAAAAAAAAAAAATCTCAAGCCCTATCTACATTGGCGCGAGGCGATGTTCGAAAGCGAGTGTCGCAACCATTTTCATTTCATTAGAGTCAATGTGTTTGTTTACAATGGCGCTAGATATCGCGCGTCTCTCGCTTTCAATTTCGAAAATATGAAAAACCCTCGCGTTGGCGAAGCATGAAAAGCAGCTGATCACGCTTTACCAACGCAGCTGATCAGCTGCTGTTAATGTGAAATACTTTTTGCATATTTTAAAGCATCCTTTATTATTTTTGCGGCCAAGCCTATTGCAAAATAAATTATTATTTTTTTAATTGAACACATAACACAAATGAAATATTTTGTGTATGCTTTTTTGGTAAGTGTTGCCATGTTATGGTGAACAGGGCTGCTATGTTTTATTGAACAGGGTTGCAAATTTAAACAAAAATAAACAAAAGCACGCCCAAAGTCTCGCGTCAATGTAAATAGACATGCGATATTCTGCAGCGAGTGTCCACGCTATCGAATTCGAACGCAAGTCTCGCCTCGCGTCTCGCGCCAATGTAGATAGGGCTTCAGACCTCTTGAAGGTTACTAATTTAGAGTGGCCGTGTTGGTCATGTTTGGAGAAAAAAAATACATTGCAAGCTTTATAGAAACTCAACTTGGCTTAGAGGGCGTTTTCTGCCAGTTGAATAAACTGTGTGAAAAATTCTCATCGGTTCAGAGAAACCTTAACGAGAACAATCTCGTACAGGATTCTCCAAAGCGTAAAAAGGCCAACGTTGGACAGTAATCGGGCTCTGTGACGTCGGAAAATACTCCAAACGCTCCGATACCACAGTGTAAAGTAAATTAAAATATTCATGTCCCTCCTACTAAAGTTATTGAGAACTTAGATGATATACCAATAACTCCCATGGATATTGTCTTTTCTGATCCCGGTCCTTCGGTTCCTTTGGTGGTTAGCAGTGTTGATGTTAATCATCAAAAAAACTCTATCAAATCTAAAGAGCCAAATATTCAATTATCCGAGACTGAGTCTTCCAAACCAGCCTCAGTGGAGGATATAATTAAAAAATTTATTGCTGTTCCACCTAAAAAACAAATATTTGTTTCAAGGCTTCCCCCTGATTTAACATCAGATGATGTCAAGGTCTATATAAAGGCCAAATCGAATGCCAATTTAACGGTGGAGAAATTCAAATTT
This sequence comes from Scaptomyza montana, assembly GCA_018904305.1. Lineage (NCBI taxonomy): Eukaryota > Metazoa > Arthropoda > Insecta > Diptera > Drosophilidae > Scaptomyza > Scaptomyza montana. The sequence goes on from JAEIGR010000123.1 coordinate 298,484, forward strand.
GCTTATGATCGGAACATTTCGTCTTTTAAAGACGCTGCAAAGAATTTTGGCCAGAACACATAATTGTAAAAGAGTATACTGCAAGGAAGAAAAAAATCGGCCCCCGATTGTATCTACCCTTCCGGTGGTTGGTTCTAAGGTAACTCTCCCAATTACTGATAGTTCAAAAAACTAACATCCTCCTTCTTACTTGGCTATCAGAATGTAAGAGGTCTTTGTAGTAAACTCACTAGTTTATACCTTAATAGTCTTTCTTTCGCTTTCCATGTCATTGCCTTTACTGAAACGTGGTTAAGGCAAGACATTCTCAATTCCGAAATTCTATGTAGTACATACTCTATTTATAGAAAGGACCGTACTCTTCGGCGCGGTGGTGGAGTGCTTATTGCTGTGAATGTAGACTTTCCTTCTGAAACAGTTGTATTATATAGTTCTTTTGATATAGAGTTTATTGCTGTAAAGCTAAATATTTACGGTATTAACATTTTAATCACTTGTTCGTATATACCTCCATCCTCTCTATCTATGAGACACATCTATCTGCTATTCATTCTGTCTCTGCCTTGCTTTCTGATCGCGATTTTCTTGTAGCTCTTGGTGATTTCATCGGTGTAAATTACAGTTTCAGCAGGATCCAAAGCGGTTTTTTGATTTTGTTAATGCGAAGCGTAGGTCATCGACACTCCCAACGGAAGTATTCTTTGAGGAAACGAAGGCCAATTCTGATCAGGAGATTGCAAATATATTTGCACAATTTTTTCAAACGACTTATAGCTCATTTCAACCTCAAGTCGGTTTGCCTTACCCTTATCAGGTTAATGGCTCGAATCGCATCTTTGGACTGAAAATCACTGAAAACTCACTTTTAAATAATCTACATATTTTGAAACCTATTTTTTCCCCCGGACCTGACTGAGTGCCAAGCTGCGTGCTTAGACACTGCGCTCATGGTCTTTTAAAGCCGTTGCTCAAACTGTTTAACTTGTCCCTGGATTTAGGCTCCTTTCCAAAAATTTGGAAAGAGTCATTTATTATTCCTCTCCATAAAAAAGGAAACAAATCTAATGTTCAAAATTATAGGGGTATCTCCAAGTTGTCTGCTATTCCTAAGATTTTTGAAAAATTAATAACCTCCCATCTTCAACACCTTTGCAAATCTATTCTTTCACCGTGCCAGCACGGATTCATGAAACAAAGATCTACTACCACTAACTTGTTAGAATTTACTTCATTTGTTATCAAGGGTTTTCAGGACAAATTGCAGACTGATTTTATTTATACTGATTTTAGTAAGGCTTTCGACTCTGTAGATCATCATCTCCTAATACATAAACTAGAACTCTTGGGCTTTTCAAATATTCTAGTTCTTTGGATTAAAGACTACCCAACTCTTAGAACTCAGAGGGTTTTATTTAAAGGGTCCGTTTCCACGACGGTTCAGGTCACTTCAGGCGTTCCACAGGGTAGTCATCTTGGTCCTTTGTTATTTATTTTGTTTATAAACGATCTTCCATCGGTTATAAAGTTCTCTCGGGTTTTGATGTACACTGATGATGTAAAATTATGCACGTCGGCTGCAACTCCCCTTGCTGCTCAACAGCTTCAAAGAGATTTAGACAACTTTCAAATGTGGTGTAAAGTAAATTTTTAAAATCTTAATTGCAGTAAATGTAAAGTAATGTCATTTTTTAGATGTTTGCCCTTTTTTAATATATATTTTCTTGACAACAAACCACTAGATAGAATTGAATGGGTTGACGATTTGGGCATCGTTATGGACCCAAGGCTTAAGTTTGACAAGCATATTTCTTCAATTTCCAATCGAGCATCTGGTGTCTTGGGTTTCATTAAGCGCTGGTCGAAGAAGTTTAACGATCCCTACTTAACAAAAACTCTGTATTCTTCTCTTGTACGACCGATTCTGGAATATGGATCTTGTATATGGTTTCCCAAATACGAAATTCATCAGAATAAAATAGAATCGGTACAAACAAAATTTCTGCTCTTCGCACTTAGAGGTCTTACCTGGGACACTAACAATAATTTGCCGTCTTATCGTAGTAGACTTTTACTAATATATCTACCTTCTCTGAATGGTCGTAGAATAATGCTATCATTTTCCTTCCCAAATTAATTAATGGTGAAATTGATTCTTGTGAATTAATTAACCAAATTAACTTTGCTGTTCCTATTAGAAATACTAGAAATTTTGTACCTATATCTCTTCAAACTTGTAATTCTAATTATGCTCTTCATAACCCTTTTCGTATTCTGTGTTCTATTTATAACGATCTCTCCAACTTAATACACAGTGTCACTCCTACTTGCTCTATTAAAAAGTTAGTTTTGTGTCATTTGTCTACATGTTCGCGATCATCGTAACCGCACGTTAAGCGGAGCGCCCCTCGGTCGGATGGGCGGGAGGTGGGTCGCTTTGTGCGTGGGTCCGCGCGTTAACAAGCCGGTGCTTGGTATCGTTGGGCCACTTGACTGTACTGTTCGTTAGTACATCTACGTCCAATAAAAAAAAAATATATATATATATGTTGACGATTTGTTTTATTTCACACTAGCAGTACCCTGCGTGCGTTGCTTCGCCACCAACTTAACTAAATCTGAAGGAAATACACATTATTGAGTATCTTTATTGTTTTGTTTCATTTCGATATTTATTAAGAGTGCTGTGGGATACACAATATTTCTTGTTTTCTCCATCTGTAAATGGATGTACTCTTTAGAACGCAACTCGGTTTGATTCAATCGAATATAAAGGAGTCCTTCGATTTCAGTCTGCAGCCTTCTTTCCCGATTTTCAGTTGTCTCAGCCGAACGGGCCTGAGTAGTACGTGCATTCGATCAGTTTCTAACCTCACTTCTCGTTGTTCAGATGATTCAGACGAACGGGTCTCTGCGGCACGTACTCGAAGACTTTCTACGCTTAATGCTCGTCTGATTATGAGGCTAGAAATGCTCTTTTCTTCCCTGTTTGAGGTGTAGATCTGCCAGTTGCTTTTCGCTTTGAGGGCATAATTGTACTGGAATGACGTGAAAAAAAACTCACAAATATCTGACAAGACTGAATGTGAGAATTTTAAGCTACACTTTCCGCTCACTTTTTGTAGCAAGTAGATTATCGATTCGAGAAATCTTGAAATCTATTTCGACTACTCCCCATTAACTGGCTAGACTGAATGTTTGAATTTCAAGTTTCATTTTCCGTAGCATTTTCGAATTGACTACTGCTATATTGAAAAATAATTCAACTTACAATGAAATGCATAATTGTCGCGTTAAGAATTGGTCGTACCAACTCAGAAACTTTCGTGGGCTCATGCACAAAAACTTTGTTAAATATTTAAAAAAAAGGGCGCCAGAAGCAGCGACACAGCAAGTAAATTTTTATTTTTAAACAACGGGCTACACGCAGACGCTCGTGCAGCGTCCGTACCGTAATGCACAGATTTAACGACCATAACGACGAGTTGAAAAATTCAAATATTGTGGCAGTAGGTTGAATTAATTTTCTAAATAAATCTGAAAACATCAGTTTTTTGTTTACTTGCAAAGTAAAATAACTGAATTTAAAATACTTTCGTGTGTCTTATTAAAAAAAGGCTGCAATTGCAAAAAGGAATGGTAGCATTTTAGTGAACCCATATTTGATGGGCAGAGCTAAGATTACCATAGATTATGCTTAACATAGCCCATTCCACTCAAAAATACTCAAAGCCAATAACCCCCACAGATCTATGCCTATGCTATGGGTAGACTACCCAGAAGAAAAAAAATCATATGGAGATGACGGACGGTCAAGCACAGGTTGGGATGTCAACCCAAACGTCGGTGAAAAATGGTGCTACCACCTGCGGGCACGAGGGCGAGAAATCCTCTCTGCGTGTCGCCAGCAACCCACCCTCCGTACGGGTTGGAGCAGGCCAGGACGGTTGCACAGATACTGCCAAAACACTGCAAAAACAAAAACCCAAAATGTGGCGTGATACTGCAGTCCATAGAGACTCGGATAGCGAATCACATGGAGGGTCTCTTACCTCAGAAGCCGAGGATCTGCCATCTACCTCAAACCCGAAGAGTACCAGTGCCCCCAGTAGGGTCGGGCTCAAAAGGTTAAAGGAGGGCATGAAAGCCACGGCCCAATACAAGTAAGCAAATTACAACAACCATATGTTCTTTTTACTATGTTTGCTGTAATTTGTTTACTTGTTTTGTTGCTTTTTGGCGACGCTGTATATAAGCAAAGCACCTATTCATATATTTTAATGTACAATACAACTTATATTTTCAATAAATATATTTAGTCTTACTTTTTATAGCGTCGTGCAAACGCTGTAACAATAATGTAAAGTATTGTGGAAACATAGAATTTGCACAAACATTTGCGAAACCACAATATTGTAGTAGCAAAGTGCAACAAAACTTCTAAGTGAGCTGTCTAATTTGTATACACAGTATATGATGGATATAAGAAATTTAAAAAATCACAATTTTTATTTAATATAATTTTTTTTTTCATGAAGTATACTTTAATACGATAGACAGTAATGGTTCTTTAGAAAACGTTTTTTAAAAAAGTTTTTTTCTTATAAGTGTTTTTCTTATATCCGTCATAAACTGTACAAAAGTTTTCGCTTATATTTTTGAACGCCAATAACTTTTTTTAAATTTTTTTTTTTAAATTTTGTTGATTGAAGGCGAAAATTAAGGTACTTGAAGTGGTTGATATTGATGAAGAGTCTGAAGAGAACAATGAAGACATAGATGAAACGGATAGTCACACAATCAAGGCAGCTTTTGAAAATGTTAAAATACATAAAAGTATTCAGACACAAGTTAAATATAGTATATAGACATTAATAATAGCTAAAAGCTACTTTTTTTTTCCAGAAAGACGAACGAAAAACAAGAATATAACAATGTGATTATTGTTTTTCATTTGCAAGGATATGAGACCCTTTAATATTGTTGAATTGAAAGAATTGGCCCCAATATATACTGTTCCGTCCAGGGTACATTTAAAAAAAAAAGATGACAGATAAATACGATGTAATGGCAGAAGTTTTTAAAACAGGATCAATAAGGCTCCTTCAGTATGCTTTACTCTAGATGTATGGACTGAGACAATCTCAGAACAATCCTTTTTGGGAGTAACATTTTTTCGAAGGAACTGCCACTGTAAATTGTGCAGTTGCTGTCAGGCAATTATATGATAGTCATATAGGAAACAACATTGCTGATGTTTTAGGACATATCCGTGATCAATGGAAAATATGCATATCAAAAGTTAAGTGCATTATCACAGACAATGGCGCAAATATGATTGCAGTGGCTAAGCAGATTGCTTCGGAAAAACAACATTTACCCTGTTTCAGTATTTTATATGATTGAACGATATTTAAATTTGTCTACAATTGTTTCTCAAATGCATCTGGAAAATTGCTTAAGTCCTGACATGATCACAGCGCAGGAGCTTGAAATATTAAAACAGTTGATAGTCCTTCTAGAGCCGTTTGAATATTTAACGCCTCAGCTGAAAATTACCTTACGTTATCGGAAATCATACCAATGATAAATTGTCTGAAATCTGCAATTCGAAACTTTGCATCGAACTCTCCTCAAACAAATAAATTGGCTGAAATTTTTTTATCTGAAATGAATCGCCGGTTTGGACAAATCGATTACAACTCTTTTGATGCTTTGGCCACGGTTTTAGACCAGTGATGTCCAAAATTTGAAAAGGCAGCCACGCGTGGTTGGCAAGAAAAATTCTGCCGGCGTTGCAGCCGACACATGTATAGAGAGAGAGAATATGTGTATTCTATAAATAGAACGCTCGGCAGCTTGTTCTCTTACGATGCGCGTGTTCGGCTGCATTTGCTCTCTCGACTCATGTGTTCGGCTGAAGCTCAAAAGTCAAACGCGCAGTCATTCGCTATGCTGCATTGCAAAAAAATGTTTGATGTCAATTGGGAAAATTAATTATTTTTCATTGAGAATATGGATGGTAAAAAGCTCAATGTTTATTGTGCCATTACGATGCATGTCGCTTTAGAGTCACCAAATTTGGTATGAAGATAGCAATTGATATTCCACATAGATCTGCATCAAAAATTTGGATACCTCGCCCACCCATACCGCCCCCCAGCCCCCCTTTCCCCACTTTTACAAACTTTGGGCCAGAGACACAAAATTTGGTATGAAGATAGCAATTGACATTCCACAAAGATCTGCATCAACAATTTGGATGCCACACCCACACATACCACCCCCCAGCCCCCCTATCCACACCTTTTACAAACTTTGAGCTAGAGTCACCAAATTTGGAAGGAAGATAGCTGGTGGCATCCCCATCTGCATCGGAGAATCTATTAGGCAGCGTACACCCCTGCCGCATCCGTACCCCTTTGCAATCAGGCCTCTTTTTACTGGTTTTAATACTGGTAACGAGTATACCGCAGTCGGTTGCGTCCGACTGCATCGTTTCCACTTGTTAAAAATTGGAGTTATGGCAAAACTTGCACTTATGTCCCTAGGAGTTAAGTCCCGGCACCTTTATTTTACGTAGGACCTATTTCGGCAAGGTCGAAAAAAAACTTCTTAACATGATTTTTCGAACTTAAAACCTTTTTTTTTATCCTTAAAATGTTCATAAGATAGATAAATAAACTATACCACATAGATTTTCGAATAAAAAAATTTAAGGCCCAAACTCTTGTAAAGTTTTTTGTTATCATTAAATTAATTAAGGAATTAAATAAAAAACCATAAAAAAAAAATGTTAATACGGAACATTGATTTAAAAAGAAATTAACCATACAAAGAATTTTTTTTCTTGGAATCGATTATTTTTGGTTGTATTTAGTATCGAGTAGGTACTCTTTTTTAAGTTTTACGTACTGAGTAGGTATCGTCGATCCAAGTACAAGTACTGATTTGAGTAATACTTTTCAGCATCGTTTCATCCCTACCTGGGAGTAGTAATGGATAGCAAGTTGAGTTGGAAGCTCAATGTGGAGAAAAGGGTGAAGAAGGCCACCAATGCACTCTATACATCGCAAAAGATGTTGGGTAGCACTTGGGCACTCTCACCAAGACTAACACACTGGATTCTCATCTCAAGCAGTCTGGATTCTCATCCCATACTGATCTACGGAATACTGCTATGGTGGAAAGCCACAGAGAAATCCACATACCTAAAAAGAGGGGAAAAAACCCAGTGGCATGCACTTTCGTGCATCACAGGGTGACCTGCGCCAAACCACCCATGAGCCTGTCATACACACTCCCGGACCTCTGCAGCATATTCCAAGCGGAGATATTCGCAATTAGGAAAGCAGCAGAAGCAGTCTTACAAATGTGGTGAGCTGGCAACATAGTCAATAGCTATCGATGATGAGAAAGAAGAGACAAGCAAGCGTCACGCGACACGTTTATAACATTGTAATTTTAATATCATTAATAAAGTTAATTCAATAAACGTATTACTCGGAGAGGATCATTTTATTTATTATCGCATACTCAAACGTGATACAAACAAACACAACGCAGGACAAAGTAAAAATATTCGTAGATAGTCAGGTGGTTATCAAAGCCTTGCAGGCGCACCACATAAGCCTGGCGAGCAGAGAAACGCTAGATGCACTCGGCACCTTTTAAAAAGTGCGCATCTACTGGATTCCAAGCCATCAGGGCTTCGAGGGCAACGAGATAGCAGACACTCTAGCTAGGCAAGGTGCAACGGGACTCAACAGTGATACTGAAGAAGTTCCTATCTCCCTGCGAACGCTACATTCCTACATAGAAACACAGGCACGGGACTCAGCAGTACTAAGGTGGACAAACACCTCTGACTGCAAAATCTCAAAAATAATGTGCAAAACCTACGACGACAAACTTACGAAATATATGCTAAAGCTACAAAGGCATGACTGGCGAAGGCTTTTGAGCCTCCTGACAGGCCACTGCCTTGTGGCAGTACACGCTAAAAAGCTAGGCATAACGGACAACGACGAATGCAAGAAATGCAAGGAACCAGTTGTCAAGGAAACGCTTGAGCACCTCCTCTGCAGCTGCCCCGCACTGGCAGCACAAAAACTACGCTACTTCCAAACTCCCATTCTAGCTTCGCTCGAAGAAGCCAGCAAGCAGGAACTCCGCCGGACCACACACAGAGATAGTGCTACCCATCTCCGATCACCTTACTCCCCTGAGACTGTGAACCGGTTCAACCTAACCTAAAGTCTAAAATTGCGAAACTCAAGTTCATTAACAACAACAAGATAAATGAAGTACTGCAACATCTAATTTTCGGCACTCGCATCGCACACTTTTCGATCTCAACAAAAGCCTAAACAAAGATGGCCGACACCGATTCTTTGATACTTCCCTATGCACCAGCTGATTTTCAACGAGTTGGCACAATAAGTTGACATAGCTGAAAAAAAATTATTTCCCCGTGCCTGGTGTTTTCTAAGACTTGAGTTGGCCCTCCACCCGTATATAGAAAGCCCATAGTCCAACTTTGATAGAGTTTTTAATATCGTCCCAAACTTTTTTGGCGGAGGCGAGGGGTGTGATTTTTGATGTAAAGTTTGCAAAAGAGTCTTTCTTAGCTTGTTTGGCAAGTCTTTTGAATTGTAGCTTTTGCCAGGAGGTTTTCTATTGTCAAATTATTTTTATAAGTTTGCCAGTGGAGCTGTTAAGTTCCTCTTCGACGACTTAATTTGCTTTTCTACCATTACTGTTTTTGTGTGGATTGGAATTTCTTCCAGGTGTGATTTTGTGTTTGCTCATGCTTTATGCAATTACTGTAGTGATAGGAAAATGATATCTGCCATGTAAGCTGGAATGTACTTCCCAAAAACATTTGTGACTGAACTGGGAAGAGGCCAACGTAATGTCTTTGTGTGTAAAGGTGTTGTGCGTGGAAAATTTTTTTTAAATTTTTCATTTATTATGTTTTGTTTTAAAGGCTTTTATGATTTAAAATTAACATAACAGTTATTATAATAATTGTTTTTTTTTTTTTAAATAACTTTTTGTAAAATATTTATCAATATCCGTAAAAGAAAGTATTTATAAAAGACTAATTATTTCTGAACTATAAGTACTTATTTTCTAATTCTTTTCGTGACTTAACATGCCTCAGTGATGCAATTAGTGGATCGGTAGATCCTGCTAACATGTTGAAGAGGTCCTCATTTTGTCTCACCCTTGCACAGTGGTTGGGCTTGTATGGAGCCACGGCCATAAATACTTCCCGTTGAGATATAGACTTTAAATTTTTAAATATATTTTAAATATATTTAGGGTGTTCACTTTGTGTTTCAAATGTGCAAAAGTGTAACTTTGCAACACCGCTGTCGTGAACACCCAATTGAACAAAACAAGTCTGATAACTTTACACAATCAGCTGTTCGCTATCGTTTGAGCTGAGTTTGCCATTTGTGATATTTAATTTGCTGCTTGCAATAAATAAATAAATTTAAAATTGCCCTTTAAAAGCGTGAAAGCATCACTCCTAGAACGGACAGCATCCCATAAACTGGTTTATTTAAGAAAATTAGCAAATCAACCCTAATTTACTTTTAGCGCCTTTCCACAATGAACAGCTGTTTGTTTTGATTTAGCACCTGTAAGGTTGTTTTATTAGCCGAGGTACAGATCTCAGTCTGGCCAAGGCTCGCGTACAAGAAATAATTTATTTATTACTGAGACGCGTTAGCTATTTAGAGGCAAGTTCGCGTTACCGATATAACCCCGGAGTTTCGCAGCTGAAAAGCAGGGATTTCGGGGATGATGCACATTCGTGCGGTCTCCGCTGACTCCACTGCAGTTTCTCCGTACGAATCGGAAATAAGCTCGCCGATAAGTAGGAATGCGGGAAGGGGTTAATACCGCTGTTGGCGCGATGCCGTATCTGTTGAGTAGTCGGGGAATAGCGAGAGGAGACTCCGTCTTATGCCCTCCGCCGACTTCTCAAATATCTAATCTCCACGAAATTTGGTCGTAGCGTGTCGGACACCCGCGCGCGTGCATATATATTTGTGCGTATACATATATGGGCGTAAGCGTGGTACTCGTTTTGTCTCGCGTGGCAATATATAACACGTGATGAGGGTCTGGGTTATTTCAATTCACTTTATTCGACTCTGTTTTTACTTACTTACTCCGCGCTCTGCGCCTTATAAATTACTGTCGATGACTACTGTACGCTTCTTTACAATGTTTCTGCTAATGATTCCTTTTCTTCGTCTTACGCTTGTTGTCTGAACTTGAGCACCGCTGCGAAATCTCACGTCCGCACCCCTGTTGCTCTACTGGGCAATTGATTCGCCGGTCTCGCGCTCGGCCTGAGCTTGCCTTCATCGCTGCCTTCGTCGCTTGTGGGTCGTGAGAATTCGGTTGTTCGGCCCATCTGCTCTCTTAGGCTAGCCTGCTCTCTTCTCTTATGCTAGTTCGCCTTTTCTCTCTTGATTATCTTCTGATCGTAGATTATGTTACGTGCTAGTGTTATAATTGTATTTTATGTTTATGTGTAAATAATAGAGTCTCCTAGACTATGGTTTATTATGAATTAACAGTGTTCTTAGTCTAAGGGTTCAAACATATTAATAATTATAATAATATAAATGTGGGGGAGGCCGGTGGGCAGCCTACCCCACACCCCCCCATTGTTTTTGACTGTGACCCTGCCTTCGGGGTGTCTGGTCACATTGTATACGGTCGCTCCCGCTACCACCGTTGCCCTCTCGCGTCTTTCCGTCCTAGGCTTTTTCCCCAGCCATTTTTCTATTTTCCGTATCGCTACTGGTGACAGCACTTCGCCCCTTGGTAGCACGTTCCACGAGTATGGGGTTTGTGCCTGGGTTCGTTGTGTGGTTCTCGTTGACCGTTCTTCCCTGATCGACTGGACGTTGTCATCGAACTGCGGCCTTTCACGTTTCGTGATTGTTACCCCGCCTGATTGGTGTTGGGTAACTTCGAAACAGTCGTCGTACGTTCTCACCTGGAACCATCTGCGTCGGTTGTTCCACTTATTTCTTTCCAACTCGCGCTTGATAGCTGGAATGGCGGTTGCTGTTAATATATACTCGTTTGGCAGCACCACCCATGAATCTGGGATGTCCCAGCGGATGACGGGGCACATCTTTTGGTGGTTTGATTTCCGGCTGCAGGACGGTATGTTGTCTGTATCCAGTTGGTCTTCCAGTCCTTCCTCCCATCCGAATACTCCTTCGAATTCCTCTTCCCTCTCGCTCCGTGTGCGCTTGGCGTTTCGGGTTTCGCTCCTGTTCTTGTCTCCGTCGCTTGTATCCGGGGTTGGTGCTCTCAGATGTGTCACTTGGTCGTCTTGCAAGCTTCCTTCCTCGATAGCCTGTAGCTTGACAGGTGAGGGTGGCTCTTCCACATATGGTGACGGTGCCTTAGCGTCTGGTGCCGTGTATTGTCGTTGTTTTTGTCATTTTGAGGACAACTGCGCCTTCCAGTCTGTATGCCAATGCCTCTTCGTGAGTGTACATCGTGTGCAAATATGTGGGAGGCGAGTTATCCCTCTCGTGCTGTGCGTATCTTAGGTGACCCCGACGTGGGTCTCGTGGGCGCTGGTGTGCGCTTGGGTTGTCGTCTTCGGCTGCGTAACCCTCTTCCGAATCCTCGTCGGTGATGTCTTCCACATGGACGTGCTGTCCATGGGTTGACTCATCCTCGGCTCTTTCCTCGCTGTCCGTACGTGACCGCTGTCCGTAGGCACCCGTTTCGTCTGCTCCCTCGACCGTCGTGTCGGACTCTTCGTCGCCAGTACTATTCGGCTCCTCCTCGCTTCTTCCGTCGCTATCCGTGCGTGACCGCTGTCCGCAGGCACCCGCTTCGTTAGCTCCCTCGGCCGTCGTGTCCGACTCTTCTCCGCTCTCCGCACGTGACTTTCGTCCGTGGGCACCCTTTTCGTCGACACGTTCGACCGTCGTGTCTGACTCGTCGCCGCTGCTGATCGATATGATATCGTCCATCTTTCTCTGAAATGTTGATGAAATTGTTAAAAAATTTTATACATTTGGCAAGATTAGTTGTTAGTGACTGGATTTTTTTTTTTTTTGAAAGTGGTGAAAAAAAATTTACGATTAAAAAAAAACTCGTTTCGGCAGGTTTAGATGCCTTTAAGTTGACGAGTGGCTTTCGTCTGGTTTGTCCTCATGTTGTTGGCTTGCTTCATGATCGTCGTTTTCTTGGTGAAAAGGCTTCAGTTGCGAAATGCTGGCAGTCCGTCTCTTGCGTTCTCCAAGTTTTACCAGGCGAACTACGTTTGGCGACACGAACTTTTCTATGCGAAAGGGCCCGTCGTACTTCGCAGCTAACTTCGCAGCAAACCAATCACTAGCTTTAGATAACTGGTGTGTTCTCAGTAGCACCAATTCGTTGAGACTGGGGCGCCATTCTCTCCTTCTCAGGTTATAATTCCTGCCCTGGTCTTTCGAAGCTCGTTGCTGGTTACTTCGCGCTATGTCGAACACCTCTTTTAACCTGTTTGCCTTTTTTCTGGCGTTTGCGGTGTGCTTCCCGTGCCTGGTGTTTTCTCCTCATATAATGTGGCTGGCAGACGCGGTTCCCTTCCTTGCATCAAGAATGCTGGGGAGAATCCAGTCGAATCCGCAATGCTTGAGTTGACGGCTGGTGAGATTTCTGGAATTAACTGATCCCACGAACTTTGATTTCCAGATATGTATTGGGCAATCATCGTCTTCACCGTCCTGTTAGTCTTCTCAGTCGGGTTTTCCTGCGGGCAGTACGGGGCGGTATGTTCCATCTCCACGCCCAGCGAACTCAAAAATTCTTTGAAATTCCGACTTGCGAACTGCACTCCGTTGTCGCAGACAAACCTTTTGGGTACCCCGAACCGGCATAAAATGCGCTCGCGAAAGGCCTTTTGTAACGTGGCCGCTGTCGCTCGTCTCAGGGGAACCAATTCTACCCACTTCGTAAACACATCGTGAAACACCAACAGCACCAACAGCCTTGTTTTGATCGCGGTAGGGGGCCCACAAAATCCGCGCACAGAATGGCCATTGGTTCTGCCACCTGGCGGGTCAGCATGTATCCGGTTGGTTTCCTCTGCTCCGTCTTGAATTTCTGACATGTCTCGCAGCATTTGACGTATTTGGCTGCGTCCCGAAACATACCCGGCCAGTAGTAACGCTGCGATAGCCTCATTATCGTCTTGCGGATCCCTTGGTGTCCTGCCGTCGGTGCATCGTGGCATTCGTTTAACACTCTTTTCCTATGTTCTTCGTCGACGCACAACTTCCATGGGATGTAGTCCTCATCGTCCGCGTGGTGGCCCAAGTGTCGGTACAGCTGTCCATTCTCCTCGACGTAATCTGCATACTTAGCTGGTTCCTTAGCGATTTTGTCCCTCATTCCTTGAATCCACTTCCCTGGGGATTGCTGGAATACGACTTGCTGGAGTTTTTCCAACGGATCTCGCGACAATGCATCCGCTACAACGTTGCGCTTTCCTTTCCTGTACCGTACATCGAACTGGTACTGCTGAAGCTCTAACGCCCAGCGCGCGATTCTTCCCGACGGGCTCTCTATTGAATCCAACCACTTTAATGCCATATGGTCCGTCACTACATCGAAACGATATCCCTCTAGATAGCATTTCAGCTTCCGAATCGACCAAACTATTGCCAGGCATTCCTTCTCGGTTGCCGAATAGTTTTCCTCGGCCTTGGATAGCTTCCGACTTGCGTAGGCGATGACTCGCTCTTGTTGGTCGATGGTCTGCGTCAACACTGCTCCTAGACCGTAGTCGCTGGCATCCGTTTGCAACGTAAACTTTTCGGAAAAATCGGGATACGCGAGAACGGGGGCGGTCGTCAGACAGTGTTTTAAGCTGTCTAATGCCGTTTGCTGTTCCGCATTCCACGACCATTTCTTAGCCTTCTTCAGCAAGAGTGTCATCGGCTGTACCACCGTCGTGAAGTTGGGCACAAAGCGCCTGTACCAGGACGCCATCCCTAGGCAACGTCTCAGCTCCTTCAAGTTCGTCGGGGCCTTCAGATTGCTTATTGCTTCGACCTTCGATGGATCCGTCTGAATCCCTTCGGCGCTTACCAGGTGTCCTAGGTAGACTAACTTCCTGCGGAAGAACAAGCACTTTTTCCTGTTTAGCTTCAGATTTGCTGCCCTCAGCCGGCGAAAGACTTCCTTTAAGTTCTCCAAATGCTGTTCCTTCGTTGCGCTGATCACTATGATATCGTCCAGGTAGGCAAAAGCTTGAGGCTCCATCTCCGGGCCGATTACCGTATCCAATGCCCTCTGGAAGGTTGCACCGGCAGAGTGCAGTCCGAATGGCATGACTCGCCATTGGAATAGCCCTCGACCGGGCACCGTAAATGCCGTGCATTCTCGACTGTCCGCCGCCATGGGGATCTGCCAATAACCGTGTTTCAAATCCAATGTTGAAATGTAACGGGCGTGTCTCAACTTTTCCAGGATGTGATTTATTCTTGGCACAGGGTACGCGTCTGGTATTGACTGTGCATTGAGCTGCCTATAATCCACGCACATCCTCCAGTCGTTCGTCTTCTTCCGGACGATTACGATCGGGGCACTGTGCGGGCTCCTTGACGGCTCTATGGCTCCTGCTTCTATCAATTCATCCACTTGCTGGTCGATCACGCGCTGCATTGCGGGATTCTTGGGATAATACCTCTGCTTGATAGGTTTATTATCCTTCAAGATAATCCGATGCTCAGCCACGTGAGACACTCCTCTTAGCCCTTCGAAAAGCTGTAACTCCGCTTTCAAAAACTCCTGTGTGGCTGGCTCCAAATCCGCTGGCCACTCCGCTTCTTCCACGGCGGTGCCTTCTGACCTCGATCCTGCCTGGGATTTGGGGTCTCCATCCTGAGGTGCCTCTACTCCTGTACTTCCCAACTGGCCCAGCGATGGCTCCTTGACGACTGTAACTGCGTCTCGGTCGTCCTCTCGCTTAGCTGGCGTTTTCCTTGCGATATGTCCCCAGGACATTCCATCGTTTTTCGTCTCTCGTACCGCGTGTCTTGTCCCCCTCAGGCTTCACTTCGGCTCTGTAACTCGGCTCGGCCGGAGCGTCAACGCTTTGTAGGACTAATTTCGCCTCACCGTACTTTATGGTCGTACCCATCTTGCATAGAAAGTCCATTCCCAGAATTAGATTATCTAACATGGATGGCATTACGAGCATGTCCATCGGCACTTCTCTTTTAACTAGCCCTACCTTAGTCCGCAATAACTTATCCACGACTACCTTTGAACCGTCCGCTAAGTGTGTGTTCGCGGTTATTGCCAACACTTCCCCCTTTGTCTCAATTTCTCTGAAAAATTTCTCACTCATGAAGCTTCTCGTGGCTCCGGTATCGACCGTCGCCCTCGCCATCTGGTCGCCTATCTTCACCGCGGCGACTATGCGATTCTTTTCGACGCTGAGTGGGTATATCAATTCCGGGACAGACTCGCGCCGGCGCCCATCCAATCCCGTTCCGGATGACGCAGCTGTCCGTTTCCCGTCCTTCTTCCACAACACGCCTCACTACTCACGCCTCGTGTGCCACATCTCCTGCAAAACAACATTTTCGGGTTCACGCATTCCCTAGCGAAATCTCCCCCTTGTGCGCAGTTATAACACAAACGACTCACTTCTGCCGACCTCATTTGTTCATGCCCCACCATGTTGTTTGAGATTTCTTCACGCTGAGCGACTGGCTGGCTACCCGGCTCACTCCTCACTAACGGTACTTGTGCTGGTGGGCTCCGAAAAGGGTTCGCTTGCCTTGCGGGATCGTTTACGCCTCCTAGTCCGCCCAAATGTCTAAAACCTGTCTCCTGGCTATGCGCCGTTTCCCCGTGGTCCTGACTTGGTATATTTTCAAACTCCGCGGCTATCCGCGTCAATTCTGCTAGGCTCGCGAAATCCTTCCTCCGAATAAACAACCCTATTCAGCTCTTGTTCGGGACTATAACCGGCATGCCGCATTAATCTTTTCAGGCTAACCAGATACTCTTTATAACCTTCCCCTACCCGTTGCCGACGGGCCCTTATCTCGTCTTCCAGTTTGTCAAAATACTGGGGAGGCAGGAAGAAATCCAAAAAGTTCGTCCTAAACACTCCCCACGTCGCGTCCCTCAGGTCGCTCGTAGAAAACCAGTCCGCCGCCATGCCGATGAATGCTTTACTCATGGCTCTGGGGATACGATCCAACTCAATCTCGTACGTCCTTGCACACTCCTCCAATGATTCTATAAACACGAGTGGATCAGCATACCCATCGAATTTTATTCCCCATTTCCTGATCTGCTCAGGAACTAACATGTAATGTCTAGTTTGGTTGACGAACGCGTCATCAGCGCTGATTCCGGGTCTACGGCTCACTTGCTCCGCCTGGGTATCGTTCAAAGGTGAGTCGACAGGCGGCACTATTCGTAAGCCAGGGGGTGGTTCTTTATTGAACTTTTCGTCGCCTGCCGGCCTATATTCCCTAAGGCTGGGTAGCGAGAGAAATTCTCTGGATTGCCCCGGTAAAGCCGGACAATCGGATTCCGATTTATGCGGTGACTGCGCCCCTTCAGCATGAACGCTGGGCGGGGCGGGCGATTCCGGCCTTCTGGCGGATTTACGCTCCCAATCCCTCAGCAAGTTCCATATTGACGGACTATGATCCCCCTCCTTAATCGACGTACATACCCGCTTCCTTAACTCTTCTACCTTTCCGAATCTGTCTAGGCCGAGTTCTTGTGCGATGTCCTCCAATTCCTCTTTTCGGCAATAGTACACCCAACGGGTGCCCACCCCTGGGTTGCCGCTCTCCTGTGTTCCAGTATCGTTAATGTCATTCATTGTTGCTGCTTGTAGTTCCTCTGGTGTTTGGCGTTACTTTATTTTGTTTTGAAATTTTATTTTAAAATTGTTCCCATTAAATTTTATTAGAATTTCATTAGCACTTTTATTGAAAATCTTTCTCTTTATTAAATTATTATTTTTATTTTTTTTTTTTTATTTTTATTTTATTTTATTTTATTTTTATTTATTTATTTTTACTTTCATTTATTTGTTTATTTATTTTATTTTATTTATTTATTTTTATTTTTATTTATTTGTTTATTTATTTTATTTTATTTTTATTTATTTATTTTATTTTTATGTATTTATTATTAATTTTTTTTTTTTTTTTTTTTTAATATGTATTTATTATTAAATTTTTATTTATTTATTTTTATTAAATATTTATTAAGTTTTGTCACTGTATTTAATTATTGTTTCTTAATCGTGCTCGTCCCACTGTTCGCTCTCCACTTTTCATTCATACTTGTCCCACTGTGCACTGCCGATCACCACGCCCAAAATCAATTTCGCTTTGGTTCTGCGGCGCGTGCTATACTTTTCACTATTTGGCGCATATACCGACGACCCGCCTTGCACGTGCGCAAATCCCGTTCTTTTTATCAGCTCGTCCCTTTCTACCGACACTTTCGTTGCGCCGCGACAACTCGAATTGTGCGCTCAGCTTAGCTCGATTCCGTTACAAAAACCAAAACGTCGCGACACTTGCTTATTTCGTGAGCGACAAATGACCATCTGGCGTACGTTTTTTTTTTCTCTGGCCCCGTTACCTTTTCGCCGTTTTACATGCGCGCGGTCATAACAGGGTATGACTGGGGATATAAGTTTTCGCGAAACTTTGAACTTTCGGCAATATTTTCGGGGCTTTATTCCCGAATCATATTACCCTCTTTAGCTAATGGGTCCCTGCTCGGGCGCCACTTGTAAGGTTGTTTTATTAGCCGAGGTACAGATCTCAGTCTGGCCAAGGCTCGCGTACAAGAAATAATTTATTTATTACTGAGACGCGTTAGCTATTTAGAGGCAAGTTCGCGTTACCGATATAACCCCGGAGTTTCGCAGCTGAAAAGCAGGGATTTCGGGGATGATGCACATTCGTGCGGTCTCAGCTGACTCCACTGCAGTTTCTCCGTACGAATCGGAAATAAGCTCGCCGATAAGTAGGAATGCGGGAAGGGGTTAATACCGCTGTTGGCGCGATGCCGTATCTGTTGAGTAGTCGGGGAATAGCGAGAGGAGACTCCGTCTTATGCCCTCCGCCGACTTCTCAAATATCTAATCTCCACGAAATTTGGTCGTAGCGTGTCGGACACCCGCGCGCGTGCATATATATTTGTGCGTATACATATATGGGCGTAAGCGTGGTACTCGTTTTGTCTCGCGTGGCAATATATAACACGTGATGAGGGTCTGGGTTATTTCAATTCACTTTATTCGACTCTGTTTGTACTTACTTACTCCGCGCTCTGCGCCTTATAAATTACTGTCGATGACTACTGTACGCTTCTTTACAATGTTTCTGCTAATGATTCCTTTTCTTCGTCTTACGCTTGTTGTCTGAACTTGAGCACCGCTGCGAAATCTCACGTCCGCACTCCTGTTGCTCTACTGGGCAATTGATTCGCCGGTCTCGCGCTCGGCCTGAGCTTGCCTTCATCGCTGCCTTCGTCGCTTGTGGATCGCGACATTTGAGGTTGTGGGTCGTGAGAATTCGGTTGTTCGGCCCATCTGCTCTCTTAGGCTAGCCTGCTCTCTTCTCTTATGCTAGTTCGCCTTTTCTCTCTTGATTATCTTCTGATCGTAGATTATGTTACGTGCTAGTGTTATAATTGTATTTTATGTTTATGTGTAAATAATAGAGTCTCCTAGACTATGGTTTATTATGAATTAACAGTGTTCTTAGTCTAAGGGTTCAAACATATTAATAATTATAATAATATAAATGTGGGGGAGGCCGGTGGGCAGCCTACCTCACACACCTAAAGCACAAAATTACACCAAAAAAATACCAGAAAATTGCTAGTATTGTGCAACACATTTTCACTTTTGTATCATTTTTAAACACTGAAATCGTTGTAAAAGTACAACGATACTTTAGTCATAGGCAGGGGTCTAGCAAAAAGTTTAAACTCGATTCTGTACAAATTGTTGTTGGGATGGCTTGCACTTTTACACTTTTGCTCTTTTCCAACACAAAGTGAACACCCTAATTGTAAAAAAAATTGGCCACATCGGATGACTATATCCGATAGCTCCCATATAAACCATCGGTATGAAACGATTGATATACTATATAATATCAGCTGCCATAGCAAAAATTGCAAAAAAAAATACGTTTAGCAAATATATAAGTTTCAAACATTAGTCATTTTATTATAACATTAACATATATCAACAAAATAAGATTCATAACAGTGGCGTGGCAATAATTAATCAGACTCTTTTAACAAATCTAATGCAGACTTCATTAAGTTGGAATTGAGTTTGCATGGCAATTTCCTTAGTCTCGTAATAAAGGGATCGGAAGATAAAAAAAAGTCTTTTTATTAGATCCGTGTTTGTTGAAACTCGAGATGTCTTTCTAGTATGCTGCTTTCTAAATAGTTTTATATCTTTGTTTCGCGATTCCGCAGCTTTTTCCGATAGTTCTCCAATTAAAACAATTGCGAAATTAATCACATCCGCACCATGGATTAAAATTTTGGGAACTGTGGGTGGAAAGTAGTACCAAAGATAGACATCTATATCTATCTAAATTTGTTGGCATTAATTTTGTACCCTGATGACATAGCTTGGAGCAATGTGGAACATCGAATTATTAGGCTTTCATCAAAGCCAGTTATTTCAGCTGAAAACTCAGAATTATTAAAAAATGTTCTCGCCATATATCCATCATTTGAATTTCCGCTTCCTCCAACTCTCGGCTTGTCCACTATTATCCCCATTTTTGCTTTGAAATCTTTTTGGATTATTTTTTTCTTGAAGAAATGTTTTCCTTAGAAATTCGCCAAGTTTTGTGTTCCAATCTGTATGAAATATGCAAAACATATTCAAAGAATCGTAAATAAGAGTGTAGTGGTGACAAGCCAAATTCAAAGCAGGTCTTATTAACATTCTTTTGCAAGCACTTTTCTTTATTATTCATATCCGTTGGCTTTGCTTGACAAATGTAACATTTTGCTGCAGATGTGTCGCTAAGGGCATTACATATCTTCCCATCTACCATGGTCAACTGCAAGTTGTGTTTAATTTCGATTCTTTTATTGCCGACATCACATAAAGTACACTTTAACTGAGAAATTTGTTCCTTGAAATGTTTTTCTTCGTTTAAAGCCAATTGAGAAGTTTCTTTTTCAAATTGGAACCTCAACGGTCTGCAAATAACTGAATAACTGAAGATTTTTTCGGTTTGTAACTATCCCAAAAACTAGCTATTCTTTTACAAATACATCCAATTCGCTTGGATATTTGGCTTAACTCAGGAATGTAGCCGCTGTTCCAATGTCCAATGTTCCCTTGCACAACTTCGATCAGTTTTTTACATTTTTCTGCATTGGTTCCAGTTTCTGAGCACCACAGATTAAATATATATAGGCGTGCAAACACACATTTACAAGAAGAGCCTTAAAAGTAAAATCCAAGAGCAAAAAAATTTATTTTATATATATATATATCATATACACACACGAAAGACGAAGACAAAGCGCAACAGCACAAAAGGCAAAACTATGACCTTGAACAACGTTAGACAGCGTCATTATACTTACGATTGTATACACATCTGCAAATTTCTGCAGATAATTTTAACACATATATTACCTTAAGAGTCAGAAGAAAACAGAGACATATAGGCCAATCGTGGCATTTTGTGGGATCACAACTAAAACTCCAACTAAACATAAAAAAGTGGAAACGTTGCAGTCGGACGCAACCGACTGCGGCATACTCGATACCAGTATTAAAACCGGTAAAAAGAGGCCTAACTGCAGAGGAGTACGGATGCGGCAGGGGTGTACGCTGCCTAAAAGATTTTCCGATGCAGATGGGGATGCCACGAGCTACCTTCCTTACAAATTTGGTGACTCTAGCTCAAAGTTTGTAAGTTTGTTGGGAAAGGGGGGCTGGGGGCCTTATGGGTGGGCGTGGCATCCAAATTTTTGATGCAGATATTTGTAAAATGTCAATTGCTATCTTCATACCAAATTTGGTGACTCTAGCTCGAAAATTGTAAAAAGTGGGGAAAGGGGGGCTGGGGGAAAAGTCGAAAACAAAATGCCTTTCGAAAGGTGTTGGTTTTGGTGTGTGATAGATTATCTCATTCGGTTTGCATCGCAACGGACGTGTTTTTTTTATGCGCTTCGCTTTTGTACTATTGTGCGTTTTATTTCTGCTATTAATTTCGCGTCTTTGTGTAAACTAATAGTTTTGTGACTTTGTGTTTTGTCGGTTTGCCTAAACCCAAAGTGGACAGTAAATTAACAATTTAATTTGCATTTGTTTTAAAGTGATTCCAAACACAACAACAAACTGCAGTCCAGCATACTGAAAAATTTGCTCAACTTGCTGCCGCCTGCGTTTGTTTTGTTTTTGTGTTTTTACGCTCACTCTCTCTCTCTCTCTCTCTTTTTTCAAGCGCTTCGCTCCCGGTGCATTAAACCGATTCTTGATCGTTTACTCTAACGCGCTCTTTTGTGTTGGTGTTGGTCGCGGTCAAACTTTTCTCCGTTGCTTGTTGCTTTCGGTGGTCGCGCTCGCGCCGTTTTTGTTTGTGAAGCTGTGAAGTAAGTTTTGTTTGTAGCTTTACTATTTGCACATTAGGGTGGACCTGTATTTTAATCATAACAATTTTCTGCAGCGATATTTTTATACTCGATACCGAAGGTAAAGAGTATATTGGTTTTGTGCAATGTCCGTCATGGTGTCCGTCCGTCTGTCCGTCCGTATGTTCGCAACTTTTTTCCACACCCTTCAAGCTAGAGACTTGAAACTTTCCAATTCTCTTTATCTATGGGATAGTAAATTAAAGTGTCAAGATGGGGGTTCTACGATAACTGGGGGGCTGGCAAATCGATAAATTCGATTACTCAAAACCGATAAATCCACATATTTCGCACATCCTTACAGCTAGAACTACCAATTTTGGTAAGAAGATAGCTATTAGCAACCCCCAAAAAACTGCATCAAAAATTTTGGAGCCACGCCCCCCCCATTCCGCCACCAGCCAACCCGCATTTTAAAGTCAAAAAAGCCTATATCTCCCACAGTTTTTGAGCTATAGCCACCAAATTTGGTGCCAAGATAGGTGATGATGACCCCCCAAAAACTGCATCAAAAGTTTGGATGCCACGCCCACCGATACTGCCCTAGCCGCCCCCATCCACCCCAACGCTTCGTCAAAAACGGGAATGCGTGTATCTTCCAGAGTTGTGGAGCTAGAGCCACCAAATTTGGTAAGAAGATAGCTGGCAACGACCCCCAAAAATCTGCATCAAAGTTTTGGAGCCACGCCCACCCATTTCGCCCCCCTTTCCCCACCTTTTACAAACTTTGAGCTAGAGTCACCAAATTTGGTATGAAAATAGCAATTGACATTTCACAAAGATCTGTATCACAA